>CP106724.1:24088687-24571259 GCA_025506655.1 Gossypium rotundifolium
TTCAAAGGCTCATTTGTGAGCCCGAGGCCCAAAATGTTTTAAGTGTGGTTTTTAAAAAGAAAAAAAGTATTGATGGAAAAAAATACATGGGTTGAACAGCATGGCACCGAGTCTCCGGCACCAATCTGCCCAAGTAAGTACCCCTAACCATTGCTTATGGTTGTGATGATATATGATATTATATGAATAGTATTAGTGGACTACCCTAGAGACGAAAAACTATAGGATTTTATGAACTCACGGAAAACAAAACTCTTTAAAGAACTGTTCATAAGACTGTGCCTTAATAATAGTGGAGTAAAGACTGACGCATAAAACTTTTTAAATCTGATAAGTCAAGAATTAAACATGAGCACTCGAGGTCGAGTTCGTAATATACATGGGACGCATCGGGTAGGATGACCGTGTTACGAACCATGGGGTCTAGTCAAGGGTCAGAGAATGAGATGCCACCACCACCAGCTGCTGGTGTTGAGTATCAGGGTCAGACGGAGGATGATGCAGTATCACAAGCGATGCTGCGAGTTATTGAGAGGGTGGTTGGAGCAGGTGGAGGTATGGGAGCTCAGAAATCTGTATCTGAGTGACTCCGAGCTAATAGAGCTGAGGTATTCCGAGGTGTTTCTAGTATGGCGCCCAATATGGCTGAGTATTGGTTAGAGGCGACGGAGCGAATCATGGATGATTTGGATCTGACTGCTGTGGAGAAACTGAAAGGGGTAGTGTCGCTTCTCTGGGATGAGTCATACCAGTGGTGGCTCACCGTTTGGGATAGTGCTGCAATAGATGATCTCACTTGGGATTATTTCAAGGTGGCTTATCAGAAGAAGTATATTAGGTCTAGTTATAATGATGAGCAGAGAAAGGCATTTCTGAGGATAGTTCAGAGGAGTAAGTTCGTATCGGAGTACGAGGATAGACTAAGGGATGAGCTGAGATTGCTGATTGCTCCACAGCAGGAGCGGGAGTTTGTCGTGTTGGTAAAGAAGGCTAAGACAGCCGAAGGGGTCAAGGAATCTGTGAGACAGAATTCAAATAGGAATAGATAAAAGAGAGGTTTTGGATCATCTAGATCAGCCAAAAATTCTCAGAAAAGGGCTAGGCATGGTGGTAGAATCGATCTGGGAGGCCCATTCGCTAATCGTGACCGAGTAGTGTAAGCGGTGTGGAAAATCTCATTGGGGAGAATGTTGGACCGGTGGCAAAGGATGCTTTGAGTGTGGGTCACTGGATCATCATGTGAGGGACTATCCACGTAAGCTAGCTAGGATTCAGTCTGAGGGTCAGGGTCGTGCTCAGTTTAGAAACGAGGGATCGTAACCGCAGAGGGGTCGTGGTTCTGGCAGATGAGGTAATGGTTCTGGTCATTGTCGCGGAGCACCGGGCAGAGGTGTAGGCAACACTGGAGCAAGACAGCCTGGATTGGTATATGCAGCGAAGCGTCGAGAGGAAGACGACGCATCGGACATCATAACCGGTACGTTCTTAATCTTTGGATTACCATATACTGCTTTGATAGATGTTGGTTCGACGCATTCGTATGTTGCTAGTAGCATAGTGGAAACCATGAACCTAGACTTTGAGACTACTTCTAGGGAGATGACAGTAATTAGCCCTCTAGGTCACTCTGTAGAAGTAAATAAGCTATATAGGGATGTACCCCTAGAACTCCAAGGGGTAGTATTTGTGGCTGATCTGATAGAACTGCCGTTTGGGGAGTTCGATCTGATTCTTGGGATGGACTAGCTCGTAAAGTACCAAGCGAGTTTGGACTGCGCGGCTAAGCGCATGATTTTGAAAACGGCTGAGGGTGAAGAAGTGGTGATGATAGGTAACAGAAGAGATTATCTATCGAATGTGGTATCTGCATTGAAAGTGAAAAAAGTGGTCAGGAAGGGCTGTGAGGTGTTTATGGTTCATGTGTGTGCTTTGGAGGCCAAGGATTCAGCCGTAGAGAATGTCTGAATAGTGAGGGAATTTGTCAATGTATTTCCAGAAGAGCTTCTGGGTCTGTTTCCGGATTGTGAAGTTGAATTTGGCATAGATTTGTTACCCAAAACTGTGCCAGTGTCTGTTGCCTCGTATAGGATGGCGCCGAAAGAATTAGTGGAACTGAAGGCACTGATTAGAAGTTGTTGGACCGAGGTTTTATCCGGCCAAGTGTTTTGCCTTGGGGAGCACTTTTGCTCTTTGTTAAGAAGAAGGATGGTACAATGCGGATGTATATAGACTACCGCCAGTTGAATAAGCTAACGATCAAGAACAAGTATCCGTTACCGAGGATAGACGACTTATTTGATCAGGTTAAATGGGCATCAATTTTCTCGAAGATCGATTTAAGGTCGGGGTATCATCAACTTAAGGTGAAAGAGCCTGATATCCACAAGACGGCATTTCGCACTCGATATGGGCATTACGAGTTTTTGGTATTGCCGTTTGGGTTGTCTAACGCACCGGCAGCATTCATGGATATGATGAACCGGGTGTTCTAGCCATACTTGGACAAGTTTTTCGTGGTATTTATAGACGACATATTGGTGTACTTAAGGTCTGAGGAGGATCATGATGCGCACTTGCGGGTAGTTTTGTAGATTCTGAGGGAAAAACAGTTATTTGCCAAGTTCAGTAAGTGAGAGTTCTGGCTTAAGGAGGTGACTTTCTTAGGTCACGTAGTGTCAGTTGAAGGGATTAGAGTGGACCCTCGCAAGATTGAAGCAGCGTTGGACTGGAAACCGCCTAAGTCGATTGTGGAGAGTCAAAGTTTTCTGGGTCTGGCAGGGTATTACCGAAGGATTGTAGAAGGATTCTCTCTGATCGCAGAGCCGTTGACCAAGTTATTGAAGAAAGGAGTTTCATTTGTGTGGTCTGAGAATCAGGAAGAAAGTTTCGACAAGTTGAAGAAGATTCTCACAGAAGCTCCGATTCTGATTCAGCCTGAGGTAGGAAAGGAATTCACGGACTACTATGATGCATCACATACTGGCTTGGGATGTGTGCTGATGCAGGAAGGAAAAGTAGTGGCATATGCATCTCGACAGCTGAAACCGTATGAAGTTAACTATCCGACGCATGATCTGGAGTTAGCTGCAGTGGTTTTCGCCCTGAAGATATGGAGACACTATTTGTACGGAGAGAAGTCGATAGTCTACATGGACCACAAGAGTCTGAAGTATCTTTCAACTCAGAAGGATTTAAAATTGAGACAGCGCAGATGGATTGAGCTGTTGAAGGACTACGACTGTTCAATTGAGTATCATCCGGGCAAGGCTAACGTGGTAGTGGACGCGTTGAGCCGTAAGGTAGTGTCAGACCTGAAAGTAATGTTTGCTCATCTTAGCTTGTATGATGACGGGAGTCTTTTGGTAGAATTACAGGTTAAGCCAACTTGGGTAGAGAAGATTAAAGAGAAACAGTTAGTGGATGAGGGTTTGAATGCTTGGAGGTTGCATGTACAGAGTGGTGGTTTGGAAGGTTACAGCTTGACCAGCGATGGAGTGTTGTGTTTTCAAGGAGAGCTTGTGTCAAGGACGCCGAGTTAAGGCAAAGATTCTTCAGGCCACATAGCACCCTACACGCTATGCATCCTAGAGGTAGCAAGATGTACCGGGCTTGCGAGAGTAGTTTTGGTGGCAGTGTCCAAGGGAAGTGACCGAAATTGTGGGTAAGTGTCGACGTGTCAATGTGTCAAAGCGAACATCGATTGCCGTTGGGTTTACTTGACCGGTGAAGATTCCTCGATGGAAGTGGCAAAGGATCACTATGGACTTTGTCAGCAGGCTACCCCTTACGCCTAGTAAGAAGGACTCAGTCTGGGAGGTTGTGGACCGTTTGACGAAATTAGCTCATTTCATACCGGTAAGGGTTGATTACTCACTTCAGAAGTTAGCTAAGCTGTATGTGGCAGAGATAGTGAGGTTGCACGGGGTGCTAGTGTCAATCATCTTGGATAGGGATCCCAGATTCACGTCGAGGTTCTAGAAAGCATTGCATCAGGCGTTGGGTATGCGGTTGGATTTTAGTACGGCATTTCATCCACAGACAGAAGGACAGTCAAAAAGGGTGATACAAATCTTGGAAGATATACTGAGGGGCTGTGTTTTTTACTTCAGTAGTAGTTGGGAAGAGTTTCTACCTTTAGCAGAGTTCGCGTATAATAATAGTTACCAGGCAAGCATTAAGATTGCACCATATGAGGCGTTGTGCGGTAGGAAGTGTCGTACACCTACGTGCTGGACAGAGTTGGGTGAACGTCAGATGTTGGGACCGGAGTTGGTTGCTAAGACTGAGGATAGGGTCAAGTTGATCCGAGCTCGTCTGAAGGAAGCTTCGGACAGGCAAAAGTCATATGCCGATCTTAAGCAAAGAGATATAGAGTTTGCAGTGGATGTCAGGGTTTTCTTGAAGGTCTCACCGTGGAAGAAAGTGTTGAGATTTGGACGGAAAGGCAAGCTGAGCCCAAGGTTTATCGGGCCGTATAAGGTGTTGAAATGAGTGGGACCAGTAGCTTATCAGCTCGAGTTGCCAGCAAAACTGAGTCAGATACATGATGTGTTTCATGTCTCCATGCTTAGGCGCTACCGTTCAGATCCATCGCATGTTGTATCGGTGGAGGAAATTGAGGTGAGCCCAGAATTGACCATGGAAGAGGAACCAGTACAGATTCTAGATCGGGGTTTGAAGGTTTCACGCAATAAGTCAGTACCATTAGTGAAGGTGTTATGGCGGAACCATGGCATGGAAGAAGCTATGTGGGATCTAGAGGATGTGATGAGGCAACAATACCCTCAACTCTTTTGACCAGGTAATTTCGGGGTTAAAATTATTTTTAAAGGGGGTAGAACTGTAACACCCTTAAATAGGGGCTATTATCTTTGAACTATTTGCATGTGTATGGCTTGATTTGCGTTATTAATTGAGGTGTTTTAGGGTCTAGATATAAGCCAAGGGTAGGCCTAACTATAGGAAAAATTTTATTTTCAAGCATTGGTTTAGGGGAGCTGAAGGAGCTAGGGGTTAAGAATATTTTGTGGTACACTGCAGCACAAGAAAAAGCCTTGGTAAAGTGGCAATGAGGCGCCACTTAGGGCCTTATTCAGTGACGCCACATGCAAGGGAAGGAGAGCTTGGGTTCAAGCTGTAGAAATCCCTTGCTGCTAATTCTTTTTGACGCTAGAGAGGGGAAGAGTTGTGCTCAGCTCAAACTCTGATGGATAACTATTGAACAAGTCAACAGATTTAAACGAGTGGAGAAGAGAGAATTTAGGAGTGTGATCAATTCAAACTCATTTGAATGGTTGGCCAGGAGAAGTTTGAGGAGTTTGCCGAAATGTGAACTCTAGTGTGATGAAGAGAAATCGGTTGGAAGACTAGGGGGAGTGCCGAAATTCCTTAATGACATTTTCGGCTAGTTAATGCCTTAGTAATTCAGTTGTGAACTAAAGCCTAAACCCCCTTAGCCTTGTCAATTTCTTCCCATAATGCACCATTTGAATCAACAGCTGAAAGTTTTGAGGCTATTGCCGATTTCCCTCTAAAGCATCTAGCCGAATCCCTAGAAGAACCATTTGAGCTTTTCTTCATTTGAAATCGAAACCACTTTGGCCGAATCTCCTTCTTCCCTATTTCTTTCTTTTTATTCTCTCATAATTGTTCAAAATCGCATTAGCATCTCTTCTTCCCAAATCGGTAACTTTCTTTTCTCTTCATCTTCTCTGCCGAAAGTTCATCAATCTTTTCTTGATTCCTTACAAAGCTGAATCTCTTTTTCTTTTCTTTCAAAAGCCATAGCCAAAACTCCATTGATTGTTCCACCACCATTGCCGAAATCTCTCTCAACCATTAAAAATCTCTTCTTTTCTCTCGTTGCATTGTAAATCTCTCGTGCTTTCTGCTCTAGTCAATTTTGGAGTGGGTAAGTGTCCTTGGCCGAATCTCTATCATCTTCTTCTTTTCTCTCTATCGGCATATATAGAACAAAAGCTGAATTTTGGTATTTGTCATGATTCTTAATTATCTATGAGATCGGATTCTCTTAGGTTCTTTGGGATTTTGAAGCAGTGGATCGTGGCCATCTACTCTCTATCAATCGGTTTCATTAAAGACTATCGTAAGGTTACATATCGACTTAACCTTTCTCTTATTCTTTTGAAAAGCCGAAGGCTATTAGTTACGTGGTTTAAGTTCTTGGCCGATTGTCGGGAAGGCTTGTCATCCTGTACTTCGGGATTCAGTAGTCGCGTTAGTAACCAGGTGTGTAACTTACACACTTCATAATCGTTGTAAACATGCTAATAACCTAAACATGTTAAAAGCCAAAAACTGTGTAGATTTCAATATGGTACCTTTATGGGTATGAGCAAGGATTTCGGGTAAGTCCGTTTTGGTTGAGATTATGGCACATGATTTCTGATGATATTATCTATGTTATGATTGATATATGTTTAACGATTAAGCATGATGGCATGATTTGTATGTGCATGAGCATTAATGTGGGTGACATGAGAGGAGGGGGAAGATTGATATCTATGACTTTGGGTCACCAGTGGTTTGGCACCACTAGTGGTTTGGTGCCACAGTTAATATTCGTGACTTTGGGTCCCCAGAGGTTTGGCACCTCATAGTGACTCATCCCAGTGGCTTCGCGCCATAGTGGGTTGGCCTCACATTTGATAAAACGGGATTGTCACCAGTGATTTGGTATCACAACGTGGGTTGGACCCACATATGGATTAATCGTGACTTTGGGTCACCAGTGGTTTGGCACCACAATTATATTGATATCAGTGACTTTGGGTCACAAGTGGTTTGGCACCACCAGTGGTTTGGTACCACACGGGGTAGAAAAAGGAGTTATGGGTGGCTAGGTTTGGGTGCATGATGTATTTACTTGGTTATAAATCTATGTAAGCATGTTACTATAATTGGGAGGGGGATTATGGACTGAGTCTTGCTGAATCACCTTCTCCCTTATTTTTTCTCAGGTGACTCGTAGATCACGGATGAGGAGCCGGGTGGACTCGAGGTGGCCATGCGATATTTGCTTTCGATTTTACATGGACTTTTGACTTGGGTACCTTACTTTAAATTTAAGTTTTTTATTTGGGTGTAATAAGGCCATTAGTATTTTAATTTTGGGTTTTATTTTCGTCTGCTTGAGATTTGATTTCAAATATTGCTAAGTAAATTACTTGAATTGTTTTAATAACCTAAAACACAATGTTTTCTAAACTATAATATGCCATGGGTTTTCTAAACTTTACCATCGGGTAGTATAATTCATATGATATCAAAGCCAACTTAAATGATTTACAAATCAAAGTTTTCCCAAGCTCAAAATCAAACGGTTTTAAATTAACTAAGTAAAAATTCACTCGAGTTTCAATAGACTTTAACGTTTTTCTTAAGTAATGAATGACAAACAAGTTTTAAAAAAAAACCCTTTCGGGATTCCAAAGCAGCTAAACATTTTCAACTATACATACACCGGATTTCTGCAAACACAAAGCAACCAAAGAGCTTTTCACTGAAATTAAACTGGCAACTTGTTTTCTTCAAAATGTTTTCACTCCGTGACATTCCAGATTCGGTCGTGGTGTGTTGACCGAGTTTGGGTGTTACATTTTTGGTATCAGAGCAAGTTCAAAGGCTCGACTGTGGGCCCGAGGCCCAAAATGTTTTAAGTGTAATTTTTAAAAAGAAAAAAGTATTGATGGAAAAAAATACATGGGTTGAACAGCATGGCACCGAGTCTCCGGCACCAATCCACCCAGGTAAGTACCCCTAACCATTGCTTATGGTTGTGATGATATATGATATTATATGAATATTATTAGTGGACTACCCTAGAGACGAAAAACTATAGGATTCTATGAACTCACGGAAAAGAAAACTCTTTAAAGAACTGTTCATAAGACTGTGCCTTAACAATAGTGGAGTAAAGACTGACGCATAAAACTTTTTAAATTAGATAAGTCGAGATATTAGACATGAGCACTCGAGGTCAAGGTCATAATATACGTGGGCGCGATCGGGGTAGGATGACTGTGTCTAAACTAGTAGGGTCTGGTCAGGGGTCGGAGAATGAGATGCCACCACCACCCACCACGGGGTTGAGTATCGTGATCGACGGGGATGATCAAGATCGCAGCGGCGATCTTTGCGAGTTCTTGAGAGGGTGGCTGGACTAGGTAGAGGTATGGGAGCTTAGAAATCTGTATCTGAGCGACTCCGAGCCAATGGAGCTGAGGTATTCCGAGGTGTTTATAGTGTGGCGCCAATACTACCGAGTATTGGTTGGAGGCGACGGATCGAATCATGGACGATTTGGATCTAACTACTGTGGAGAAACTGAAAGGGGTAGTGTCGCTTCTCCAGGATGAGTTATACCAGTGGTGGCTCACGGTTCGGGATAGTGCTGCAACAGATGATCTCACTTGAGATTATTTCAAGGCGGCTTATCAAAAGAAGTATAGTGGGTCTAGTTATATTGATGCGCAGATGAAGGCATTTTTGAGGCTGGTTCAGGGGTGTAAGTCCGTATCGGAGTACGAGGCAAAATTCTTAAGGTTGAGCCGATATGCTCGAGGTATCGTGGCTACGGAGTATGAGTGATGTGTCAGGTTCGAGGACGGACTGAAGGATGAGCTGAGATTGCTGATTACTCCACAGCAGGAGCAGGAGTTTACTATGTTGGTAGAGAAGGCTAAGACAGCCGAAGGGGTCAAGGAATCTGTGAGACAGAATTCGGATAGGAATAGATAAAAGAGAGGTTTTGGATCATCTGGATCAGCCAGAAATTCTCAAAAAAGGGCTAGGCATAGTGGCCGAATCGCCTAGGAGGCTGTTGTCGCTAATCAAGGACCAAAGCAAAGGTAAGCGGTGTAGAAAATCTCATTGGGGAGAATGTTGGACCGGTGGCAAAGGATACTTTGAGTGTGGGTTGCTGGATCATCATGTGAGGGACTGTCCACGTAAGCTAGCCAGGATTCAGTCTGAGGGTCAGGGCCGTGCTCAGTTCAGGAATGAGGGACCGCAATCGAAGAGGGGTCGTGGTTCTGGTAAAGGAGGTAATGGTTTTGGTCGGGTCGCGAGCCGCGGAGGTGCAGCAACACCGAGCAAGACAAACTTTGATTGGTATATGCAGTGAGGCGTCGAGAGGAAGGCGAGGCACTAGACGTCATAACCGGTACGCTCTTAATCTTTGGATTACCATATACTGCTTTGATAGATGTTGGTTCGACGCATTCGTATGTTGCTAGTAGCATAGTGGAAACGATGAACCTAGACTTTGAGACTACTTCTAGGGAGATGACAGTAATTAGCCCTCTACGTCACTCTGTAGAAGTAAATAAGCTATATAGGGATATACCCCTAGAACTCCAAGGGGTAATATGTGGCTGATCTATTGGAACTACCATTTGGGGAGTTCGATCTGATTCTTGGGATGGACTGGCTGGTGAAGTACCAAGCGAGTTTGGATTGGGTGGCTAAGCGCATGATTTTGAAAACGGCTGAGGGTGAAGAAGTGGTGATGATAGGTAACAGAAGAGATTATCTATCGAACTTGGTATTTGCTTTGAAAGCTGAGAGGATGGTCAGAAAGGGCTGTGAGGCGTTTATGGTTCATATGTGTGCTTTGAAGGTCAAGGAGTCAGCTGTAGAGAATGTCCGAACAGTGAGGGAATTTGTCGATGTATTTTCAGAAGAACTTCCGGGTCTGCCTCCGGATCGTGAAGTTGAATTTGGCATAGACTTATTACCCAGAACTGCGCCAGTGTCTATTGCCCCGTACAGGATGGCACCGAAGGAATTAATGGAACTGAAGGCACAGATTCAGGAGTTGTTTGACCGAGGTTTTATCTTGCTAAGTGTTTCACATTGGGGAGCACCTGTGCTCTTTGTTAAGAAGAAGGATGGTACAATGCGGATGTGTATAGACTACCGCCAGTTGAATAAGCTGACAATCAAGAACAAGTATCCATTGCCGAGGATAGACGACTTGTTTGATTAGCTTAAGGGGGCATCAATTTTCTCGAAGATCGATTTAAGGTCGGGGTATCATCAGCTTAAGGTGAAAGAGGCTGATATCCACAAGACGACGTTTCGCACTTGATATGGGCACTACGAAGTTTCGGTAATGCCATTTGGGTTGTCTAACACACCGGCAGCTTTCATAGATATGATGAACCGGGTGTTCCAGCCATACTTGGACCAGTTTCTCGTGGTATTTATAGACGACATATTGGTGTACTCAAGGCCTGAGGAGGATCATGATGCGCACTTGTGGGTAGTTTTGCAGATTGTGAGGGAAAAGCAGTTATTTGCCAAGTTTAGTAAGTGCGAGTTCTGGCTTAGGGAGGTGACTTTCTTAGGTCACGTAGTGTCAGCTGAAGGGACTAGAATGGACCCTCAGAAGATTGAGGCAGTGTTGGACTGAAAAACGCCTAAGTCAATTGCGGAGTTCAGAGTTTTCTGAGTCTGGCAGGGTATTACCGAAGGTTTGTAGAAGGATTCTCTCTGATAGAAGTGTCGTTGACCAAGTTATTGAGGAAAGGAGTTCCATTTGTGTGGTCTGAGAATCAGCAGGAAAGTTTCGATAAGTTGAAGAAAATTCTAACGGAAGCTCCAGTTCTGATTCAGCCTGAGGCAGAAAAAGAATTCACGATCTACTGTGATGCATCACATACTGGCTTGGGATGTATGCTGATGTAGGAAGAGAAAGTAGTGGTATATGTGTCTCGACAGCTCAGACCGCATGAAGTTAACTATCCGACGCATGATCTGGAGTTAGATGCAGTGGTTTTCGCCCTGAAGATATGGAGACACTATTTGTACGAAGAGAAGTCGATAGTCTACACGGACTACAAGAGTCTGAAGTATCTTTTGACTCAAAAGGATTTAAATTTGAGACAGCGCAGATGGATTGAGCTGTTGAAGGGCTACGACTGTTCAATTGAGTATCATCCGGGCAAGGCTAACATGGTAGCGACGCGTTGAGCCGTAAGGTAGTGTCAGACCTGAAAGCGATGTTTGCTCATCTTAGCTTGTATGACGATGGAGTCTTTTAGCAGAATTACAAGTTAAGCCGACTTGGGTAGAGCATATTAAAGAGAAACAGTTAGTGGATGAGGGTTTGAATGCTCGAAGGTTGCAAGTGCAGAGTGATGGTTTGGAAGGTTATAGCTTGACCAGTGATGGAGTGTTGTGTTTTCAAGGGATAGCTTGTATGCCGAAGGACGTCGAGTTAAGGCAGAGGATTCTTCAAGACGCACGTAGCAGCCCATACGCTATGCATCCTGGAGGTAGCAAGATGTACCGGGGTTTTGCGAGAGCAGTTTTGGTGGCCAGGTCTGAAGCGAGAAGTGACTGAGGTTGTGGGTAAGTGTCTGACGTGCCAGCAGGTCAAAGCTGAACATCAGTTGCCATCGGGTTTACTTCAACCGGTAAAGATTCCTCAGTGGAAGTGGGAAAGGATCACTATGGACTTTGTCAGTGGGCTATCCCTTACGCCTAGTAAGAAGGACTCAGTATGGGTGGTTGTGGACCATTTGATGAAATCATCTCATTTCATATCGGTAAGGGTTGATTACTCGCTTCAGAAGTTAGCTAAGCTGTATGTGGCAGAGATAGTGAGGTTGCACGGGGTGCCAGTATCAATCATCTCGGATAGGGATCCCAGATTCACGTCGAGGTTCTAGAAAGAATTGCATCAGGCATTGGGTACGCAGTTGGATTTTAGTACGGCATTTCATCCACAGACAGACAGACAGTCAGAAAGGGTGATACAAATCTTGAAAGATATGCTGAGGGGCTATGTTTTGGACTTCAGCGACAGCTGAGAAGAGTTTCTACCGTTAGCAGAGTTCGCATACAATAATATTACCAGGCAAGCATTAAGATGGCACCATATGAGGCGTTGTACGGTAGGAAGTGTCGTACACCTACGTGCTGGACAGAGTTGGGTGAGCATCAGATGTTGGGACCAGAGTTTGTTGCTAAGATTGAGGATAGGGTCAAGTTGATCCGAGCTCGTCTGAAGGAAGCTTCGGACAGGCAGAAGTCATATGCCGATCTTAAGCGAAGAGATATAGAGTTTGCAGTGGGTAACAGGGTTTTCTTGAAGGTCTCGCCGTGGAAGAAAGTGTTGAGACTTGGACGGAAAGGCAAGCTGAGCCCAAGGTTTATCGGGCCGTATAAGGTGTTGAAACGAGTAGGACCAGTAGCTTATCAACTCGAGTTGCCAGCAGAACTGAGTCAGATACATGATGTGTTTCATGTCTCTATGCTTAGGCGCTACCGTTCAGATCCATCGCATGTTGTATCGGTGGAGGAAATTGAGGTGAGCCCAGATTTGACCATGGAAGAGGAACTAGTACAGATTCTAGATCGGGATGTGAAGGTTTTACGCAAGAAGTCAGTACCATTAGTGAAGGTGTTATGGCGGAACCATGGCATGGAAGAAGCTACGTGGGAACTAGAGGATGTGATGAGGCAACAATACCTTCAACTCTTTTGACCAGGTAATTTTGGGGTCGAAATTATTTTTAAGGGGTAGAACATTTACACCCTTAAATAGGGGCTATTATGTTTGAACTATTTGCATGTGTATGGCTTGATTTGCGTTATTAATTGAGGTGTTTTAGGGTCTAGATATAAGCCAAGGGTAGGCCCGAACTATAGGAAAAATTTTATTTTCAAGCATTGGTTCAGGGGAGCTGAAGGAGCTAGGGGTTAAGAATATTTTGTGGTAAACTGTAGCTCAAGAAAAAGCCTTGGTAAAGTGGCAAGGAGGCGCCACTTAGGGCCTTATTCAGTGACGCCACAAGCAAGGGAAGGAAAGCTTGTGTTCGAGCTACAAAAATCCCTTGCTGCTAATTCTTTTTGACGCCAGAGAGGGGAAGAGTTGTACTCAGCTCAAACTCTAATGGATAACTGTTGAACAAGTCAACAGATTTAAATGAGTGGAGAAGAGAGAATTTAGGAGTGTGATCAATTCAAACTCATTTGAATGGTTGGCCAGGAGAAGTTTGAGGAGTTTGCCAAAATGTGAACTCTAGTGTGAGGAAGAGTAATCGGTTGGAAGACTAGGGGGAGTACCGAAATTCCTTAATGACATTTTGGCTAGTTAATGCCTTAGTACATTTGGTTGTGAACTAAAGCCGAACGCCCATTAGCCTTGTCGATTTCTTCCCTTAATGCACCATTTGAATCAAAAGCCAAAAGTTTTGAGGCTATTGTCGATTTCCCTCTAAAATATCTAGTCAAATCCCCAAAAGAACCATTTGAACTTTTCTTCATTTGAAACCGAAACCACTTTGGCCGAATCTCTTTTTTCCCCATTTCTTTCTTTTCATTCTCTCATAATTGTTCAAAATCGCATCAGCATCTCTTCTTCCCAAATCGGCAACTTTCTTTTCTCTTCATCTTCTCTTGTGCCGAAAGTTCATCAATCTTTTCTTGATTCCTTACAAAGCCGAATCTCTTTTGATTTTCTTTTAAAAGCCATAGACGAAACTCCTTTGATTGTTCCACCACCATTACCAAAGTCTCTCTCAACCATTGAAGATCTCTTCTTTTCTCTTGTTGCATAGTAAATCTCTTGTGCTTTCTGCTCTTGTCGATTTTGGAGTGGGTAAGTGTTCTTGGCTGAATCTCTATCATCTTCATCTTTTCTCTCTGTCGACATATATAGAGCAAAAGCCAAATTTTAGCATTTGTCATGATTCTTAATTATCTATGAGATCCGATTCTCTTAGGTTCTTCAGGATTTTGAAGCAGTGGATCGTGGCCATCTACTCTCTATCAATCGGTTTCGTTAAAAACTGTGGTAAGGTTACATATCGACATAACCTTTCTCTTATTCTTTTGAAAAGCCGAAGGCTATTAGTTATGTGATTTAAGATCTTGGCCGATTGTAGGAAGGCTTGTCATCGTGTGCTTCGGGATTCAGTAGTCGCGTTAGTAACCAGGTGTGTAACTTACACACTTCATAATTGTTGAAAACTTGCTAATAACCTAAACATGTTAAAAGCTAAAAACTGTGTAGATTTCAATATGGTACCTTTATGGGTATGAGCAAGGATTTCAGGTAAGTCCGTTTTGGTTGAGATTATGGCATATGATTTCTGATGATATTATCTATGTTATGATCGATATATGTTTAACGATTAAGCATGATGGCATGATTTGTATGTGCATGAGCATTAATGTGGGTGACATGAGAGGAAGGGGAAGATTGATATCTGTGACTTTAGGTCACCAGTGGTTTGGCACCACCAGTGGTTTGGTTCCACAGTTAATATTCGTAACTTTGGGTCACCAGAGGTTTGGCACCTCATAGCGACTCGTCCCAGTGGCTTTGCGCCACAACGGGTTGGCCCCACATTTGATAAAATGGGATTGTCGCCAGTGATTTGGTATCACAACGTGGGTTGGCCCCACATATGGATTAATAGTGACTTTGGGTCACTAGTGGTTTGGCACCACAATTATATTGATATCAGTGACTTTGGGTCACCAGTGGTTTGGCACCACCAATGGTTTGGTACCACACGGGGTAGAAAAAGGAGTTATGGGTGGCTAGGTTTGGGTGCATGATGTATTTTCTTGGTTATGAATCTGTGTAAGCATGTTGCTATAATTGGGAGGGGGATTATGCACTGAGTCTTGGTGACTCACCTTTTCCCTTATTTTTTCTCAGGTGACTCATAGATCGCGGATGAGGAGCCGGGTGGACTCGAGGTGGCCATGCGATATTTACTTTCGGTTTTACATGGACTTTTGACTTGGGTACCTTACTTTAAATTTTGGTTTTTCATTTGGGTGTAATAAGGCCATTAGTATTTTTATTTTGGGTTTTATTTTCGTCTGCTTGAGATTTGATTTCAAATATTGCTAAGTAAATTACTTGACTTGTTTTAATAACCTGAAACACAATGTTTTCTAAACTATAATACACTATGGGATTTCTAAACTTTACCATCGGGTAGTATAATTCATATGATATCAAAGCCAACTTAAATGATTTACAAATCTAAGTTTACCCAAGCTCAAAATCAAATGGTTTTAAATTAACTAAGTAAAAATTCACTCGGGTTTCAATAGACTTTAACGTTTTTCTTAAGTAATGAATGACAAACGAGTTTAAAAAAATCCCTTTCGGGATTCCAAAGCAGCTAAATGTTTTCAACTATATATACACCGGATTTCTGCAAACACAAAGCAACCAAAGAGCTTTTTGCTGAAATTAAACTGGTAACTTGTTTTCTTTGAAACGTTTTCACTCCGTGACATGCCAGATTCAGTCGTGGTGTGTTGACCGAGTTTGGGGTGTTACAGTACGGATGGCACCATCCGAGGCTTTGTATGGTCGCAAGTGTCGAACTCCATTGTATTGGACCGAGCTTAGTGAGAAACAAATCTATGGGGTTGATCTAGTTAAGAGACCGAGGAGAAAGTGAAGGTGATCCGAGATAGTCTGAAAGCTACTTCAGATAGACAAAAGTCATACGCAAATTTAAAAAGGAAAGAAATTGAGTTTCAAGGGGCGACAAACTATTTCTGAAAGTATCCTTATGGAAGAAAATATTGAGATTTGGTAAAAAGCGCAAATTGAGTCCGCGATTCATAGGATCGTATGAGGTTACCGAAAGGATTGGGCCAGTGGCATACTAGTTGGCTTTGCCGATAGAGTTAGAGAAAATACGCAACGTGTTTCATGTGTCGATGTTGCGACAATATCGTTCGATCCTTCACATTTGATCCCTCCATTGAAAATTGAGATACGATCGGACATGACTTATGAAGAGGAGCCAATTAAGATATTGGCTCGGGAGGTTAAACAATTGAGGAATAAGAGCATAGCATTAAGTGTTATGGAAAAAACACGGTGTGGAAGAAGCTACGTGGGAATCAAAAGAAGCCATGAGAGAACAATATCCAAATCTTTTTACCGGTAAGATTTTCGAGGGCGAAAATCTCTAAAGGAGGGGAGAGTTGTAACAGCCTGATTTTGGGGCTAGTCAAAATGATGGTTTCGAAACCACTAACCCAAGGTTGAGGAAATTTATCTTGATAATATTTTATGTGTTATAGCATGTTTATAATGATGCATGAGAATTTTGGTGCTTTAATTTTAGCGAATGAATGCTTAATTGTGAAAAATGACTAAATTGTAAAAAGTGCAAAAGTTCTATTTTTCAAGGTAGAGGGGTATAATAGCCATAGAATATTAAATTGGAGGTCTTTAAAGTGAAAATGTCATATGGAGTGTATTAGCCGGCCATAGGAAGCTAGGGGGACAAGGGAATTAATTTTAGTCAAATTTTAGGTGATAAAAAGATGAATAAAATATGCTAAAAAGGAAAGATATCATCTTTCACTATTCACTCTTCTTCCTCCACCAAAAATTTTAAGAGAAAATAGGGGTTTTGAAGCTCAAATTATCAGCCAATATATTCTCTAGCAAATTAAGAAGAGCACGGAATCAACCTTGACCGAGGAAAAGGTAAGGTTTCGGATTAAACCGCAAACTAACATATTTTGCACTGAGGTAAGTTTATGTGTAAACTACTCATTTCGAGTATGCGTGTTGCTTGTAGATGGTATATTGTAATGTTGATGATATTCGTGATTGAGATGAATTGAATTCAATAGATATTGTGTAATTCCCACGAAAGTCTATTTAAAGATAAGTAGTAGGCTATGTGCGAAACCACCGTAAATATTTGTAATGGTGGGCTAAATGCGATACCACCTTGTTATTCATTTATGATGTGCTGTGTGCGATACCATCGTCTTTATTATCACTTGGTTGGCTATGTGCGATACCACCATAATATAGTTTAATGATAGGCTATGTGCGAAACCACCTAGTGTTTGGTATTATCTCGATGATTTTTTGTAAAACCATTTAAATGTTTGTTTCATGTGGTTATATGGCGATAAGTGCAGGAAATGTATGTTATTAAATGATATCATCTTGCTTGGTATAGATAGTTGGAATGTGGTAAGAGATGAAATGAGTAAGTATGACTATGGGATGTGGATTGTTCTTACTTAGTGTATAATGCTATTTGTTGATTAGCATATATTGTAATGTTTATTGTTTACATGTAAACTTACTAAGCTTTAAGCTTACTCCCCTTCTTTTCCCTTGTTTTATAGTGTCAAAGAACCGGGTCGGATACGAAGCTAATAGGAAGTTCACCCACACTATCAACAAATCTTGGTATATCTAGAATTAGCATATTAAGTATGGCATGTATAGGGGCTAGACTAGGTGAATTATTTTGTTATTTTGGCCAAGTGTGTATTGGCTCCCTTATGGATGAACCTTGTTGTATATTGCCATAGTTTATTGCTCATTATGATTAATTTATGAAATATGAGGTTATTCAAAAAAGTGTTTGTTGCATAAATCGATTTTCTTGATGATTTGTTGTAAGAAATATTGTTATGTGAGATAGGGTGACAAAAGAGCTTGGCAAATAGCCTTTTTCCTATCCACACGGATAGGCACACGGGTGTGTGTCTAGGCCGTGTGTGACAGACGGTCAGTCCCATAGGTGTGTGACCAGGCCGTGTGTCCCCTGCATGTTAGTTTCACAAGTCAGTAAGCCTTGTAGTAAACACACGGGCAGAGACATAGTCATGTGTCTCAGCCGTGCGGAAGGCATGTGTAACATCCTAGATTAGGGGCTCTACAATTGTGATGTGTTGTGTGTGCATGCCATGATGTGTGTGTGTGTGTGTTTGGTGTGTTTAGAGCTTTCGAGAAGGCTTGAGGTGAAGCCTAAGCCTTGGTATAAATTTTGCTTTCAGACACTGCAAGGGAGAACTAGGTGAAGTGGGCCTTAAGGGTACTTGTGTGGGAAAATTAACACAAAAATCTAACTGGTAAAGTGGCAAGGAGGCACCACTAAGGGAATAGGTAAGTGACGCCATAAGGAGGTGGTGAGGGAGCAGGTTCGAATCCCATGTCAAGCAAAAAGGAGTGTTTTTTTTATATGCGCCTGAGGAGTTGAGAGGTGGTTTCGGCTGGGACTCTAAAGGAGTGAGTGTGGATTGAGTAAGAAGATAGAAAGATAAGGATAAGAGGAAAATGTGGGATAGGATTTGAGTGTAAGTGGTGGCCGAATGTGGGACATTGGTGCAAGAAGGGAAATCAACTAGATGTGGCTAAAGGTGTGACGAATTTCCATTGCTTTTCTAAGAGCATAGTTTTTTTCTCTCCTCCTATTTTCGGCAATTGAGGGTTTCTTTTTCTCTTTTTCTGCCAAAATCAAAAACTCTTAACTCTATTCTCATCTCCACTTTCATGCTATGCCCGAATGATCTTGTCCTCAAATCTCTTCTCTGTTTCTTCTAAAACCAAAACACCTAAGCCTCTATTTGAAGTATCTTTATTTTTCTTTACGTCTCTCTCCTCTAGTTCTTTTCTACTTTAATCATTGCCGAATCCTGTTCACTGTTGGGCTAGTGCCAAATTCCCCTAAGTGGTATTCAAATCTGCTGTGATAAGGTAAAAAGCGTTCTCTTATTCCTTTGTTTGTCTTTCAATTTCTGATAGCTAAAGCCGAATGGCTAATTGACTCAGTGAATGACTTGTGTGTTTACACTTTCTTCGGGGCACCTACTCCGGGAAATCCTGATTAGTTGAAGCAATCGAACTCCAAGTCAAGGAATCAAGTGAATCCTATCACTTTATTTGAGATCTCAAGGTAGGGTTTCAATTCTCTCTAAGTTGTTCGATCGATTTTCCTTTCGTTATTCGTATCTTAACCCAATGTTTCGTTAAGCAATCATTGTTTCAATATAGTACCTTCTGACCAAGATCATTCATGGACTCGAATGTTAGTGAATTGAAGGAAGGGGTTGGATCCCTAGTCCTAGGCCCAAAGTTCAAGAAGCGTGCGGTGTCTGCTGTTCGAGATTGGCCACGGGGTTATGGGCCAGCTTCTAAGCAGAATAGTAGGCAGATAGCAATTGTGATGACTAGTGATAGTGTCGACATAGAGAGTGTCATTTTATGTGTTACCAGGTGTGTAAACCTTCACACACTATACTATATCTGTGCTAACATTTGTGTGGGCTGAAAAGCCGAAAAAGGGCTGTGTAGACAGTCGTGATGCCCTTAGGGGTAAGGCTAGGATTGCCAGGTACGTGACCGTATTGTTTCTTTGCATGGCCGAATGTATGTACGGCAAAATGATGTGTTATGAATAGCATGTTGCATTTGTTAGGATTTGTATGTAGATCATGGGGTATGGGTTTGATATGAAGGGGAAGTGCATGATTAATTGGTCACATTGTGATCGGTGGCTTTGCCACGATATATATATATGTTCATACACTACTTTTGGTCACACTGTGATCGGTGGCCTTGCCACGATATATATATTTTATTTGGTCACATAGTGATCGGTGGCTATGCCACGATGTATTATTGGTCACCTAGTGATCATGTATAATTGGCAGCCTGGCTATCGATATGGAGTGTCGCGGATGGAGGGTTGATTGTAGAAATCCCCACGGTGTGATGGGCTGGTACGGGTTGGTGTGTAGAGGATGGAAAAACTAAGTTTGGGTTGGGCTTATTACATTCATATGTTGTATGTTGATATGTGACTATGGGCTACAAGCCGTATGTATAATGTAGGAGAATTTACACACTGAGTCATGGTGACTCACCCCTTTCCTTAACTTTTCAGGTGAGCAGTAGCTCGTGGATGCGGGAGCCAAGGCGGACTCGTGGAGGCCATAATTTTGTTTTTCTTTCTTTTATAGTCTCAGTATTACTATAAGTTTATTTTGATTTGGGACTTTTGTTATGTAATAAGGCCTTTCAAAGTTGTACTTTGGTTTTTATTAGTTACTAACTACGTCAGTTTAAATATTAAAGTAAAAGTGTGGTTTCATTAATGTACACATCGATGTTTCCAAAACACCGCAGTAATAAGAAAAAAAAGTTTTCTTTCAAATATCTGGTTTTTCTTAAGTATAACTAAGACTTGATTTTACTTCACCCTGTGACATACCAGATTCGGTCGTAACGTATAGGCCGGGTTTGGGGTGTTACATTTTTGGTATCAGAGCCCAGTTACAAAACTCAGACTGTGAAATGGGTCTAGTAGGGTTTTGTAGATTGATGTGAATTTAAGAAAAATGCTTTGGGTTGATCGAATTATGGCATCCAAGTCTACCGGCAACCGATCCATGCAGGTAAGTATTCTAACTCTTGATAAGGTATGCATGTTGGGTCTGATGGGCTTTATGGGGACATAGACAAGTATGCTAGGGTTTATGGACCTTAGGCCAAGTTAAACAACTCTTAAAATCCATAAGACTTAATTTCTCTAATTAAACATGTCCATGAACAAGTCGTCGGGTTGGAGTGTGGCAACGGGCGTACGCATGTCTAGGATTTGATCTAGGGAGAGCTTGGTATTTAAGCGGTCCTAGTAGCCCACCTCCTCTTCACTAGAATCCTAACTGGAGCGTAGTGTCTGTTCACTTTAGCCACGAGGACTTGTTAACGGGCCAAAGTTCATAACTAAAACCCTAAAAGGACCAATACCCTATTTTTGGTAAAATTACTAATCTACCCCTAAGTTTGTGAAAATTATTGGAATACCCTTGGTTTGTGGAAATCACCGAAATACCCCTGGTTTGCAAAACTACCAAAATACCTCTGCTTTATGAAAAGACCAAAATACCCCTATTTTGTAAAATCACCAAGATACCCTATTTTCCAAAATTACAAAAATACCCCTATAGGGTAGAATTACGAAAATACCCTTGGGTAGTGAAATGACGAAAATACCCTTGTGTGATGAAGGTGAGTTTATGGATGTTACTTTCGTGTTTGATACATTTATGTGATAATCTATTTGGGAATGCATATGGTTGCTGAATGTATGTGGTTTCTAGAACGAGGAGATACATAATTGAGACTGAACCTTGTAGATATAATTTTGAATTCGAAAGAACTACTATTGAAACTACCTTCCATAAGATTGTCCGTTATTAATCAGTGGAAGAAATTATTAATCCATAAAATTTTTAATCAGATAAATCGTGAACATTAGAAATGAGCACTAGGGGGCGTGGTGTGCGTGGCCGAGGTAGAGGCAGGATTGCTGTGCTAGAACTAGTAGGGTCTGGTCATGAGTCAGGAAATGAGATACCAGTGCCACCAGCTATGGAGGCAGAGTATCAGGGCCAAACGGGCGAAGACGATGAGGTGCCTCAGGTGATGCTCCGAGTGATGGAGAGAGTTGTAGGAGCAGGCATGGGTACGAGAGCTCAAAAATCTATGCCGGAGTGACTTAGAGCCAATGGGGTAGAAGTGTTTAGGGAATTTCGGTGTAGCTCCTAGTATAGCTGAGTATTGGATGGAAGTAGTGAAGCGTATAATAGATGATCTCGACTTCATGGAGGAAGAGAAGTTGTAGGGAGTGGTGTCTCTTCTCCGGGATGAGGCGTACCAATGGTGGCTT
Organism: Gossypium rotundifolium; assembly: GCA_025506655.1. Lineage (NCBI taxonomy): Eukaryota > Viridiplantae > Streptophyta > Magnoliopsida > Malvales > Malvaceae > Gossypium > Gossypium rotundifolium. Next base: position 24,110,185 of record CP106724.1, read on the forward strand.
ACGGTCAGGGATGGTGCTGTGGCTGACCGTATTACTTGGGATTTCTTCAAGTCGGCATTCCAGAGTAAGTACATCGGATCGAGTTATGTGGATGCACAGCGTAGGGCATTTCTGAATCTGATCCAGGGAAATAGATCGGTAGCTATATATGAAGCAAAATTCCTGTGTTTGAGGCGTTACACACGAGGGATAATGGCCACGGAACATGATCGTTTTGTTCGATTTGAGGATGGCATGAGGGATGATCTGCGTGTGTTGATAGCACCACAATGACAGCTAAAATTTACAGTTTTAGTGGAAAAGGCTAAGATAGCTGAGGAAGTTAAGCGATCCGAGAAGCGGAATAATGATAGAGACAGGGATAGGAATAAGAGGAGCTAGTTGGTAAAGTGTTGACGGAAGCTCCGGTATTTATTCAATTGGAGGCTGGAAAGGAGTTCGTGGTTTATTGTGACGCTTCACACACAGGGTTAGGATGTGTGTTGATGCAAGGTGGAAGAGTGGTTGCTTATGCATCTCGATAGTTAAGACCTCATGAGCTAAATTATCCCACCTACGATTTGGAGTTGGCGGCGCTGGTTTTTGCTTTGAAGATCTAGAGACACTATCTATATGGAGAGAATCACTATGGATTTTGTTAGTGGGCTACCCCTTACGCCTATTAAGAAGGATTCGATATAGGTAGTCATTGATCGATTGACGAAGTCTGCTCATTTTATACCAGTTCGAGTTAATTACTCTCTACAAAAGTTGGCTAAGTTGTATATAACAGAGATTATGAGGTTGTATGGAGTACCTGTGTCCATCATCTCGGACAGAGATCCTAGGTTTACATCAAGATTCTGGAGGGCATTGCATCAAGTGTTGGGTACAAAGTTAGATTTTAGTACGACGTTTCATCCACAGACGAATGGACAGTTAGAAAAAGTGATTCAGATTTTGGAAGACATGTTGAGAGGTTGTATTATCGATTTCAAAGCTAGCTGGGAAGAATTCCTACCATTGGCAGAATTTGCATATAACAACAGCTACCAGTCCAGTATTCGGATGGCACCATATGAAGCATTGTACGGGCAGAAGTGTCGTACTCCTACATGTTGGACAGAGTTGGGTGAATGACAGTTATTGGGTCCGGAACTCGTATTGGAAATGGAGAATAAAGTTGAGTTGATTTGGGCTAGGTTGAAGGAAGCATCGGATAGGCAGAAGTCCTACGCTGACCTGAAGCGAAGGGACATAGAATTTGCAGTGGGTGATCGGGTTTTCTTGAAGGTATCACCGTGGAAAAAAATTCTAAGGTTTGGACTGAAGGGTAAGCTAAGCCCTAGGTTCATCGGGCCTTATCGGGTGTTGAAGCATGTAGGACCAGTTGCTTATTAGCTTGAGCTACCTTCGGAGCTAAGTAAGATTCAGGATGTATTCCATATTTCAATGTTACGATGTTACCGTTCAGATCCATCTCATGTGATACCGTTGGAGGAACTCGAAGTAAAGCCTGATTTAACTTTTGAAGAGGAACCAGTTCAGATTTTGGAGCGGGATGTTAAAGTTTTGCGAAGAAAATCGGTTCCTTTGGTTAAGGTTCTGTGGCAGAATCACGGATCGAAGGAAGCTACACGGGAGTCGGAGGATGTTATATGACAGCAATACCCTCACCTCTTTTGAACAGGTAATTTCGGGGACAAAATTCTTTTAAGGGGGTAGAATTGTAACATCCTAGATTGAGGGCTCTGCATTTGTGATGCGTTGTGTGTGCATGCCATGATGTGTGTGTGTGTGTGTGTTTGGTGTGTTTAGAGCTTTCGGGAAGGCTTGAGGTGAAGCCTGAGCCTTGGTAGAAATTTTGCTTTCAGACACTGCAAGGAAGAACTAGGTGAAGTGGGCCTTAAGGGTACTTGAGTGGGAAAATTAACACAAAAATCTAACTGGTAAAGTGGCAAGGAGCCTCCATTAAGGGAATAGGTAAGTGAAGCCATAAGGAGGTGGTGAGGGAGCAGGTTCGAATCCCATGTCAAGCAAAAATGAGTGTTTTTTTTTTATAAGCGCCTGAGGAGTTGAGAGGTGGTTTCGACTAGGGCTCTGAAGGAGTGAGTGTGGATTGAGTCAGAAGATAGAAAGATAAGGATAAGAGGAAAATGTGGGATAGGATTTGAGTGTAGGTGGTGGCCAAATGTGGGACACTGGGTGCAAGAAGGGAAATCGACTAGATGTGGCTAAGGGTGTGTCGAATTTCCATTGTTTTTCTAAGAGCATAGTTTTTTTCTCTCCTCCTATTTTCGACAATTGAGGGTTTCTTCTTCTCTTTTTCTGCCAAAATCGAAAACTCCTAACTCTATTCCCATTTCCACTTTCATGCTATGGCCGAATTATCTTGTTCTCAAATCTCTTCTCTGTTTCTTCTAAAATCGAAACACCTAAGCCTCTATTTGAAGTATCTTTATTTTTCTTTGCGACTCTCTCTTCTAGTTCTTTTCTACTTTAATCATTGCCGAATCCTGTTCACTGTTGGGCTAGTGCCGAATTCCCCTAAGTGTTATTCGAATCTACTGTGATAAGATAAGAAGCGTTCTCTTATTCCTTTGTTTGTCTTTCGGTTTCTGATAGCCAAAGTCGAATGGCTAATTGACTCAGTGAATGACTTGTGTGTTTACACTTTCTTTGGGGTGCCTACTTCGGGAAATCTTGATTAGTTGAAGCAATTGAACTCCAAGTCAAGGAATCAAGCGGATCCTATCACTTCATTTGAGATCTCAAGGTAGGGTTTCAATTCTCTCTAAGTTGTTGGATCGATTTTCTTTTCATTATTCGTATCTTAACCTAATGTTTTGATAAGCGATCATTATTTCAAATTAGTACCTTCTGACCAAGATCATTGATGGACTCGAATGTCTGTGAATTGAAGGAGGGGCTGAATCCTTAGTCCCAGCCCCAAAGTTCAAGAAGCGTGCGGTGTCTGCTGTTCGAGATTGGCCAGCGGGTTGTGGGCTGGCTTCTAAGCAGAATAGTAGGCAGATAGCAGTTGTGACGACTAGTTATAGTGTCGACATAGAGAGTGTCATTTTGGGTGTTACCAGGTGTGTAAACCTTCACACACTATACTATATCTGTGCTAACATTTGTGTGGGCTGAAAAGCCAAAAAAAGAGATGTGTAGACAGTCGTGATGCCCTTAGGGTTAAGCTAGGATTGCATGTACATGACCGTATCGTTTCTTTGAATGGCCAAATGTATATATGCAAAATGATGTGTTATGAATAGCATGTTCCATTTGTTAGGATTTGTATGTAGATCATGGGGTATGGGTTTGATATGAAAGGGAAGTGCATGATTAATTGGTCACATTGTGATCGGTGGCTTTGCCACGATATATATATATATATGTTCATACACTACTTTTGGTCACACTATGATCGGTGGCTTTGCCATGATGTATATATATTTTATTTTGTCACATAGTGATTGGTGGCTGTGCCACGATGTATTATTGGTCACCTAGTGATCGTGTATAATTGCCAGCCTGACTGTCGATATGGAGTGTAGCGGATGGAGAGTTGATTATAGAAATCCCCATGGTGTGATGGGCTGGTACGGGTTGGTGTGTAGAGGATGGAAAAACTAGGTTTGGGTTGGGCTTATTACATTCATATGTTGTATGTTGATATGTGACCGTGGGCTACAAGCCGTATGTATAATGTGGGAGAATTTACACACTGAGTCATGGTGACTCACCCCTTTCCTTAACTTTTTAGGTGAGCAGTAGCTCGTGGATGCGAGAGCCGAGGCGAACTCGTGGAGGCCATAATTTCGTTTTTCTTTCTTTTATAGTCTCAGTATTACTGTAAGTTTATTTTGATTTGGGACTTTTGTTATGTAATAAGGCCTTTCAAAGTTGTACTTTGGTTTTTTTTAGTTACTGTTTATATCAAATTCGACACCGTGGCAGTTTAAATATTAAAGTAAAAGTGGGGTTTCATTAATCTACACATCGATGTTTCCAAAACACCGCAGTAATAAGAAAAAAAGGTTTTCTTTCAAATCTCTGGTTTTTCTTAAGTGTAACTAAGACTTGATTTTACTTCACCCTATGACATATCAGATTCGATCGTAACTTATAGGTCGAGTTTGGGGTGTTACAGCATGACCTTGAACATGGTGTTGGAACGCCGGCACCCCTATAGTGCAGCAAAATAAAATTAATTCCGGCGATCCAAACCATGAATCCATGTGTGAGGAACGAATCGGGGTGAAATAAAGGTTTTGAAATTATCGAAACTTCAATCTGAGTAGACAGCGACGCCTCAGCAACAAGAGTTTTGATCTACTGTCAAACCAAGCCGCAACCTTATTTCGATGTCGGCCTTTATGTAATCCACCGGTTTGACTATGAACGGAAGAAATCTCCAAAACTATTTTGGAGGTTTATTTGCTTGACGACTGCTAGACCTCACAAATAATCTCTTAGGGTTTCTCTTAAGCTTTGTATCTTTTTAATACCTTTTATAATTGTATCTCTTGAATGTATCATAAAATTAAATAAATACAATAAATTTTTAACCGAAAATCATAATTACATTAATTATATCCAAAATTATAATTACTTTAATTATAACAAGGATTTCAATAAACTATATTTATTTAAATTTATATGCTAATCAAATTCATATATTAATAGAACGTGTTGTCATTATGTGTACAACATCCTTGTACATATAATATGTTCAATATTTGATTGCCCAATTAAATTAATTATTTGATTAATTTAATTCATGTGACAACCAAACAAAATACCAACTATGTTTTATTCTGTTCATTTCAACCATAGGATGTAACCCTGTAGGTTCTTGTAACGTTAGCAGTAATACTATAATGATTCTCATGTTACAAACAATGAGTGGCATCTAGCAATGCATCATTGCTACCTAATCTACAAGAAGTCATGATTCGACATGACCTTTTGTGATTAACCTTTCATGCATTAATCCTTAAGTCCTTTACCTCTAGAACGGATACAAGTCATGGGATAGTCACACTTGCATAGTCCATCCCATGTTTCTTGATATCTTGAGTAGACTATGATATACAAATTAGTATGACATCTCATATCAACTTATTTGAGCATGGCCATGCATTTCTAATCTCAATCAATCAAGTGGCCTAAGATATTACTCCTATTATGTAGGAGGGACTTATCCTATATTGATCAACCATATCCCTCTACATAGATTGTGGTATATCCAACATCAGCCTTTATAGAACAACCTGTTATGGTGTATGTTTGACTATATCAAAATATACAACTCACGATGTTGGGATAATGATGACCTCAAGTTTGAGGATCATATACATATTAATCACTATAAGTAATGTTGTGACAATTACATAATAATCCAAGAAACATACTCATAGCGGGTCAATCCAATATGTTGTTCTCTAACACACAAATTCATGCATTGATTTTGACACTCCATAGCAATGACAACTCTTTATCATCAATCAACTACATGTTAGTCTTAATGCATTATTGTTGTCCTAGTCAACAATAATACTTGACTAAGGATCTTTTAAGAATAATTATATTATTTTAGGACATTATTAGAAAACAATTTATTTGTACAAATAGAAAGAAAAAAAATTGAAATAATAATGACAACGCTTTATATTAATAAACATAGTAAATCAAGTATGTTTTTACAACCATCTCATGATTGATCTTTGGGCATACTCTTACACATGGGCATGTGCCTAGGTCGTGTGAAGTTTGCACCTTGAAATTGGAATTTAATTCGACATACGGTCTAAGGACACGGGCGTGTGCCTTGGCCGTGTGACTTTATGGAGATGATGATGTCATAAATGAATGCCAAGGTTTTGCCACATGGGCGTGTCTTGACCATGTGAGGGACATGGGCGTGTGTTCGGCCGTGTGAAATAAGTCAATGTCGACCACGGGTGAGGGACATGGGTGTGTGTGTGACCACACGGCCTTCCCCACGGGCGTGTCCCACTTCAAACATGCGTGTGGCCCCTGTTTAGGCAATATTTTCCTTAAGCATGTAAAAGTTTCCAATTTATCTCCGAAACCTTCCGGAAGCATGTTTAGGGCCTCGTGAGCCCATTATATGGATGTTAGAATTGTTTATGGAAGGGTTTTAATTTAGAATGAAATTTGATTGCCCAAAGTTGTATGACCATATGAGTTAACTACGGTAACACCTCGTACCCGGTTCCAACGTAGAATATGGGTAAGGGTTGTTACATTTGTACCCAGAGCTTCTTGCAATTTCTTCCAAAACCACGATGTAAACCTTGGATTTCTATTTGAAACAATCGAAACTGGCACCCGTGCAATCTAACAATCTCAGTAATGTACAGCTCAGACAATTTATCAAGCGAATAGTCAGTACGTACCGAGATGAAATGTACTAATTTCGTTAATCGATCAACGATAACCCAAATAACATCTTTCCTTTTTGGACACAAAGGCAATCCTAATACGAAATCCATCATAACTCTGTCCCATTTCTACTTTGGTATCATCACAGGCTAAAGTGAATTGAAGGCACTTGATGTTCAGCTTTAACTTGCTGACACACTAAACATCTCACTACAAAATCAAAAATGTCTCGTTTCATGCCCGACCACCAATATAACTATTTCAGATTATTGTACATTTTAGTACTTCTGGGATGAGCAGATAAAAAACCACTGTGTGCTTTGTGAAAAATTTTCTGAATGAGCTCAGAATTCTTTTGTACATAGATTCTGTTTCTAGGCTCCAATCTGATAATCTGATTCACTATTCAGCTCACATTTCATTCATTTAGCTTGAAATTCACTATCACAGTTTTGAGCTTCGTAAATTTTCTAAAGAAATACTAGTTTAGCCTTTAACTCAGCTAAAATCGAACCATCATCAGATAATGTCAACTGTGTATTCATTTCTCTCAAGGAAAACAATGATTTTCTACTGATCGTTTGTTAGAGTCTTAAAAATTTATATAAAGAATGATCTAGCCTAAAAATTAACTGTGACAACGACTTGAGGCAAGCGCACCTATCGAACAGTAGTATAGTTTAGTGGCAAGACCGGATTGTCGAACCCAAAGGAACCAAAAGTACTAATATATTATTTAACTTAAGAATTAAAGGAATTGTTGTTTAACCTAAAATTAACTAACTACTAAGCTAGAGATGCTAAGACAAAAAGAATGAATTGGGAAAATACTTGTAGGAGAAACCAATTGATGGAGACAATACCCGAGGAAGAATCCACCTAGACTTCACTTGTTATTTAACTCTAAACCAGACGATTTATTCACTTGACTTGATCCATCGGATTTCCTAATTTATATTATTACATCTCTCGAGGATACTAACTTCTATCCCTAGGTTGATTAATTGAAATCTCTTTCTAATTAAAACCCCTAGAATTGCATTAACTCGATCGATAGACTCTTTTATTAGGTTTGACCCTAATCTGGGAGATTTTTGTCATCCTATCTCTAGGGTTGCGATAAACTCCGCTTAACTATGCTAGATCTACTCTTAGATAGGGTCTATTCCTCCTCTGCCTAAGAGCATAGATGCTTGAATCAATATCCTGAAATATCAAAATAAGAATTAAGAACACATAGTTAAGAACAAATCAAATATTTATCATACAACTCAGAAAACAATAACACGATTCATCTTAGGTTTCATCCCCCTCAGGTATTTGAGGGGTTTAGTTCATAATCATAATAGAATACATCTCAGAAGAAAATATAAAATAAAACATAAGAAAAACCCTAAAACCCCCTGAAGGAAATTGAAGGAAAGATCCTCCGTCTTGAGTATGATTTTAGCTTCTTGAGATGAATCAACTGGCTTTCTTCGAGTGAATCCCACAATTCGGCCCCTCTAGCTTGGCTTTTTGGCCTTGTTGAAACCCCCTTTGAAGGTTGGCCTCTAGGGTGTTTATATAGGCTTTTGGAATGTCTTTGTTTGACTCTAAGTATCCTAATCCAAATGAAACTCTTCTTTACTATGGTAGGAACACGACTGTGTGCCACACCCATGTAATTCGAGTTATAGGCCGTGGTCGATCCTGCTAAAGAGGCACGGCTGTATGACTCGGGGTCCAGGCCGTGTGGATTTCACACTTTGGCCTATTTTCTCCTTTTAGGCCCATTTCTCGTTCTTTTCATCCTCTGGTGGTCTAGTATAAAACATGAAAACAAAGGATTAGGAGCACCTATTTCCATAATTAAAGGGATAAATCATCCAAAGTATGCTAAATGTGGGATTAAAATACGTTTATATTCTAGTTTATCATCTACTCAAAGCATTTACGAGTACATTAGCTTTCCCTAGATGATAATCTATTACTAACGATAGTCTTTTAGTAGCTCGACCCATCTCCATTGTCGCAAATTTAAATCTTTTTGAGTCATAATATACTTTAAGCTTAAATATGTAGCAATTTTCACCATACAAATGATTACGCCAAATTTTTAATGCAAAAACTATAGCGGCCAACTTTAAATGGTGTGTCAGATAGTTCTTTTCATGCGGCTTCAACTGTTTGGAGGCATAAACTATAGATTTCCTCTTGCATCAATACGCAACCCAAACCATTCAATGATGTGTCACTGTAAACCACGAATTCTTTACCCGACTCAGGTTGAACCAAAACTGGTGCTTCAGTTAGAAATGTTTTCAACTACTCGAAACTCTGTTGACATTTTTCAGACCACTCAAATTTTACATCTTTCTATAGCAATCTGGTCATCGGTGTATCAATCATCAAGAACCCTTTTACAAAATGTCGATAGTAGCTAGCTAACCCCAAAAAGCTTCGATTTTAGATACATTTCTTGGTGATTTCCAATCAAAACTACCAAATCTTTCTTGGATCAACTCTTATACCTTCCGCTGAAACAATGTGCCCCAAAATCTAACTTTTCTAAGCCAAAATTCACATTTGCTGAATTTAGCAAATAATTGCTTGTCTCTCAAAGTTTGCAACACAAACCTCAAATACTCAGCATGCTCAGACTCATCTTGAGAATAGATCAGAATGTCGTCAATGAACACAACAACAAATCTATCTAAATACGGTCAAAAAATCTGATTCATCAAATCCATAAAAACAACAAGAGCATTAGTTAGTCCAAAAGTCATAACAAGGAATTCATAATGTCTGTACCTCGTTCGAAATGCAGTTTTCAGCACATCTCAGTCTTTAACTCTCAATTGATAATAACCTGATCTCAAATCAATCTTCGAAAACATTGTTCCCTCTTTTAACTGATCAAACAAATAATCAATTCTCAAGCAAAGGATACTTGTTCTTTATCGTAACCTTGTTGAGTTGTCAATAGTCAATACACTTTCTCATTGTTCCGTCTTTCTTCTTTACGAACAACACAGACTCACACCAGGGCGAAAAACTAGGTCGTGCAAAACCTCTATCTGTTAACTCTTGCAACTGAGCGTTCAGCTCTTTCAATTTGGTCGGAGCCATTCTGTATGAAGCTATAGATATTGGTGAAGTTCCCGGTACTAACTCAATAGCAAACTCAACCTCTCTGACTGGTGGCAACCCAAGCAATTCTTCTAGAAATACATTCGGATATTCACAAACTATAGGCACCGATTCAATCTTTATTTCAGACACTTTGGTATCTAAAACATATGCTAGATACACATAATAACCTTTTCTTGCATATCTCTAAGCCGATATTGACGAAATCATTATAAGCAATCTACTTGACTCATCTGATTCAATTCAAAGAATCCCACTGTTTTAACATTTCAATTCAATAATATTTCATCTACAGTTCACAATGGCATCATGTAGAGTCAACCAATCCATGCCTAGAATCACATCAAACTCATCAAATGGTAAAAGAATCAAGTCAGCCAGAAAATAGTAACCCCGATGATCACTGCAAAACAGTCTAGTTTTAATATTTATAAAAGAGTGATCGAACCTGTAGACTGACTGTGACAACGAGAGAGGCAAGCGCACCTATCGAGCAGTAGTATAGCTTAGGGAAGAATATCTTATCGAACCCAAGGAACTTAAAAGTACTACTACTTACTTTCTTTCTATTATTTAGCCTAAAATATGGAGTGATTGGCTTATTAATCTAAAACAAATGAAATACTTAAACTTAAATGCAAAGACAAAAGAATGAAACTTTGGGAAAAGACTTTGAAGAAAACTCAATTGATAAAGACGATACCTTCGAGAAGAATCCACCTATGACTTCACTTATTATCTACCTTTTCAATTCATATGATTTCTTTACATAGCTTGATCCGTGAGACTCCCTAACCTATACTAAACCTTCTCTTAAAATGAATAACGTCTAACTTTAGGTTAATTAGTGGAACTCTCGTTCTCTTATAATAACCCCCTAAGGAAGCAGTAAATCGATCAATAGACTCCCATATTAAGTTTCACCCTAATCCGGCAAAATCTTGTAACACTATCTCTAGGCGCCCGATCAACTCCGCTTAATTATGCTAGATCTACTCTTAGGCAGGGTCTATTCCTCCTCCACCTAAGCACATTAGATAAATTTAAGCAACATAATTAAGAACAAAGTAAGTATTTATCATATAAACCGAAAGAATTAAATAACAAAATACGTTATAGGTTTCATCCCCTTCAGGTATCTGAACGGTTTAGTTCATAACTAAACAACAAAAACATCTCAAGAGAAAAGATAAAACAAAACATAAGAAATCCCTAAAACCCCCTGAAGGAATTGAAGAAGAGATCCTCCGTCTTGAGTAGAATTCTGACTCTTCGAGGTGGTTCAACTGGCTATCTTCGAGATAATCCCTAAACGAGAAAGGCTTGGCAGAAAACTCTGCTCAATCATCTACCCCTTGAATAGCCGCCTTGGGGTGTTTTTATAGACTTTTGGGATGCTTTATTTGTCTCCTAAGTACTCATAATTTAGGTACAATTCGTCCTAGGTGTTTGAGTAGACTTAGGATTGCGTTTCTTGGGCTCCAAGCATCCTATTCCGAGTGAAATTACTCTTTCCCGCGGCAGGGGCACGGCTAAGGCACGCTTGTGTAAATTGAGGCTCAGCCCGTGTCTCTATTCTATTGATATAGGCACGGCAGTGGCACACTCGTGCAAGTCGAGGGACAGGCCGTGCTTCGGGTCTGTCGATTAGGGCACAGCCATGCAAATCTAGGATAAGTCGTATTGGGCTTTTTGTCAACGAGACATAGCCGTGTAAATTGGTGACAGGCCGTGTTCTAGGTGGATAGCAGGCACGGCCATGTCGACTTCTTGGGTTGGCCCAATTTGGTCTGTTTTAAGCCCATTTTACGTTCTTTTAATCCTTAGGTGTTCTCCTAAGTATAAGACATGAAAAGAAAGGATTGAGAGCACCTTTTTACATAAATCGAGGATAAATTCATCCAAAAGCATACTAAATGTGGGATTAAAATATGTTACTTTTACGTTTTATCAAATACCCCCACATTTAAGGTTTTGCTTGTCCTCAGGCAAAATTCTCAACTTACAATTAAAACGAACTTTCCATCATTCATAATTCCTATTAATAATGCCTCATCATAATTCATAGATAAATTATACATGGATACTTTAATTCAAAGAGCCCTAAAGTTTCGAATGAGATAAGTCATGATTTTGTAGCATGAAAACATAGGTGTCTCCCCTTATCTAAGTAATTTCCTTTAATTCAAAACCGACAAGGATTGACATCCTCACAGAAGATTCACTTAAATCACTCGAAGTGTTTAGGGTTCAAGAAATAAGCACTCTAAGTCAAACCTGAAAAGTTAATCCCATAGGCTTGCCTGAAAACCAAATCTCCACCACTGTATATGAGATGATACACAAATCAAAAGGTATTTAATCAGGGTTGTAATGGGCCTAGGGTTAAAGGTATGGATACAGGCTGAATTAGTGGTTATAATCGAGACTGACTTGACAAATTACCTAACTAGAAACATTGAACTAAATATGAATATTGACTTCGAATGAAAACTAATAATATCACTATTGATAATTACTCTACAATAAGGAGTATTTTGATAATACTTTAATACAAGCTTTTTCAACAATTGGAGTTTAAATGCTCTAAGCTCTTTTATATACTACTAATATTGATTATATACTTGAATTTTTTTTAGAACAAACTAAAATAAACATAATAGAAGGAACTTTGGTGATTGAAATAACCTAATTCGGCGATTGATCAAATCAATTCTCGATAAAGGGGTAATCAAAGGAATGTTGATAGCAAATACAAAGGGATTATGGGTTAATATTAGTGGGTGAGTCAATAAAAAGGTTGTTAGGATTCAATGGGGTTCACTAAGGGTTAATTTGCATAGGTAGGCTTTTTGTGGAGTGAACAGGTTAAAACCTAGGTGCCTTTATCATCTCAATGTATCAAATCATTAATGTGGTCTCGACATGTATAAACGAGGCAAGTTCTAGAATAACAATTCAAAGTTGACACACCCATAACCAATTAAAGTGAGCACGAAAAAGGGTATATGCTCTATAAAGCTCAAAATCTCACACAAAATTGTGGGTGTTTTGACATCAATCCTTATAAATTTTGAACTTCAAGGTGATACTTAAATTAGGTTCGACAACCTATCAATTTTAATTTTAGAAAGTAGACTTATCATGCTCGATTCTCTAGTATCCTTCAAATTTAATCATCAATGCACAATTAACTATGACCTACTCTAAAACATATCAATAAAAATCATAAATCATTAGAAATTTCATCCTAATTAGTAATATGAGAAATATACTTAAGATCAAGACTAATTTCAGGATTTGAGAATTATGCAAAAAGTTAAGCACTATTACCCCACACTTAAGATGTACATTGTCCTCAATGTACAAAGATAGATAATGAAATTTATGTTCCAAATCAAAAAGATAAGTGGGGAAAGTAATACTCCCTAAAATCTGGATGATCCCAGCGTCATTGGTGGCGGTAATGGTGTTTTCTATGGGCTCGGTGGATTGGCTACCGAGAAGCAATTTGCTAGATGAAGAAATTGGGTAGCCTGTGAAGATATAGCCAAGAGATCTAGAGAAATAATAATAATATACTAATAATAAATTTAAAGATTAAGGAAACAAAAAGAAGGAGACTAAGAAGAAAACCGAAGTTGAAAGAAAAGACTAATGGACTAAGGAGTCCTTATTGTTGGATGGTTTGCGAAGTGGGTGTGACCTTAAAGGCTGTGGTGTGTGATTCCCTAGCAACCTTTAGATCCTAAAACGAAGAAACTACTATGAAATAAATTAAATTAAGCAGAAAAGAAGTATAGATAAAGAAAATAAAGGAGACGAGAAAAGAAAAATAGAACCGAAAAGATTTTCAAGACCCTTGGCTTGTCAATTAAGTGAAGCTTCCGGCATGAACTCATGTTGAGGTTTCCTCTAAGGAGATGATGTTTACGTTTCTTCGGCATGATCTTTGTGTTGCTCAAGTGTCTTGGATCTTTTCTATGAATAGGGAAAAAATTTGAAAGAAAAGAGAAAGAAGGAATAAGAAAGAAGATGGGACAAAGAGGACGGGCTGTGGGGTTGGGGAAGGGGACGGTTATTTTAATATATAGGGAGGGTAACACAGCTTTCTGCCACGGTCGTGTTTAATTTGAAATGCTCGTGCTTTTCTTGATTTCTTAAAATTGAGCGCGATTCAGGGTTTTTAGCACGTCCGTGTGTCAATTTGACATGCCCGTGCTTGGTAAGTCAGTATGTTCACATGGTTGTGGTGCACGGTCGTGTTCTAGACGTGCTTAATAAGTCAGTATCTTCACACGATCATGAGGCACGGTCGTGCAATGCCCGTGTTAGACAAGTCATTAGCCTCACATGGTTATTCCACATGGGCGTGTTTTGGTATTGTAGTCCATGTTTGAGAAGTAAGTGTTTTCACACGGTCATGAGGCACAGTCGTGTCTTTTTGTCGCAGCCCATGTTGAAGAAGAGAGGTTTTTTCCTATTTGTACATGGTCATCGGCACGGCCGTGTTAATGATCCTGCATTTTTGTTAGACTTTTACAAAACAATGTTAATGCGTTTAGCGTTCGGGTTGCCTCCTGAAAAGCGCTTGTTTACAGTTTTAAGCTAGACTCTCCCTATTTTTAGTTCTAAAGGAAGGCTCATGGAGTATAAACTCCTCTCTCGTATCTCCAAAATCTACACCATTATAAATTTTAAGTCGGTGACCATTTACCTTGAATGTGCCTTTAGTGGGATGAGTTACCTCAATGGTGCCATATGGAAATATTGTTTTGATCATGAATGGTCCTGACCATCTAGATTTTAGCTTCCCAGGGAATAGTTTAAGCCTTGAATTGTATAGTAGGACTAGGTCGCCTACTTCGAAATGCTTTGATCGCTTGAGGCGAGCATCGTGGTGTCGCTTTGTTGCTTCCTTGTATAGCTTTGAGTTCTCATAGGCTTCCGTTCTCCATTCATCCAGCTCGTTTATCTGCATCATTCATTTCTTTCCTGCAAGTTCGAGGTCAGTATTTAAAAATTTTATTGCCCAGAAAGCTTTGTGTTCTAACTCGAATGGTAGATGACAACTTTTCCCGTATACGAGCTTATATGGGGATGTCCCTAGAGGTGTTTTGAATGCTGTTCTATAAGCCCATAAAGCATCATCTACTTTGACTGCCCAATCTTTTCTATTTGATTCAATCGTTTTTTTAGAATGCGCTTAAGCTCTCGGTTTGCTACCTCAACTTGCCCACTAGTTTGAGGATGATATAGGGTGGCTATTTTGTGGTATACTCCATATTTCTTTAGAACTTTTTCAAATTGTGTACTACGTAAATGAGTACCCTATCACTAATGATGGCTCTGGGTGTCCCGAATCGGAAAATAGTTTCTTGAGAAATTTAACTACTACCCTAGCATTATTGGTAGGTAAGGCTTCTGCTTCTACCCATTTTGACATGTAATCAACTGCTACTAGGATGTATTTATGTCCAAAGGAACTAGGGAATGGTCCCATAAAATCTATACCCCATGCATCAAATATTTCACATGACAGCATATATGTTTGAGGCATTTCATCACGTTTAGAGATATTACCTGTTCTTTGGCATTTGTCACACGAGGTAACATACTTGTTGGCATATTTAAATAGAGTGGGCCATGAAAAACCTGATTCGAGTATTTTGTGTGCTGTCTTAATACCACTATAGTGTCCTCCTGATGGTCCTGAGTGACAATGTTCCAGGATTTTGCTCGCCTCTGTCTTTGTAATGCATCTTCGAATTACCTGATCTGCACATATACGGAAAAGAAAGGGATCTTCCCAAAAATAATTTTTCACATCAGCAAATAATCGCTTCTTTTGGTGATGTTTTAATTTTCTTGGTAAGATGTTAGCTTCTAAATAATTTGCAAAATTTACAAAACAGGGTACTTCAGAATGTGTTACAGAGAAGAGCTATTCTTCGGGAAACGAATCATTTATTTCATGTTCATCAAGCTCTTTGGTGTACATATTTTCGAGTCTTGAAAGGTGATCTACCGCGAGATTCTCAGCTCCCTTCTTATCTTGTATTTCCAAGTCAAATTCCTGTAAAAGTAAGATCCATCGTATGAGTCTAGGTTTTGCATCAGGTTTGTTTAAAAGATAACGAAGAGCCGCATGGTCAGTGTAAACGACAACTTTAGATAATATTAGATATTGTCTAAATTTGTCAAAAGCAAAAACTACAGGTAGCAATTTTTTCTCAGTCGTGGTGTAATTTTCTTGCGCAGGTGTTAATGTTCTGCTAGAGTAGTAGATTGACTGAAAATGCTTGTTTCTTCGTTGTCCCAAAACTGCACCTACTGCAAAGTCACTTGCATCACACATTAATTCAAAGGGTAAGTTCAAATCAGGTGCAATTATGATCGGTGCATTTACTAATTTATCTTTAAGGACATTGAATGCATCTAAACATTCCTAATTGAAATTAAAAGGAACATCTTTTTCTAGTAATTTTGTCAAAGGCTTAGCTATTTTAGAAAAGTCTTTAATAAATCTTCTATAAAAACCTGCATGTCCTAAAAAGCTTCTAATAGCCTTGACTGAGCTAGGGGGTAATTTTTCTATGGTTTCAATTTTTGCTTGATCTACCTCAATTCCTTTGCTAGAAATCTTATGTCCTAATACAATTCCTTCTCTAACCATAAAGTGGCATTTCTCCCAATTCAAAACAAGGTTTGTTTCTTCACATCTCGTTACAACTCGCTTTAAATTTTCAAGGCACAGATGGAAAGAATTACCGAATATTGTGAAATCATCCAAAAGGCATTCTATGATAAGCAAACGTACCATATGGGCATGAAAATGTTGTCTTCTCTTGGTCTTCAGGGGCTATGGGGATTTGAAAGTAGCCGGAGATTCCATCCAGGAAGCAGTAGTACATATGTCCGGATAATCTTTCTAGCATTTGATCTATGAAAGGTACAGAAAAATGATCTTTTCTGGTGGCATCATTCCACTTTCTATAGTCTATGCAGACTCTCCATCCTGTAACTGTTCTTGTGGGAATTAACTCATTGTTTTCATTTGGTACTACCGCCATTCCTCCTTTCTTTGGAACTACCTACACAGGACTTACCCAAGTGTTGTCAGAAATAGGATAAATTACTCCTGCATCTAGAAGTTTAATTACCTCAGCTTTGACCACTTCTTTCATGTTGGGGTTTAACCGTCTCTGAGGTTGCACACATGGTTTATATTCTTCTTCCATTAAAATTTTGTGGGTGCAGAATGTGGGGCTTATTCCCCTGATATCAGAAATTTTCTAGGCTATGGCTTTCTTTTGTTCTTTTAGTACCTTTATCAGCTCCTCTTTTTCCTTGGATTCTAATTTTTAAGAGATGATTACTGGTAGCGTAAAATTGTCCCCAAGAAATGCGTATTCTAAGTGTGTTGGTAACTGTTTGAGTTCCAATTTGGCGGATCTTCGATGGAGTTTTTTTGTTTTATTCCTTTATCATTCTCAATGATTTCTTCTTTCCTTTGTTGAAATGATGAAGTATTCAGATTCGACACATTGTCTCCATCTTCTTCCCCCTCTTCTTGATCCGGACACAGTTTCATCGTGTCATCCTGTATAATTTCCTGTAATGAATTTTTAATAATATGATCAGTAGTGTCGACAAAATAACAGGAGTCATCTTGTTCTTTAGAATATCGCATGGCATCACAAAGTTGAAAGATAATTTCTTCATCACCTATTCTCAATGCTAGTTTACCATCACCTACATCAATAATAGCTCTAGCAGTGGCTAAAAAGGGACGCCTTCAGATTAAAAGAACATTAATGTCTTCATCCATGTCTAATACAACAAAATTAACAGGGAAAATAAATTTATCAATTTTTACCAAGACATCTTCAATAATTCCTTTAGGATATTTAATAGATCTATCAGCTAACTGAATACTCATCCTAGTGGGATTTGGCTCCCCAAGATCTAGCTGTTTACACAATTTGTAAGGCATTAAATTGATACTAGCGTGTAGGTCTGCTAATGCTTTTTTTATGTTTAAACTACCAATTAAGCAAGGAATAGTGAAACTCCCTGGATCTTTTAACTTCCGTGGTAGTCTATTTTGGAGAAGGGCTGAACACTCTTCATTAAGCTCCACCATTGATACTTCCTCAAGCTTCCTTTTGTTCGTGAGGAGTTCCTTTAAGAATTTCACATACATCGGCATCTATAAAATAGCTTCAACAAAAGGTAAGTTAATGTGTATTTGTTTATAAGTTCGAGGAACTTACCGTATTGAGTATCCAATTATTCTTTCTTTAATTTTGCTGGAAATAGAATTTTTGCTTTATTCTTTGTAGGTAATGGATCATCGTTCTCATCTTCTACACTCTTTTTCTTGGTAACTTCATGTGGTATCTTTCTTTGTGGTTCAAGTAGCTCTTTGCCACTACTTAGTGTAACTACCTTTACCTGCTGTGTGCCTTTGGAGAAAATCTCTGTCCGTATTTCACATAATATCTCAATAAGTAGTCCAACCGACGTAATGATTTCTCCTACCTGAGTCTTAATTCCCTCAATTGATCTTTGTTGTTCATCAAGTGTCTCTTCAACCTTTTGAAAACGAGAATCTGAAGCTGCCAAAAATTTTGTCAGCATCTCTTCAAGGTTTGATTTCTTTTCCTGTGGATAAGGCTGATTTTGGTAATTTGGAAGAGGTTGCTGCCTTTGATTTCCTTGTCCTCCCCACAAAAAATATGGGTGGTTCTTCCAACTTGGATTGTAAGTGTTACTATAAGGATTATTATTAGATCTGAAATTGTTACCTATATAGTTTGTCTGCTCGTTTTATGCTCCTGGTTGGTAAAGTGGGTACTTTGAATTCGCCTCATTCTCGCTCGCTTCGCATTGCATGACTGGATGTACCTGTGAAGAACATAAATTATCAAGCTTTTTATTCATTAACTCCATTTGTGTTGACAACATTTTCATTGTGTCTATGTTAAAAACTCTGGCTGATTTTGTCGGTTTAGCCGTTGTAATTTGCCATTGATAGGTGTTCAACGACATCTCCTCAATAAGATCATAAGCCGCTTCAGGAGTTTTATTATTCAGAGTTCCACCGGCTGATTAATCAATCATTTGCCTTGTTAGAGAATTCACACCATTGTAAAAAGTTTGGACTTGAAGCCACATAGGTAATCCGTGGTGTGGGCATCTCCTTAGGAGATCCTTATATCTTTCCCATGCATCATATAATGTTTCTACGTCATTCTGCACAAATGAAGATATATCATTACTAAATTTGTCCGTTTTGGCTGGTGGAAAATATTTTAAAAGAAATTTTTCGGTCATTTAATCCTATTTGGTGATTGACCCTCGTGGTAACAAGTTCAACCACTGCTTTGCTTTTTTCTTTAATGAAAAAGGAAATAACCGAAGACGTATGGCATCGTCAGAAATGCCATTTATTTTGAAGGTATCACAGAATTCTAAAAAATTAGATATATGAGTGTTTGGATCTTCATCCTGCAAACCATCAAATTGAAAAAATTGTTGAATCATTTGTATTGTGTTAGGCTTTAATTCAAAATTATTAGCAGCTATAGCGGGCCTAACAATACTAGATTCTGCTCCTGTTAAATTAGGTTTAGCATAATCATACATAGTACGCGGAGCATTCTGTTCTTGCACATTTGGCGGTGGATTGTTTTCGTCCATCCCTTCAGTAGGATTGGATCCTTGCTGTTCTCCTATTTGATAGTTTAGGGCTCTTCTAATTTCTCTGCGATTTCTGTGAGCGGTAGCTTCAATGTCACTTTCGTATTCTAATGGTCCTCTCGGATTTCTTCTAGTCATAAACTAGATGTACCTGCTATGAAAAGAAAGGAAGAAATTTAGAAAAACAAAAATATATGTATAAAAATAAGAGAAATTAAAAATTAAAAATAATGGCTAAAATAATAGAAATAGAGTTTTCTTAATATTTTAGGAGTTCCCAAGAACTGGCGCCAAAAACTTGATCACGCAAAAGCAGTCTAGTTTTAATATTTATAAAGAGTGATCGAACACAGAGATCGATTGCGATAACGATAGAGGCAAGCGCACCTATCGAATAAAGATTATAGCTCAGAAAGAATATCTTATCGAACCCAAGGAACCTAAAAGTACTACTACTCACTTTCTTTCTATTATTTAGCCTAAAATATGGAGTGATTGGTGTATTAATCTAAAACAAATGAAATACTTAAACTTAAATGCGAGACAAAAGAAAGAAACTTTGGGAAAAGACTTTGAAGAAAACTCAATTGATAAAGACGATACCTTCGGGAAGAATCCACCTATGACTTCACTTATTATCTACCTTTTCAATTCATATGATTTCTTTACTTAGCTTGATCCGTGAGAATCCCTAACCTATATTAAACCTTCTCTCGAAGCGAATAACTTCTAACCTTAGGTTAATTAGTGGAACTCTCGTTCTCTTATAATAACCCTCTAAGGAAGCAGTAAATCGAATAATGGACTCCCATATTAGGTTTCACCCTAATCCGGCAAAATCTCGTAACCCTATCTCTAGGCGCCCAATCAACTCCGCTTAATTATACTAGATCAACTCTTAGGCAGGGTTATTCCTCCTCCACCAAAGCACATCAGATAAATTTAAGCAACATAATTAACAACAAAGTAAGTATTTATCATATAAACCGAAAGAATTAAATAACAAAATCCGTCATAGGTTTCATCCCTTTTAGGTATTTGAGGGGTTTAGTTCATAACTAAACAAGAAAACATCTCAAGAGAAAAGATAAAACAAAACATAAGAAATCCCTAAAACCCCCTGAAGGAATTGAAGAGAAGATCCTCCATCTTGAGTAGAACTCTGACTCTTCGAGATGGATCAATTGGCTATCTTCGAGACAATCCCTAAACGAGAAAGGCTTCGCAGAAAACTCTGCTCAATCATCTATCCCTTGAATAGCCACCTTGGGGTGTTTTTATAGACTTTTGGGATGCTTTACTTGTCTTCTAAGTACTCATAATTCAGGTACAATTCGTCCTAGGTGTTTAAGTAGACTTAGGATTGCATTTCTTAGGCTCCAAGCATCCTATTCTGAGTGAAATTGCTCTTTCCCACTGCAGGGGCATGGCTAAGGCATGCCCATGTAAATTGAGGCTTAGCCCATGTCTCTATTCTGTTGATTTAGGCACGACTGTGGCACACCCGTGCAAGTCGAGGGACAGGTTGTTCTTCGGGTCTGTCGATTAGGGCACAGCCATGCAAATTGAGGATAGGCCGTGTTGGGCTTTTTGTCGACGAGATACGGCTATGTAAATTGGTGACAGGCCGTGTTCTAGGTGGATAGCAAGGCACGGCCATGTGGAATAAAGCCCAGGCCATGTCGACTTCTTGGGTTGGCCGAATTTGGTCCATTTTAAGCCCGTTTTACGTTCTTTTAACCCTTAGGTGTTCTCCTGAGTATAAGACATGAAAAGATAGGATTAAGAGCACCTTTTTACATAAATCGAGGAAAAATTCATGCAAAAGCATACCAAATGTGGGATTAAAATATGTTACTTTTACGGTTTATCACCCGAGTCTTCAAAGGGCAATCCTTGCAAACTTTATCAACTAGAACATACTTGCCTAAGGGGTTCGATACTTTAATTACAAATTCTGTAGACTTAATAGGTAAATTTTTACTAGACACTAAATTCATACAGATATACGAATGAGTTGATTTAGGATCAATAAATGCAATCACATTAGTGTCATAAGAGAAAATGTATCGGGATAACATCTGGTGATAGCGCTTCTTCGCGACCGCAAATATCGTAAGCTCTGGCTGGTGCTCTAGCTTCGGATCTCACAGCTTAATCCCTAGTCACACCTCTACCACTAGACACATTCCCTTTATTTCTCGGTGGCATCCCTCTCGTAGTTGTATTGCTCATTCTTGCATTCTGAAATTTATCTTTCTCAGATAACTCTAGGCAATCTCGAATAAAATGATCTGGAAAGCCACATTTGAAACAAGCTTTATTACTCTTATTCCAGAACTCACCAAAATGTCTTCTCCCACATTGTTGACACTCGAATTTATTATTTTTCACACTGCCAACGCTTGAAACAGAAGTTGCTTGAGCTTTAGGACTCACATATTGATTTCCACGATCACTATTTTGGTATCCCACTGATGCATTCGATCAACTATAAGAATCTTTGGATTTCTTTGATGAAGAATGATGAGTTTTATTCATCGGTCTTTTTCTCGAATCTTTAGCCTTTACATCAGCTTTCCTATTTTCTCGACTAAAGTCTTCGGCTTTACAAGCCCTGTCAACTAACACAACAAATTCTTTCAAATCTAAAATTCTAAAAAGAAGTTTAATATCCTCTTCCAACCCATCAACAAACCGTTTGTACATGATTTCTTCAGTAGAAACATACCCTCGAGCATATTTAATCAACTGCACAAATTCTCTTTCATATTTAGTCACAGTCATATGACCCTGTTTCAGTTCTAAAAACTCTTTATGCTTTTGATCTAAAAATCGTTGACTTATGTATTTCTTTTGGAACTCTATCTGAAAGAACTCCCAGGTGACTCTATCTCTCAGCACCACTGATACTAATGTATTTCACCACTGGTATGCGATGTCCCTTAGAAGTGATACAACATATTTTAAACACTTAGTCGATGTGCAAGAAAGCTCATCAAACACACAAATCGTATTTTAAGCCAGAACTTGGCTCTCTCATGATCATCGTCAACATTAGCTCTGAACTCTTCAGCCCCGTGTTCACGGATCTTATCAACTAGAGGCTTATTCAATCTTAAAAGTTCTACACCTTGAGGAGCTATAGGAATCGGTTAGAGATCAGGAGGGGTGCAGGTTGTTGAGAAGCTAAATTTTTTTGGACATACTACGTGAACCACTCATCCATCATTTGGAAGAAGGCTTATTTAGCCTCTCCTCCCTTGCTACCCGATACGGGTCTAGATTCAAATGGCATTTCCCCTTGAGTGGGAGCTGGCGCATTACTTTCAACCTCATCAGTTATAGCTCGATTGGGATCCATTTACAATATGAAAACACATTTTAAAATGTCAGGAGTCATCACACTATCACAATTTATATTTGGCATGTATAGCTAGACTCTCACAGCTATGTTAGTCCTAGAATCGACTAAATCTGGCTTTAATACCAATAAATGTAAAACCTCTCACCTGTAATCAATGTCAGAATAGGGTGACAGAGTATTACTAAACTTACAACTTAAACAACCATCCAATTCGAATAAAAAAATCATCAATCAAATGTAATTCTAATCAAACACAATACATTGTCCCCATTACAATCACACGAGGCCCTAAATATACTTTGGGAGTGGTTTGGGATTAAACCGATAGCTCAAGAAATTTTTACAAAACTAAGAAAAATTTTCTCAAAACAGGGGATACACGTCCGAGTGAGACACGCTTGTAACATCCTGATAATTAGGGGTTATGCATTTTACTTAATTGAATGATGTTGCAAGCTTATTTATTAATGAGTATATTTTTGGAAGTTATTTGAGTTTCATTAATTAAGTGAATGCTTAGTTAAACTTTTAATTTCTATTAGTTAAGAGAGAGCTAAGCAAGTTAGGCCTTAAGAATTAATGACAAGGAAATTCAAGCATAAGTTAAGTAATTGGCAAAGTGGTTAAGATGTATGGATGTGTGCTTGAGGTGTAAGGTTCGAATCTCCTAGCTAGCATTAGGGAGCTAGCATTAGGGAGGATTTTAATTTTTTTTTTTTTGTTGTCTTCCCTATAAGTGTCGGCCAAGAATGTTCTAGAGTGGATGAGAATTCATTTAATTTTGGCTATTTGACCATGTGAAAAAGGAAGCTAGGAAATTATGATATGGAATCATAAGTTGATGATAAGATGAGGGGGACAAAAGGCATGATATTGGGCTATGTTTTGGGGATGTGTTCATGGTCATTTGACCATGAACCTAGACGGCATGAAGGCTAAAGGGAGTGGTTTATTTTAGATAGCAAATCAAGAGTTGATGGGGAAGAATCAAGGAGGAAAAAGGGATAATGTTGGCATTGATTTGGCCGAATTTGTGCTTTGCCATTAGGGGAGTTGGCCAAAAGTCTTGCATATTCTTTTGTCCATCTTTTCTCCTTCTCTAAAACTTTTCCCTAAACCGAAACTATCATTGGCATTTGGTACAAGGTTACTTTGTTTTGGTATTGGAATTTTTTGACCAAAGAGGTACCCTTATTCCATCTTTTCTTCTCAAAATTCTCTCTTTTGATGACAAAAGATTGTCACTTTTGAAGTCACTCCTTTTCTTTCTCTTTAGTGCCGAATTTAGCTATCACCAAAAGCCTTCTCTTTCATCTTTTTTCTCTCTTTTCATTCTATTTCTCTTCTCTCTTTCCCTCTCATAGCCAAACCATAAAAGACTAAGCACCATTTTCTTCTTCATTTTCTCTCCCTTAGCCGAATGCATCTAAGCCCCAAAATCAATCTCCTTTCTTTTTGATCAATTCTCCTTTTCTTTTTATTTTCATTTTATTTCTTTCTTCTCTTTCTCTCATTGTCGAAACCACATAGGATCAAGAACCATTTGTTACCTCTTTGGTAAGAATGTGCAAAGGTTCCTAAACATTTCTTTTCTTTTGAGAAATCACCATCATCATCTTCTTCTTCTCTTTCTCTTTCTTCCTTCTCTCTTTCCTTCTCCTTTCATTCTCTATCTTCTATTCCTCAAAACCGAAACCATCATATTGAAACCACTATTTCTCTTCTCTTTTTATTAAAGTCGAATCTTGAAGGACTCAAGCCGATTCATTTGAAAAGAATTTTTCAAAGATCTTGTTGAGGACAACCTTTAAGTGACCATTCGAAATCATCAAGGGACGATCTAAGATCAACAAGATAGGTAAGAAAAGAGCCGTCCGGAGTGTTTGGAAGAGGGGAGGTATTCCTTTACCATCGAACTACAAACGAAGGGCTGTATCAGTGGTTAGACACTTTCCACCGGGTTGTGGACCCTCTGCTAACGAGGATCGATTATTCGAAGTAGTGCGTACAACCGAACCACTTTACGTTGGTGGAATATCAGCGGGTTTTGATCTATCTAGTGGAGAAAAACCACAAATAACTGTCGTTCGTGAATCTGAGGGTGTTGACGAGCAAGAGGGTATTGTTCTCACTTTTACTAGGTGTGTAACCTTACATTAAAAACTTCCATAGATCTATATTGTTAAAAAGTGATTATATGATAATATGTTTATTTGTGGATACCAATCATTGGTATACAAATTTCAAGTATGTTACCCCAATATTCCGTTTATTTTTGCTATATGCATAATTATGAAATAAGTATGATTATATTATGTTTTGTGGGGTAATAGCATGAAAATCTGATTTGATATGTATGTGCATGGGCATATGGGTATTGTTGATAAAGGAGGAAGTATTCTGGTGGTTTTTACCACATTTCTGGTGACTTCGGTCACATATGTGAATTTGGTGACTTCGGTCACATATATTTGGCTCTGGTGACTTCGGTCACAAATTTGACTCAGTGACTTGGTCATGTATATTTGGCTCGGTGACTTGGTCACGATGTGAATCCGGTGACTTCGGTCACGATTTGAAATTTGGACTTGATCGGGAACTTGGTCACATCTATTTTGGTGGCTTTTCCACAATAAGGCGATGTGCATGTTGACTGCTGACAAGAATCCTTCGATGGTGTGTAGCGGATGGAGGGTCGATTTAGTAATCCCACGGTGTCTTTGGTTGGTGCGGGGTGTGTAGCGGATGGATATTTAGGTTGGTAGGGCTTGCATTTCATTTCGTGAACATAACCATGTAATATTGTATGATTATTATTTGATCTGTTATGAAAGGGGCCTTTGGGCTAAATCGAGCTAAATTGGGCCTTTGGGCTAAATATGAGTTAAATGGGCCTATGGCCATATGTGAAATTTTGGGCTTGAAAGCATTTGATAAAATGGGCTTTTTAATGTATGTGTTATACATTGAGTTTATAACTCACCCATTTTATGGGATAACTTTTCGAGATGACTCAGAGTGCGATGGATCGGGCGACAAGGATTTCGAGGTGGCGATTGCTCGTATTAAGTATTGTGGAGATTTTCCAACTTAAACTTATTACTTTAAATTTTATTACTTAGACTTTATTTTGGGTTGCCAATATTATGTAAAAAGGCCACTATAAACTATCTTTAATTTCGTGTTTGGATTTACTTTTATTTTGCCATGAACAAATATCTATTAAATAACTAAATTGGTTTTCGATAATTAATTAAAAGTTTTTGTCACTAATATATAAATGTTTTCAAAGAAGTTTTTCTTAAGTTTGGTTTCCTTTTTGATTTTATTAATTCCTCCTAAAAATAATGTTTCAAAAGACAAAATTACTTTACAATGTGATTCCGCTAAAGTTTTACTCGAGGGACATACCAAATCCGGTTAGGCTTTTTGGGCCGGGTTTGGGGTGTTTCAGCTTGGTATCAGAGCCCATATTTAAACTCTCGGCCTTGGGTTTTGAAGCCCACAACGTTTTTAAAAGTTGGCCCAAATGACTTTTTTTTAAAATTTTCTTAAGATAAATGATTTTTATAAAAGCATGGCACTCGAGTTCTTGGCCCAGATCCATCAGGTATGTACCTTTATTTGATAAGTGATATGAATGTTTGATAAGCCTAAGGAAACTTTAGAGACATGGACCCTAGGTGTATGTGTACTACTACGGAAAAACTACTAAATATCTGTTTCATAAAACTTTCCTTTAATAAGAAGTGAAAAGACTCTAATACATAAGACTTTTCGTAAAAACAGATAAGATACGTAGTAGACATGAGCTCTAGGGGACGAGGTCGTCGTGGACATAGAAGAGGAAGGATGACTGTTTCGGAACCAGTTCGATCTGGTCAAGGTTCCGAGAATGAAGCTCCACCACCGGCTGTTGGGGCGGACTTTCAAGAACAAAATGAAGGTGGTGACTTGAGATGACAAGTTTGTCTTTGCGAGTTTTGGAATGTGTAGCGGAAGCTAGTTCTGGAAATGGGTCTCGAAAGTCAGTAGCTGAGAGACTTAGATCAAATGGAGCTGAGGTTTTCAGAGGAGTATCTGGAGTAGCTCCAAATGTAGCTGAATATTGGTTGGAGGCAGTCGAGAGGATCATGACGATATAGACTGCACTGATGAAGAGAAATTGAAAGGTGCTATTTCACTTCTTCGTGATGAAGCCTACCAGTGGTGGCTCACTATAAAGGAGAGTACCCCTGTGGATCATCTGGATTGGGGGTATTTTAAAGTGAAATTTGAAGGAAAATATGTTGGAGCTAGCTACATCGACTCCCAGAGGAAGACATTTCTGAATTTGGTCCAAGGGAACAAGTCGATAGCTGAATATGAAGCGAAATTCTTGCGACTTAGCCGTTATGCCAGAGGGATAGTGGCTACGGAATATGAACGGTGTATCAGATTTGAAGATGGGCTTAGAGATGAATTGCGAGTGATGATTGCTCCACACCGTGAAAGAGATTTTACAATCTTAGTGGAAAGGGCAAGAATTGCCGAAGAGGCTAAACGGACTGAGAGACAGAACCGGGACAAAAGCCAGAACAAGAATAAGAGAAGCTTTGGGTCTTCAGGGTCGTCCGAAAACTTTCAGAAGAAATCAAGGAATGATGGACCGCGAGGTCAACAGACTGCTACGGGTGTACAAAATCGTATTTGTTCTCAATGTGGGAAAATGCACTCGAGAGAATGCTGGAAGAAAACCAACGGATGTTTCAAGTGCGGTTTGAAGGATCATATGATCAAAGATTGCCCGATGAACTCGGAGAAGAACCGTTCAGCAAGTCAGGGTGCTAATCAGTGTGATGTAGGGATGCAAACCGATAAGAGGTCGTGGTCCAAATGGAAGGGCAATAGTTCCGAGAGGTCGCGGAACTTCGTGAAGAGGCAGTGGTAGCTCTGAGGCGAGACAACCAGGTTTGGTGTATGCGGTTCGTCAGAGAAAAGACGTTGATGCACTGATGTTATCACGGTGCGTTTCGATTTACGGGTTGCCGTTTATTGCTTTGATAGATATAGGTCAACTCATTCCTATATCGCTAGTGAAGTATCTGGGACTTTGCATGTGACTTCAAACTGTACCTAGGAAGATGATCGTACTTAGTCCTTTAGGATGATAGTAGTTGTAGACAAACTTTTAAGGAAGTGCCTCTAAGTCTAAGGGATACGTTTTCGATTTAATGGAGTTGCCATTCGGAGAATTGACCTAATCTTAGGCATGGACTGCTTGTGAAGTACGTGCAAATGTGGATTGTCTTTGCTAAGAGAATGTCATTAAGAACATTTGATGACAAAGAAGTTGTAGTGATGGGCGAGACGGAACTACTTATCTAATGTAGTATCCGCTCTTAAGGCGTAAAAGATGATTAGAAAGGGATGTGAAGCCTTCCTGATGTTAGTGAGTGCTTTGGAGGTTAAGGAAGCAACTGCTAATGAAGTCAGGACTGTGAAGGAATTTGTAGATGTTTTTCCGGAAGAACTTCCAGGTTTGCATCCGGATCGTGGAGTAGAGTTCGGAATTGATTTATTGCCTGGAACGGCGCCAGTTTCTATTACTCCATATAGAATGGCATCGAAGGAGTTGGTTGAGTTGAAGGCTCAGATTCAGGAGTTGCTTGATCGTGGATTCATTCGACCTAGTGTGTCTCCATGGGGAGCACTAGTCCTATTCGTGAAGAAGAAGGACGGAACGATGAGGATGTGTATAGACTACCGGCAGTTGAATAAGGTGACCATCAAGAACAAGTATCCTTTGCCAAGGATCGACGACTTGTTTGATCAGCTTAAGGGAGCTGCGGTATTCTCAAAGATTGATCTAAGGTCGGGGTATCATCAGCTTAAAGTGAAAGAAGCGGATATCCATAAGACGGCTTTTCGAACTAGATATGGGCATTATGAATTTTTGGTAATGCCATTCGGATTGACGAATGCCCCAGCTGCGTTTATGGATATGATGAACCGGATTTTCCAGCCCTACTTGGATCAGTTCGTCGTGGTATTCATAGACGACATCCTGGTGTATTCTAAGTCCGAAGTAGAACATGATGAGCATCTCCGGATTGTGTTACGAGTTTTAAGGGAGAAGAAACTGTACGCCAAATTTAGCAAGTGTGAATTTTGGCTGAAAGAGGTTGCATTTTTAGGTCATGTGGTATCTGCAGAAGGGATAAGGGTGGATCCTCGGAAGATTGAGGCTGTGCTAGATTGGAAACCACCTAAGTCCGTGAATCGAGGTTCATGACTTCTTGGGTTTAGCTAGATACTACGTAAGATTCGTTGAAGGATTTTCATCGATAATGCACCTTTAACGAAATTGTTGAGAAAGGAAGTACCTTTCGTGTGGGTGATAAGCAAAGAGAGTTTTGAGAAGCTCAAGAAAGTTTTGTGAAGCTCTATTTTGATTCACTGAAGCAGAAAGGATTTAAATCGTGTATTGTGATGCTTCTCACACGGGATTAGGATGTGTTCTGATGCAAGGCGGAAAGGTAGTTGCGTATGCGTCTTGGCAGTTGAGACCGCACGAGGTTAATTACCCGACGCATGACTTGGAGTTGGCAGCTGTAGTCTTTGCTCTTAAAGTTTAGAGACATTACTTATATGGAGAAAAGTCAGTGATATACACGGACCACAAAAGTTTGAAATATCTACTGACTCAAAAAGAACTGAATTTGAGGCAGCGAAGGTGGATAGAGTTGTTGAAAGACTACGACTGTTCTATCGAGTACCACCCGGGCAAGGCGAATGTGGTGGCAGACGCTCTAAGTCGAAAAGTGGTTGTCAGATTTGAGAGCGATGTTTGCACATCTTAGTCTTTTCAATGATGGAAGCCTGTTGGCAGAACTTCAAGTTAAGCCGACATGGTTAAGTCAAGTAAAAGAGAGGCAGTTAGTAGATGAAAATCTGAATGAAAAGCTTCGACAGGTACAGAGTGGGAAATTGGAAGATTTTGATATTAACAGTGATGGGGTATTGTGTTTTAAAGGTAAAATCTGTATGCCAAAGGATTAGGAGTTGAGGCAAAAGATACTTCAGGAATCGCATGGTAGCCCCTATGCTATGCATCCTGGAGAAAGTAAGTTATACCGAGATTTGCGAGATCAATTTTGGTGGCCTGGACTTAAGCGGGAAGTTACGAAATTTGTAGGTAAGTGCTTAACGTGTCAGCAAGTTAAGGCTGAACATCAAGTACCATCGGGATTGCTTCAACCGATAAAGATTCCGCAGTGGAAGTAGGAGAGAATCACCATGGACTTTGTTAGTGGGCTTCCTCTTACGCCTACTAAGAAAGACTCCATTTGGGTGATAGTGGACCGATTGACGAAATCTGCACATTTTATCCCAGTTCGGGTTGATTACTCTTTGCAGAAATTGGCGAAGTTATATGTGTCTGAGATTGTGAGATTGCATGGAGTGCCGTTGTCGATAATTTCGGACAGAGATCCGAGGTTTACGTCGTGATTTTGGAAAGCATTGCATCAGGCTTTGGGCACCAAATTGAACTTCAGTACGGCATTTTATCCTCAGTCGGACGGTCAGTCTGAAAGAGTAATCCAGATCTTAGAAGATATGTTAAGAGGATATGTGATAGATTTCAAGGAAGTTGGGAGGAATTCTTACCGTTGGCGAATTTGCGTGACAACAACAGATTTCAATCCAAAGATTCGGATGGCACCATATGAAGCACTATATGGACTAAGTGTCGCACTCCTACGTGTTGGATGTAATTAGGGAACGTCGATTTTGGGTCCGAGAGATAGTGGTGAATCAAGAAATGGTCAAGGTAATCCTGGCTCGGTTAAAGGAAGCCCGATGAGACAAAAATCGACGCGATTTAAAACAGAAAGAAATAGAGTTTTGTAGGGACCAAGTTTTCCTAAAGGTTTCACCTTGGAAAAAGGTGATGAGATTTGGACGCAAAGGAAACTAAGTCCCGATTCATTGGACCTTATCGGATTGTGAAGTTTAGTCGGATCTGTGGCATATCGGTTAGAATTACCTTCGAGTTGAAGCAAATGCATGATGTATTCCATGTTTCAATGTTACGCCATTACCAGTCAGATCCATCTCATGTAGTGCCAGTTGAGGAGGTGGAATTAAGATCAGACTTGTCATATGATGAGGAGCCAATTCAAATTCTAGAACGAGATATAAAGGTTTTACGGAGAAAATCGGTTCCTCTCGTCAAGGTATTATGGCGTAATCATGGATCGAAGAAGCTTCATGGGAACTGAGGAAGCGATCGACAGACAATACCTCACTTATTCCAAATTGTAATTTCGAGGACAAAATTATTTTTAAGGGGTAGAACTGTAACATCCTCGATAATTGGGGTTATGCATTTTACTTATTTGAATGATGTTGCATGCTTTTTATTAATGAGTATATTTTTGGAAGTTATTTGAGTTTCATTAATTAAGTGAATGCTTAGTTAAACTTTTAATTTTTATTAATTAAGAGAGCTAAGCAAGTTAGGCCTTAAGAATTAATGACAAGGAAATTCAAGCATAAGTTAAGTAATTGGCAAAGTGGTTAAGATGCATGGATGTGTGCTTGAGGTGTAAGGTTCGAATCTCCTAGCTAGCATTAGGGAGGATTTTAATTTTTTTTTTGTTGTCTTCCCTATAAGTGTCGGCCAAGAATGTTCTAGAGTGGATGAGAATTCATTTAATTTTGGCTATTTGACCATGTGAAAAAGGAAGCTAGGAACTTAATTTTGCCTTCTCTTTCATCTTCTTTGTCTCTCTTTTTCATTCTATTTCTCTTCTCTCTTTCCCTTCTCATAGCCGAAACCATAAAAGACTAAGCACCATTTTCTTCTTCATTTTTCTCTCCCTTAGCCGAATGCATCTAAGCCCCAAAATCAATCTCCTTTCTCTTTGATCAATTCTCCTTTTCTTTTTCTTTTCATTTTATTTCTCTCTTCTCTTTCTCTCATTGCCGAAACCACATAGGATCAAGAACCATTTGTTACCTCCTTGGCCGAATGTACAAAGGTTCCTAAACATTTCTTTTCTTTTGAGAAATCACCATCATCATCTTCTTCTTCTCTTTCTCTTTTCTTCCTTCTCTCTTTCCTTCTCTTTTCATTCTCTATCTTCTATTCCTCAAAACCGAAACCATCATATTGAAACCACCATTTCTCTTCTCTTTTTGTTAAAGCCGAATCTTGAAGGACTCAAGCCGATTCATTTGAAAAGAATTTTTCAAAGATCTTGTTGAGGACAACCTTTAAGTGACCATTCGAAATCATCAAGGGACGATCTAAGATCAACAACATAGGTAAGAAAAGAGCCGTCTGGAGTGTTTGGAAGAGGGGAGGTATTCCTTTACCATCGAACTACAAACGAAGGGCTGTATCAGCGGTTAGAGACTTTCCACCGGGTTGTGGACCCTCTGCTAACGAGGATCGATTATTCGAAGTAGTGTGTGCAACTGAACCACTTTACGTTGGTGGAATATCAGCGGGTTTTGATCCATCTAGTGGAGAAAAACCACAAATAACTGTCGTTCGTGAATCCAAGGGTGTTGACGAGCAAGAGGGTATTGTTCTCACTGTTACTAGGTGTGTAACCTTACATTAAAAACTTTCATAGATCTATATTATTAAAAAGTGATTATATGATAATATGTTTGTTTGTGGATACCAATCATTGGTATACAAAATTCAGGTATGTTACCCCAATATTCCGTTTATTTTTGCTATATGCATAATTATGAAATAAGTATGATTATATTATGTTTTGTGGGGTAATAGCATGAAAATCTGATTTGATATGTATGTGCATGGGCATATGGGTATTGTTGATAAAGGAGGAAGTATTCTGGTGGTTTTACCACATTTCTGGTGACTTCGGTCACATATGTGAATTTGGTGACTTCGGTCACATATATTTGGCTCTGGTGACTTCGGTCACAAATTTGACTCCGGTGACTTCGGTCACGTATATTTGGCTCCGGTGACTTCGGTCACGTATGTGAATCCGGTGACTTCGGTCACGTATTTGAAATTTGGACTTCGGTCAGGTGACTTCGGTCACATCTGTTTTGGTGGCTTTGCCACAATAAGGGCGATGTGCATGTTGATTGCAAAGAATCGCTTCGATGGTGTGTAGCGGATGGAGGTCGATTTAGTAATCCCCCATTGTCTTTGGTTGGTACGGAGTGTGTAGCGGATGGATATTTAGGTTGGGCGGGCTTGCGTTTCATTTCATGAACATAACCATTTAATATTGTATGATTATTATTTGATCATTATGAAAGGGCCTTTGGGCTAAATCTAAGCTAAATTGGGCCTTTGGGCTAAATATGAGTTAAATGGGCCTATGGCCATATGTGAAATTTTTGGGCTTGAAAGCATTTGATAAAATAGGCTTTTTAATGTATGTGTTATACATTGAGTTTATAACTCACCCATTTTATGGGATAACTTTTGAGATGACTCAGAAAGTGCGATGGATCTAGGCAAAGCAAGGATTTCAAGGTGGCGATGCTCGTATTAAGTATTGTGGAGATTTTCCAACTTAAACTTATTACTTTAAATTTTATTACTTAGACTTTATTTTGGGTTGCCAATATTATGTAATAAGGCCACTATAAACTATCTTTAATTTCGTGTTTGGATTTACTTTTATTTTGGCATGAAAAATATCTATTAAATAACTAAATTGGTTTTCGATAATTAATTAAAAGGTTTTTGTCACTAATATATAAATGTTTTCAAAGAAGTTTTTCTTAAGTTTGGTTTCCTTTTGATTTTATTAATTCCTCTAAGAAGATATATCATTCCTAAATTTGTTTCTGGTGGAAAATAAAGACAAAATTATTTAATCCCATTTGATGATTCCGTGGTAACAAGTTTAGGTTTAGCATAATCATACATAGTACGTGAGCATTCTGTTCTTGCACATTTGGCGGTGGATTGTTTTTGTCCATCCCTTCAAAGAGGATTGGATCCTTGTCTGTTCTCATATTTGATAGTCTAGGGCTCTTCTAATTTCTCTGCGATTTGCTGCGGTAGCTTCAATGTCACTTTCAGATTCTAATGGTCCTCTCGGATTTCTTCCGGTCATGAACTAGATGTACCGCTATGAAAAGAAAGGAAGAAATTTAGAAAACAAAATATATGTATAAAAATAAGAGAAATTAAAATAAAAATAATGGCTAAAATAATAGAAATAGAGTTTTCTTAATATTTTAGGAGTTCCCTAATAAGCGCCAAAAACTTGATCGCAAAAATGTCTAGTCTTAATATTTATAAAAGAGTGATCAAACATGTAGACTGACTGCGATAATGATAGAGGCAAGCGCACCTATCGAACAGTAGTATAGCTCAGGCAAGAATATCTTATCGAACCCAATGAACCTAAAAGTACTACTACTCACTTTCTTTCTATTATTTAGCCTAAAATATGGAGTGATTGGTTTATTAATCTAAAACAAATGAAATACTTAAACTTAAATGCAGGCACAAAAGAACGAAACTTTGGGAAAAGACTTTGAAGAAAACTCAATTGATAAAGACGATACCTTCGGGAAGAATCCACCTATGACTTCACTTATTATCTACCTTTTCAATTCATAAGATTTCTTTACTTAGCTTGATCCGTGAGAATCCCTAACCTATATTAAACCTTCTCTTGAAGAGAATAACGTCTAACCTTAGGTTAATTAGTGGAACTCTCGTTCTCTTATAATAACCCCCTAAGGAAGCAGTAAATCGAATAATGGACTCCCATATTAGGTTTCACCCTAATCCGGCAAAATCTCGTAACCCTATCTCTAGGCGCCCAATCAACTCCACTTAATTATACTAGATCTACTCTTAGGCAGGGTCTATTCCTCCTCCACCAAAGCACATCAGATAAATTTAAGCAACATAATTAAGAACAAAGTAAGTATTTATCATGTAAACCGAAAGAATCAAATAACAAAATCCGTCATAGGTTTCATCCCCTTTAGGTATTTGAGGGGTTTAGTTCATAACTAAACAAGAAAACATCTCAAGAGAAAAGATAAAACAAAACATAAGAAATCCCTAAAACCCCCTGAAGGAATTGAAGAGGAGATCCTCCATCTTGAGTAGAACTCTGACTCTTCGAGATGGATCAATTAGCTATCTTCGAGACAATCCCTAAACGAGAAAGGCTTCGCAGAAAACTCTGCTCAATCATCTATCCCTTGAATATCCGCCTTGGGGTATTTTTATGGACTTTTGGGATGCTTTACTTGTCTCCTAATTACTCATAATTCAGGTACAATTCATCCTAGGTGTTTGAGTAGACTTAGGATTGCATTTCTTAGGCTCCAAGCATCCTATTCCGGGTGAAATTACTGTTTCCCGCTGCAGGGGCATGGCTAAGGCACGCCCATGTAAATTGAGGCTTAGCCCATGTCTCTATTCTGTTGATTTAGGCACAACCGTGGCACACCCGTGCAAGTCGAGGGACAGGTTGTGCTTCGGGTCTGTCGATTAGGGCACAACCATGCAAATCAGGGATAGGCCGTGTTGGGCTTTTTGTCGACGAGACACGGCTGTGTAAATTGGTGACAAGCCATGTTCTAGGTGGATAGCAAGGTACGACCGTGTCGAATAAAGCCCAGGCCGTGTCGACTTCTTGGGTTGGCCCAATTTGGTCCGTTTTAAGCCCATTTTACGTTCTTTTAACCCTTAGGTGTTCTCCTAAGTATAAGACATGAAAAGATAGGATTAAGAGCACCTTTTTACATAAATCGAGGAAAAATTCATGCAAAAGCATATTAAATGTGGGATTAAAATATGTTACTTTTACGGTTTATCACCTGAGTCATCAAAGGGCAATCCTTGCAAACTTTATCAACTAGAACATACTTGCCTAAGGGGTTCGATACTTTAATTACAAATTCTGTAGACTTAATAGGTAAATTTTTACTAGACACTAAATTCATACAGATATACGAATGAGTTGATTTAGGATCAATAAATGCAATCACATTAGTGTCATAAGAGAAAATGTATCGGGATAACATCTGGTGATAATGCTTCTTCGCGACCGCAAATAGCGTAAGTTCTGGCTGCTGCTCTAGCTTCGGATCTCACAGCTTAATCCCTAGTCACACCTTTGCCACTAGACACATTCCCTTTATTTCTCGGTGGCATCCCTCTCGCAGTTGTATTGCTCATTCTTGCATTCTGAAATTTATCTTTCTCAGATAACTCTAGGCAATCTCGAATAAAATGATCTGGAAAGCCACATTTGAAACAAGTTTTATTACTCTTATTCTAGAACTCACCAAAATGTCTTCTCCCACATTGTTGACACTCGGATTTGTTGTTTTTCACACTGCCAACGCTTGAAACAGATGTTGCTTGAGCTTTAGGACTCACATATTGATTTCCACGACTCTATTCTGGTATCCCACTGATGCATTCGATCAACTATAAGAATCTTTGGATTTCTTTGATGAAGAATGATGAGTTTTATTCATCGGTCTTTTTCTCGAATCTTTAGCCTTTACATCAGCTTTCCTATTTTCTCGACTAAAGTCTTCGGCTTTACAAGCCTTGTCAACTAACACAACAAATTCTTTCAAATCTAAAATTCTGACAAGAAGTTTAATATCCTCTTTCAACCCATCAACAAACTGTTTGTACATGATTTCTTCAGTAGAAACATACTCTCGAGCATATTTAATCAACTGCACAAATTCTCTTTCATATTTAGTCACAGTCATATGACCCTGTTTCAGTTCTAAAAACTCTTTATGCTTTTGATCTAAAAACCGTTGACTTATGTATTTCTTCCGAACTCTATCTCGAAAGAACTCCCGGTGACTCTATCTCTCAAGACCACCGATACTAATGTATTTCACCACCGGTATACGATGTCCTCAAGTGATACAACATATTTTAAACACTTAGTTAGAGGCTTATTCAATCTTAAAAGTTCTACACCTTGAGGAGCCAGGTGAATCGGCCGAGATTAGGAGGGTGCAAAGTTGTTGAGAAGATGGATTTTTTTGGACATACTACGTGAACCACTCATTCATCATTTGGAAGAAGGCTTCTTTAGCCTCTCCTCCATGGCTACCCGATACGGGTCTAGATTCAAACGGTATTTCCCCTTGAGTGGGAGCTGGCGCATTACTTTCAACCTCATCAGTTATAGCTCGATTGGGATCCATTTACAATATGAAAACACATTTTAAAATGTCGAGTCATCACACTATCACAGCTTCTATTTGGCATGTAGCTAGACTCTCACACAAGCTATGTTAGTCCTACATTGACTCGGCTTTGAATTGGGATCACATGGTTACTGAGCATTGTAAACTTACAACTAGCCCGTGTTGAATAAAAAACCAATCAAATGTCTAAACAAGTGAGCTTACTTTGACTTGGGTCATATAGCCTAAGAAAAACTCAAAATAGGGACACAAGTGAGACACGCCCATGTCATGTCTGAAGATCACCGTGTCTTAGCCCATGTTTGACCCTTCAAAGTGGCTTACTAACTTGGGTCACACACCAAATGCCCGTATGTCTAGCCCGCTGTGCCCTTCAAAGTGGCCACACTGCAAACCTGTAGGGTATATTGACTTATGCCACACGGCCAAGTCACACACCCATGTGTGAGGCCGTGTGGAGCATACTGACTTGGTTTCAATTCAACACTAGGGGACACACGGTCATGTAACATGACCTTGTGTCACACACGGTTGAGACACACACCCGTGTCTCTACCTGTGTGGACAAAAATAGGCTATTTACCAAGCCATTTTGCCACCCAAATTTGAATTTACCTACAACACATCAATTTGCACTATCACATAGCATAAATAGGCATTTAAACCAGCCAATTCAAACCAAATTCATGCATATTATATACCACATTTCTCAATACACACAAGTTGCAAAATAGACCAATTCTTTTATACCCAAAATCTCATAAACTTAGATCATTAATATGACTACTTAAAATATACATTCTTTACCTTGATTCACAAACAAATAACATCACCTCTATCAACACTCAACTTCCATAATACCAACTATTAAAAAGCACCACCAAAACCAACCTCAATTTACATAACATAAACTATATGCACATATACATATACACAAGCAAATTAACTCAAAATAAGCCAACTCTCATGGCTATTATATACAAACCAAAAACATATACATTTACAAGGCAATTCAAATGGCCAAAATCATTACCAAAATATAACCAACATGACCAAAATTCCTATACATGCCATATACTTAAAATACCAACGTTTATAAGTACCAAGTGATAGGTGGATAGTGTGAAGAGATCTCTGACGATCCCCGAATTCGAGCTAACTTGATAACACTATAAAACACAGGAAAAATAAACAAAGTAAGCTATAAAGCTTAGCAAGCTCATATACAATAAACTTAATTCAATCTCAAGATTATATTCTCCAAACCAAAACTTATACATGTCACGTACGTACCTATACCGTCTCATATCATTCTCATACTCAATCACATATTTCGTTTACCAATTAAACCATTCGGAATAAAAGTTGAATACTCAAGAGTCTCAAAAATAGTTTTGCAATCACATCTTTCGTTTACTCAATCACATCTTTAATAGTTTTACAAATTAGTCCTTAGGCTAGCTAGAATAAGCTGCAATGATCTCAAAAACATAGAAATAATTAAAAACGGGACAAAGTTCACTCACCAATTGAGCTACCAAGCTTAACCGAATCAGTATGCATCCATGGAGTTCTTTTTTTCTTATTTTTGGTTGAGAAAGTGAAGAAGAAAGATGATACTAATGTTTGTTTTATTTAATTAAACTTTAATTTCTAATTTACTATTTTGACCTTGTAAATAATACATTAAAATTCACCTAATCATGCACATAAATGTCCACTTACAATATGAATGGTATAATTACCATGCAAGTGCTCATATATTTCCATTCTATAGCCAATTAGTGCATTTAACTTATAGACCTCAAGTTTTACACCTTACACGATTTAGTCCTTTTTATCGAATTGAGCACTCAATCAGTGAAATTTCTTAACAAAACTTTCAAACAATCATACTATCATGTTGTAGGCATTAAAATAATAATAAAATAAATATTTTGACTTCATATTTGTGGTCCCAAAACCACTGTTCTGATTTGAATAAAAATGGGTTGTTATAGTTCAAAGCACATCACCCTAATTTGTTAGCTAGATAATAAGAATATGGTAATTACTAGTACTTTTAGTCCTCATGGATACGATGTTTCCTACTCACCATAGCTATAGTATTGTTTAATAGGTGTGCTTGCCATTTTCGTATTTATAGTTAGTTTAGTGACCATCAAGTTTTTGGCGCAGTTGCCAGGGACTAAATTATTAGGAACACTTTATTTTTATTAATTTAGTCATTTTTATTTTTATTATAATTTTTTTAGTTTACTTTTTATTTTCTAATTTTTCTTTTATTTTCTTCTGAAAGGTTATTTTAGTATATGACTAGAAGAAACTCGTCGAGACTATTGTTATTTGACAGTGAGATTGAAAGTACTGCTCATAGAAACTGTAGAGAAGCAATGAAAAGTCAACAAAATATAGTAGAAGAGCAAGAGGACACTATTGTTACTAAGGAGATGGGTGATAATTATAATAATCAGCTACCTCCTATAGTTGCTGCAAATCCAGATCATGTTCCTCGTACTATGTACAATTATGCCAAGCCCACTCTAACTTGGGATGAATCGAGTATTGTGAAACCCCCCATTCCTGCGAATAATTTTGAATTGAAGATGAACACTATTCAGATGATACAACAAATTATTCAATTTGATGGTTTGCAAGATGAAGATCCAAATACTCATTTGGATAATTTTTTGAAAGTCTTTGGTACTTTCAAGATAAATGGTGTTTTTGACAATGCCAATTGCCAACGGTTATTCCCTTTCTCATTGAGAAACAAAGCTAAACAGTGGTTAGTTCTTTACCACGAGGTTCCATCACTACATGGGATCAAATGGCCAAGAAATTCCTACTGAAGTACTTCCTTCCGGCTAAGACAGCCAAGTTGAGGAATAATATCTCTTCCTTCATTCTGATCGACTTAGAAACCTTATATGATGCATGGGAGAGATACAAGGATTTATTGAGAAGGTGCCCTCACCATGGGTTACCTTTATGGTTATAGGTTCAAACCATTTACAACGGTTTGAATCCCTCACCATGGGTTACCTATATGGGGCTGAATCGAGTATTGTGAGACCCACCATTGTTGTGAATAATTTTGAATTGAAGAAAGACACTATTTAGATGATACAACAATTTATTCAGTTCGATTGTTTGCAAGACGAAGATCCAAATACTCATTTGGCTAATTTTTTGGAAGTCTTTGATACTTTCAAGATAAATGATGTTTTTGAAGATGCCATTCTGCTACGGTTATTCCCTTTCTCATTGAGGAACAAAGCTAAACAGTGGTTGAATTCTTTACCACAAGGTTCTATCACTACATGGGATCAAATGACCGAGAAATTCTTATTGAAGTACTTCCCACCGACTAAGACAACCAAGTTGAGGAATGATATCTCTTCCTTCATTTAGATCGACTTAGAAACCTTATATGATGCATGGGAGAGATACAAGGATTTATTGAAAAGGTGTCCTCACCATGGGTTACCTATATGGCTATAGGTTCAAACCTTTTACAACGATTTGAATCCTTGAACTAGACAATTGATCAATGTAGCAGCCGGTGGAACTCTAAATAATAAAACACCCGAAGTGGCTTATGAATTTATTGAGGAGATGTCACTAAATAATTATCGGTGGCAAGTCATGAGGACGAAGCCGATGAAAGTAGCAGGTGTTTTTAACTTAGATGCGGTCACCATGTAACGCCCTGAAATTTGGGCCTTGAAGTATTGGGCATTAAGCAAGGGAACGGTAAGGAAAATGTGCATAAAAGTTTGTGTGAGCTAGGAAATGACACAATTAAATGTCTGCTCAAGTGGTTAAAGGTCCTGAGAGGAGTTGGAAAAGTCTTGGGTTCAAACCTGGGCTTTATATTTAAGTGGATAAAACCCTAGATGCTTGGATGTGGACCTTTTAAATTATTGTGTGAAAAAAAGGACACAATGAAGCATGTGGTCTAGTGGTTGTGGCGTCCTTAAGGTTGCAATGGAGCCTGGGTTCAAGTCTTGGCTCTTGCAATTTATTTTGGTTTTTCTTTTAAAGGAACCTGGACTTTGGCCTTTAGACCTTTTAGTTAATTGAAGATAAAATGGGACACAAAAAAGCTTGTGGCAAGGAGGCAAGTGGCGTGTTAAGCTATTGAAGGGGGCTTGGGTTCGAATCCCATTGCAAGCAAAAAGGATATTTATTTTGCTAGCATGAGGCGGTAGGAGTTTGAGGTGGTTTCGAACTCTGTTGGGTGAGAGTTTGAATGGGTCTTAGAGGTTGTTATGAAGGATATCAAGGAGGGATAAGGGGAGAGATTTGAGAAGATTTTCAAGGGATTTGGAGGAAAGGAGTGTTGTAGCTGAATTGTGCAACTTCTATGTGCAAATTTGGCTAGAGGAACCCATTTGGTGCATTTTGGCAATGTGAGAGTGAGTAGGTGTAGACTTCTTCTGGTATTTTCGGGTTTTGTTTTCTTATCTTGGCACATTTTTGACTATTTGGGTCCTCTTTTCTTTCAACATTATTTCTCGTTCGACTTTTGGTCACTCTTCCAGAAACATTAGACATCAAGTGCCTAATTCTAATTATTTATTTTTGTAGTCTTTTTCTCTCATTCTTCTCCTTACTATTTCTTTTAGTTTTCTTCATAACCTAACTTCTCTCTTACAATACCATATTCTTTTGATACTAATTCGAACCTTTGTTTCTTTTTTTGTTTCACTTTAGCTCATAGCCTTGAACTAGATAGCAATCTCGTTCTTCTTTCACTGTGGTCGGTCACGGTTTGGAGGTCACCTAAACTTTCGGTAAGCTTTTATTCTCTCTTGTGTTGTTGGATGCTAAGCATTTTCTCTTTCTTTAATAAATGTTCCCTTTGGTTGTTCACACGTGGTTGAATCCTTTTTCTTCCCCGATGATGGTGGTGGCACATTCAATTTTTAGATCATTGCAAGGGGTGAAGGGGTTTGTCAAGGATCACAGTGGTAGTCAATCCTTTTCTTATCTTGTAATCTAAGGTAATCATTTAGGCTAATATTGTAAGATGTTAGCTGATTATTCTGTTGTTGGGTTCTTAAATCTTTTGATGTTTTCAATCATTTAATAGAATCCGTGGATAGGCAGATACACGATTAATCGAGTGATTGATTCTGTTAGTAGTCTAAGAAGGCTAGGGGCATCCGATCAAGCAAGGCTCGGGTTTGACATTCGGGAGTTTCTGTGCTATTCTAAAAAAGGTGTGTAACTTTTTCCATAAATAGTAAGTGACTTAAAAGCTGAAAAGGGTGTGTAACAGTACGCCCGATTTTGTGACTGTCTAACGCGGGATAAAGGTGTGTATTCACACCCCTGTCTATTTGTGAATCGGCAAAAGCTAAAAAGCCAAAAGTCAAAACTTCAACATTCAAGGCCTCACAAGCGTGCGATCGCTCGTGTGGTAAATCGAGCCCACAATAATTAGCGATAGACTGCAAAGGCCACCACGTGTATTTTTATGGACTGAGGCGTTATAGGCCTCAATGCGTCAAAATGGGCCGTGTAGGCCCAATGGGCTTGTGGGCCCACACGGGTAAAATCCTCGATAAGTGATCATTGATAGGTTGGTTTATGAGGCTTGTGATGCCATATGTGAATCTAGACTAAATGGGCCACACAAGCGTAGTGGGCCTATTTGGGCCCAATAGCGGGTTTTGGGCCTATCTACACTGTTTTGGCCGTGTAGGTTATCTGAGTAATTGAAGTGACGATAGACCCTCTAGGAGGTCGTAATAAGTACTGAGACCCCAATGTTTGAAAAATTATCGAAATACCCCTATAGGGAAAAATGACTATTTTGCATTTGTGGGTAAATGACTGACTTAGACTATGAATTTGACTGATCTGACTGTGATCGTGTGACTTTATTTTTATTGACTTGACTGTGGTTGTGTGATTGATATGCTTTTAATATATGTTTAAATGACTGTTACTGAGCATGGCCATTCTGCATACACCTGTGATGATTGAGCATGACATACACAACATTTTACATAGGGTTGGGACATTGTTACGGATGAAGAGTATGGCCCATTGCCATTCTGTACAAGGCTTTCAGCCTTTCTGTGATATTTATGACTTTTATCCGTTCTATTAATCGGTAGTAGTGCTACGATATTTATGGCTTTTAGCCGTTCTGTCTATGATGCCGAGCCATTCTATCTATGGTGCCAAGCCATTCTGTTGAATTAGTGTCGCAACCAGTGCTAAGCTTGGTGTGTTGGTTGGGTGGGTCGATCTTATCCCCACATGGTGTGTTGGTTGGTACAGGTGGCGTATTGTTTGGATTGGGCTGGATTTCTATCTGCATATCTTCATCTGATACTGATTTTGTAATGGGCTTAGGTCTACCTGGTTCTATTAATGGGCTAAGGCCCACCTGATACTGTGTCATTGATGGTCTCAGGCCCAGTCTGTTTCTACATACCGTATATCTGACTGTTTGTATTATAAGAATTACACATTGAGTTTTTGCAAACTCACCTTTCTGTCTAACTGTAGAGGTAATCCCCAGCCTTTAGGCGATTTGGAGCCGAGAGAGATTCGAAGGTGGCCACATGACCGCAGATGCTCTACTGTAGACTTTTTATTTGAATTTTATATTTTGGGTTTTAATTCTATTATAAGGCCTTTGAGGGATTACATTTTTAAATGGGCTTTAGATTTCCTTATTTAAAACTGATAAACACGAATTTTCAAAATTAACAACTATTTTCAAAAATACTTAAAAATTGACGTTTTATATTTCAAACTTTAGTAGCTCCACGATTGGAATAACAGAAAGTATCAATGCCAGACATTAAGTAAAGGTTTTTGATGAGATGATTTACTAAACTTGAGCAAAAGGATTTAAACATAGAAATGAACTTTTAACGACAAACTCAATTTTTGAACGACGCTTTGATGGGACATGCCAGATTCAGCCATAACGTATAGGCCGGGTTTGAGGTGTTACACACCATGTTATTTAATCAGGTAGAAATTTTAAATAAGAAAATTGATGGTTTGTGTGTTTCTACAGGTACATCCGGTGATGCAATGCGATACAAATGGAGGTGGAATAAATAATCCAGAATATTTACCCTTTGGTCCTAGCATGGAGAATAATCAAATAAATTATATGGGTTGTAACAGCCTAGTTTTAGCTAAATCGAAACAGTGGTTTCGAAACCAAAAATCCAAAGTTGTAAAATTATTTTAATATTATTTTTGGTGTTTATAGTATGTTAACTTATATGTGTGAAAATTTCGTGATTTAATTTTACCAATTGATTGTTTAATTTGAGTAAAGGACTTAATCAATTAAAATGAAAAAGTATCATGCTATTTGTTAAAGTGTTAAATTACTTTAATTAATTAAAGGTGAAGTCTTTAAGTGGATATTTGACCATGGAACAATATAGTGGACGGTTATGGGCTTTTGTTATATGGTGTTTTCATTAGGGTTATTATGGTTATTGTATAATAATTTGTAATAAAATAAACAAAACATGAAAATGGCCATGCATGTTTTTTTTTTTTTTTTTTCCAAAACTTGAGAATGAAAAAGAGCACTTGAACTTTTGTGTATTCAGCACCTTGGAAGCTTGAAGTAGGTATGTGTTTTGCTCGATTTTTGCTAATTTTTATGTTTTTGAGATTGTTGCTTCGAATACTAGCTAACCCATGCTTAAATTTTTGAATTGGTTGATGTATTCATTAAATGCCATTGATGAGTAATTAAGCTTTTTGATGTTTGATGATGGATTATGAGAGTTTGATGTTAGATTATCATGTTTTACTAAGTATTTTTGATAAAAAATTGTATTAAGGATTAAATTGTGAAATTTTTAAATTTAGGGGTCAAAATGTGAAATAAATGAAATAAATGGGCTACTAAGGACCTAAGGAGAATTCGGCCTAACATGGGTTTAGTGAAATTTTGAGTATTTTGTGTTGTTTTGAAATAGGGCTAAATTGTGAAAATATGAAATGCTAGGGGCTAAAGTGCAAATTGCCCAAATT
Source organism: Gossypium rotundifolium (assembly GCA_025506655.1). Taxonomy (NCBI): domain Eukaryota; kingdom Viridiplantae; phylum Streptophyta; class Magnoliopsida; order Malvales; family Malvaceae; genus Gossypium; species Gossypium rotundifolium. Next base: position 24,155,009 of record CP106724.1, read on the forward strand.
ATGTATTTTTGGATGAAGTTGAGTGAATATGTTATTAAACAAATCAAATTTGAATTGATTTAGATGAAGAGAGAAAGAAATCAGATTTAGATCGGGGGAAATCAAAAGTTGTCGAATAGTCATTTCGGTCCATTCATCTCCTTACGAGGTAAGTTCATAAGTAAATAAATGTTATTAAATTCAAATGTATGTGTATTAAATGTTTCCAAATTAGTATGTCTATTTTTGACATATTTTCGAACTAATATAAGCATGGTATGACTAGTATCGGACTTAAATTGATCGAATTATGAAGTCTGAAAGCCTCGTATGAACCATAGGAATAGTTAGGATACATATGCCATGACATAAGATTCCGAAATGTGTTTTCATGTAAAACCATGTCTGGGACGTTGGCATCGATTTGAGATTTACGTGTAAGACCATATCTGGGACATTAGCATCATATATGATTTCGTGTAAGACTCTATCTGGGACAGTGGCATCTATATTTGATTACATGTATGAAGATTGTAGCCTACTAGCTGAACTTCAGGTGAAGCCTGCATGGGAAAGTCAGATTAAGGAAAAGCAGTTATTAGATGAAAGGTTGGGTTCTTTACTTCATCAAGTGGAAGGTGGCGTGATAGGGGATTTTGAATTGAATAGTGATGGAGTATTGTGTTTCGCGGAAGAATTTGTAGGTCCAAAAATTCAAAATTGAGACAAATGATTCTACGTGAGGCACATAGTAGCCCTTATGCTATGCACCCGGGGGAAATAAGATGTATCGAGACCTCCGTGGACAGTATAGGTGGCCAGGGTTGAAATGGGAGGTTACTAATTTTGTAAGTAAGTGTTTGACATGTCAGCAAGTGAAGGCAAAATATCAATTTTCGTCGAGATTGCTACAACCGGTGAAAATTTCATTATGGAATTGGGAGAAAAAAATGATGGAATTTGTTAGTGGGTTACCCTTATCGCCTACTAAGAAAGATTCTGTCTGGGTAATAGTGGATCAGTTGACAAAGACTGCTCATTTCCTACCTGTATGATCATGTCAAACAGTTGAGTTTCAATATTTATAAAAAGAATGATCGAACCTGTAGATTAACTATGACAACGATAGAGGCAAGTGCACCTATCGAACAGTAGTATAGTTTAGACAATAGTATCTTATCGAACCCACAGGAATCTAAAAGTACAACTACTCACTTTCTTTTTATTATTTAGCCTGAAATATGGAGTGATTGGTTTATTAATCTAAAAACTAATGAAATACTTAAACTAAATGTAAAGAAAAAATAACGAAACTTTGGGAAAAGACTGTGGAAAAACTCAGTTGATTACGATGATACCCTCAGGAAGAATCCACCTATGACTTCTCTTGTTATTTAACTTTAATTCATATGACTTCTTTACTTAGCTTGATCCGTGAGACTCCCTAACCTACATTAAACCTTCTCTCGAGGCAAATAACATCTAACCTTAGGTTAATTAGTGGAACTCTTGTTCTCTTATAATAACCCCTAAGGAAGCGAAGAATCGATCAATGTATTCCCATATTAGGTTTCCCTAATCCGGTAAAATCTCGTAACCCTATCTCTAGGCGCTCGATCAACTCCGTTAATTATGTTAGATCTACTCTTAGGCAGGGTCTATTCCTCATCCACCTAAGCACATCAGATTAAATTAAGCAACATAATTAAGAACAAACTAAGTACTTATCATTTAATTTAGAAATCAAATAACAAAATCCGTCATAGGTTTCATCAACTTCAGGTATCTGAAGGGTTTAGTTCATAACAAAATAAGAAAACATCTCAAGAGAAAAGATAAAACAAAACATAAGAAATCCTTAAAACCCTCTGAAGGAATTGAAGAGGAGATCATCTGTCTTGAGTAGAACTCCGGCTTCTTGAGATGGATCAACTGGCTATCTTCGAGTAATTCCCTGAATAAAAGCTCTGGCAGAAAACTCTGCCCAAAACTCTCTCCTTTAGAATGGCGACCTTGGGTTGTTTATATAGGCTCCTTAGATGCTTTACTTGGCTCCTAAGTACCTCTTTCAAGTAGAATTACTATTAAGGTGTTTAAGTAGACTTAGGAGTATGTTTCTTTGGCTTCAAGCATCCAAATTCGAGTGAAATTGCTCATACTCGTGGCAGGAACACGCCCATGGCACATGCCCGTGTAAGTCGACTTTAGGCCATGTGCCGATTTTGTTGATTAAGGCACGATCATGGCATGATCGTGTAAATTGGGATTCAGGCCGTGTTTCAGGTTTGTCAATTGGGACACGACCATGCAAATCATGCTTGGGGCGTGTCTTTGAATGATTAGTGAGGCACAGCTGTGTGACTTGAAGTCCAGGCCATGCCAATTTCTTTGGTTGGCCCAAATTGGTTCATTTTAAGCTCGTTTCTCATTCTTTTCATTCTTGAGTGCTTTCCTGAGTATAAGACATGAAAAGAAAGGATTAAGAGCACCTTTTTACATAAATTGATGGCTAAATCATCCAAAAGCATACTAAATATGGGATTAAAATATGTTCCTTTTACGGTTTATCAAATACCCCCACACTTAAGCTTTTGCTTGTCCTCAAGCAAAATTCTCAACTTACAATTAAAATAAACTTTCCATAATTCATAATTCCTATCGATAATGTCTCATCATAATTCATAGATAATTTATACATGGATAATTCAACCTAAAGTGTCCTAAAGACTTAATTACGATAAGTCATACCTTTGTAGTATGAAAACATAGGTGTCTCCCCTTATCTAAGTAATTACCTTTAATTCAAAACTGACAAGGATTGACATCCTCACAACTGATTCAGTCAAATCACTCAGAGTGTTTAAGGTTCAAGAATAATTACTCATAAGTCGAACCTGAAAAGTTAATCCCATAGGCTTGCCTGAAAATCAAATCTCTACCACTGTATATGAGATGATACATAGATCAAAAGGTCTTTATCAGGGTTGTAATGGGGCTAAGGTTAAGGGTGTGGATACAGGCTAAATTAGAGGATTAGAATCGAGACTGACTTGACAACTTACCTAACTAGAAACAATGAACTAAATATGAATATTTACATCAAATGAAAACTAATAATACCACTATTGATAATTATTCTATAATAAAGAGTATTTTCATCACTTTAAATTTGATAATACTTTAATACGAGCTTTTTTTTCAACAATTGGAGTTTAAATGCTCTAAGCTCTACTAATATTGAATAAACTTGGTTTTTTTTAGAACAAACTAAAATATTACATCATAAATGATAAATGTAACTCCTGAACTAATATAATTCGGTAATTTAATCAAATCAAGCCTCAATTAAAAGGTAGTCAAAAGAATGGTGAAAACAAATTCAAAGGGATTTTGGGTTAATATTAGTGGGTGAGTAAAAAAAAGGTTGTTAGAATTCAACGAGGATCACTAGGGGTTAATTTGTGAAGGTAGGCTTTTTATGGAGTAAGTGGGTTAAACATAGGTGTCTTTATCATCTCAATATATTAAATCATTAATGTGGTCTCGACATGTATAAACAAGGCAAGTTCTAGAATAACAGTTCAAAGTTGACACACTCATAATTAATAAAATGAGCATGAAAAAAGAATATATGCTCTATAAGGCTCAAAATCTCACAAAAATTATGGGTGTTTTTTACATCAATCCTTATAAATTCCAAATTTCAAGGTAATACTCAAATTCGGTTCAACGATCAATCAATTTTAATTTTAGAAAGTAGACTTATCATGCTCGATTCTCTAGTATTCTTCAAATTTAATCATCAATGCACAATTATCAATGACTTATTCTAAAACATATCAATAATAATCATAAATCATTAGAAATTTCATCCTAATTAGTAATATGAGAAAAATACTTTTGAACAAGTTTAAAATTTGGGATTAATGAAAAATTAGGCATTAAATTGAGAATTATGCAAAAAGTTAGGCACTTTTATCCCCCCCGCGACTTAAGATGTACATTGCCCTCAATGTACAAAGATAGGTAATAACAATTAATATAAGATCAAAAGAGAGGGATAGAGTGGCACTTCCTGAATTTTGGGTGATTTCCAGGAGGATGGCAGAGAAGTATAAGTTGGAGGGGCCGGTCTGGTGGGGTGTCTACCGATGATCTTTGTGCTAGATAAAGAAATTGGGTAGCCTGCAAAGATATAGCCAAGAAATCTAAAGAAACATTAATAATATACTAATATTATAATTAAAGATAAAGGGAATAAAGAGAAGGAGACTAAGAAGAAAACTGAAATTGAAAGAAAAGACTAATGGACTAATGAGTCCTTATTGTTGGATGGTTCGGGAGGTAGGTGTGACCTCAATGCTGTGGTGCATGATTCCCAAGCAGCCTTAAGAACCTAAAACCAAGAAACTAAATTAAAATAAACTAAACTAAGCATAAGATTGTTAAAGAGTAGGGAATTGAATTAAAAGAGAAAAAGAAAATAAAAACTATATGGTCTCAAAGACCCTTGGCTTGTTGTTTGAATGAAGCGGCCGTCATGAACTTTTATAGATCGGTCTCCCATAGGGAGATTGTGATTGCCCTCTTACACTTCTTCGTCATGATTTTAGTGTAGCTCAAGAGTTTGAAAACCTTTTCTAATGCAAGACAAAAAAATTGAAAGAAAAAGAAGGTGGAAAGAATGTGAAGGAAAGGGGAAGGGCTGTGGGGTTTAAATAGATTTTTGCTTCTGGCGCTGTCTCACGTCTGTGTATATAGGGCGTGCTGCTTTGCACGGCTGTACCGCACGACCGTGTTTGGAAGTGTGTTGGAGTGCCACGCCCATGGTTGATAAGTCAGTATCTTCACAAGGTCGTGTCAGACGACTGTGTTCTAGGCGTGTTGGGGTGCCACGCCTGTTTGTCTTTGATGCCACGCCCGTTTCTATAATGGCAGTGTTGACCCATGGCCACCTCGCACGGTCGTGGTGGGGTAGGTGAGCCCGTGACTTCTGCAGTTGGTTGAGGCAGGATTCGTACAGCCTCTACTATGTCAGTACGGTGATTCAGAATACCCGCACGGCCATAGCCACAGTCGTGTGCTAGACCGTGTGGTCTGGGAATCTGTAATTTTTCAATTTATTGAATTCTAAAAGAGAAAATAGAGATAAGAATAAAACTAAAACTTTAAAATAGAAATTATTGTTAGTACTCAGGTTGCCTCCCGAAAAGCGCTCGTTTATAGTCTTAAGCTAGACTCTCCTTGAAAAAAATTTCAAGGAGGTTTAAAGGTTTGAATATCTTCCCTTATGCTCACAGTACTATTTTTGTGACAAAGTTGAAGTCGAGAAACGTTTACCTTGAGATCACCAAATATTGGGTTGCTTACCTTGACTATTTCGTGTGGGAAGATATTGTGTACCTTAAGAAGAATTTCTCCCCTTGCCCTCAGGTCTATTGAAGTGATGTGGGGATCGGCTTTGTCTAACAGTACCTAGTCTCCTATTTTAAAGTGATTTGATGTCCCTATGAGCTTTTCTGCCAGTTCCTCTGGTTTTACTTCGTGTGGATCTGACTTTTCTTTGACATGTATCTTCTGCTCTTCTAAATAGTCGACCTTAAGGTTTTGTCCCTTATAGGATTCTTCTTTGCTGTTTTGGGACTTATGAGTCGGCTCAGGGTTGTCTTTATGTGGTGTTTTCTGTGATGAAAGTTGAACAATTTGATTATCTATTGAAGTGACTTTCTTATCTTCATCATCTGTTGTTTTGGTCGAGTCGAGAGCTGGAAGCTTCATCGATTCATCTCCTCTGCTGATATGAGCTCTTTGTGGCAATATCAATTTTAGTCTTGGCAGTTACTAGAAAAGGTCTTCCTAGAATTAAGGGGATTGAATTATCCTCATCCATGTCTAAAACAACAAAATCTACTGGGAAAACAAATTTATCAATTTTTATAAGAACATCTTCAATAATGCCCTAGGAATTCTAACAATTTTATCAGCTAGTTGAATACTTATCCTAGTTTGTTTGGGCTTCCCTAGACCTAGTCGTTTAAACAATGCATAAGGCATGACATTTATACTTGCCCCTAGATTAGCTAACGCATTATCAATATTTAAACTACCGACTAAGCATAGAATTGTAAAACTCCCTGGATCTTTTTGTTTTTGTGGTAGTCTATTTTGTAACATTGCCGAGCATGTTGCGTTTAGTTCCACGTGGTGTTCTTCGTCTATTTTGCGTTTGTTTTTCAAGAGTTGTCTTAAAAATTTCGTCGACTCTGGCATCTGGAAAAGAGCTTCAAGAAGGGGTAAGTTAATATGTAATTTCTTTAAAAGTTTAAAAAACTTACCAAACTATTCCTCTGAATCATCTCCTTTCAATGCTTCGGGATAAGGTATACGAGGTTTGTATTCTTTGATTATTGGTTTTGGCTTTTCACGTGCTACCTCTATTTTACCTTTTTATTCCTTGGTTTCTTGTGTCGTGGTGTGCTCGTCTACCTTTGTACCCTCTTGAGCTGTGATGGCTTGGATCTATTCTTTTGGGTTTATTTCTGTGTTGCTTGGTAGACGTCCTTGTTGACATTCAGAAATCAGCTTCGTGAGATGTCCCACTGACTTAGTAAGTTCTCCAACTTTATTCTTGATCCCTTTGATCGATTTTTTGTTGTTCATCAAGTGCTGCTTCAATCTTTTAGAAACGAGAATCCGTGGCTGCCATGAATTTTGTCAGCATCTCTTCGAGGTTTGATTGCTTCTCTTGTGGATTTGGCTGATTTTGATAGTTCGGAGGAGGTTGCTGCCCTTGATTTCCTTGTCCTCCCCATGAAAAATTTGGGTGGTTCCTCCAACGTGCGTTATAAGTGTTACTATAAGGATTATTATTGGATCTGAAATTGTTACCTATATAGTTTATCTGCTCATGTTCTGCTCCTGATTGGTAGGGTGGTACTCAGGATTCGCCACATTCCCACTCGCTTCGCATTGCATTATTGGGTGTACCTGCAAATAACATAGATTATCAAGCTTTTTATTCACCATCTCCACCTGTGTTGACAACATTGTTACTGCATCTATGTTAAAAACTCTGGCTGATTTTGTCGGTTTGGCCCTTGTAATTTGCCATTGATAGGTATTCAACGACATCTCTTCAATAAAGTCGTAAGCCGCTTTAGGAGTTTTGTTATTCAAAGTTCCACCGGCTAATGAGTCAAACATTTACCTCGTTGAAGAATTCACACCGTTGTAAAAAGTTTGGACTTGAAGCCACAAAGGTAATCCGTGGTGTGGACATCTTCTTAGGAGATCTTTATATCTTTCCCATGCATCATATAATGTTTCTGTGTCGTTCTGCACAAAAGAAGACATGTCATTCCTAAATTTGGCCGTTTTGGATGGTGGAAAGTATTTTAAAAGAAATTTTTCGGTCATTTGATCCCATGTGGTGATTGACCCTCGTGGTAACGAGTTCAACCACTGCTTTCCTTTATTCCTTAATGAAAAGGGAAATAACCGAAGACGTATGGAATCATCAGAAACACCATTTATTTTGAAGGTATCATAGAACTCTAAGAAATTAGCTATATGAGTATTTGGATCTTTGTCTTGCAAACCATCAAATTGAACAAACTTTTGAATCATTTGTATTGTATTAGGCTTTAATTTAGAATTATTAGTAGCTATAGGAGGCCTAACAATACTAGATTCTGCTCCTGTCAAATTAGGTTTAGCATAATCATACATAGTACGCAGAGCATTCTATTCATGCATATTTGGCGGTGGATTGTTTTCGTCCATCCCTTCAGTAGGAGTAGATCTGTCTTGTTCTTCTCTTTGGTAGTCTAGAGCTCGTCTAATTTCTCTGCGATTTCTACGAGCGGTAGCTTCAATGTCAGTTTCGTACGCTAAAGGTCCTCTCGGGTTCCTTCTAGTCATAAACTAGAGGAGCCTGCTAGGAGAAGAAAGAAAGAAATTTAGTGTAAATAAAAATCTAAACTAAAAATAAAAGAAAATTGTGAGAAAAAAATAATAAAATAGTGGCTAAAGTAATAGAAATAGAGCTTTCTTAATATTTTAGTGTTCCTCGACAACGGCACCAAAAACTTGATCGAGTCAAACAGTTGAGTTTTAATATTTATAAAAAGAATGATCGAACCTATAGACTAACTATGACAACGATAAAGGCAAGTGCACCTATCGAACAGTAGTATAGTTTAGGCAAGAGTATCTTATCGAACCCAAGGGAACCTAAAAGTACTACTACTTACTTTCTTTCTATTGTTTAGCCTGAAATATGAAGTGATTGGTTTATTAATCCACCTATGAGTTCTCTTGTTATTTAACTTTTAATTCATATGACTTCTTTACTTAAATTGATCCGTGAGCCTCCCTAACCTATATTAAACCCTCTCTCGAGGCGAATAACTTCTAACCTTAGGTTAATTAGTGGAACTCTCGTTCTCTTATAATAACCCCCTAAAGAAGCAGTAAATCAATCAATAGACTCCCATATTAGGTTTCACCCTAATCTGGCAAAATCTCATAACCCTATCTCTAGGCACTCGATCAACTCTGCTTAATTATGTTAGATCTACTATTAGGCAGGGTCTATTCCTCCTCCACCTAAGCAAATCAGATTAAATTAAGCAACATAATTAAGAACAAACTAAGTACTTATCATATAATTTAGAAATCGAATAACAAAATCCGTTATAGGTTTCATCCCCTTCAAGTATTTGAAGGGTTTAGTTCATAACAAAATAAGAAAACATTTCAAGAGAAAAGATAAAACAAAACATAAGAAATCCCTAAAACCCCCTAAAGGAATTGAAGAGGAGATCCTCCGTCTTGAGTAGAACTCCGGCTTCTTGAGATGGATCAACGGCTATCTTGAGTAATTCACGAATAAAAGCTCGCAAAAACTCTGCCCAAAACTCTCTCCTTTAGAACGGCTGCCTTGGGTTGTTTATATAGGCTCCTTAGATGCTTTATGAAACACCCCAAACCCAGCCCACAAGCCCTGACTGGATCTGGCATGCTCCTTGAGTAGAACATAGTTAAACCTAGTTATGTCTTCTTGAAAAACATGGTGGTTTGAAGAAAGTAGATTTGGATTTTTCTCAAGTTGAAAACTGAGTTGTAATTTATTTTTTTTTTGGTATTAAAACGTTATCTTCATATTTTTAGAAATTACAAATTTAAGAAATTCCGAATTTTAGAGCTCATTGTTATTAACTTGGAAACCATAGATATTTGAGAGTTAAAACAAGTGATGTTGTTTTACGAAAAGTGTTTAACCATTTTGTTCGATATTGTTCGCATCATAATAGAAAAGTTAGAACGCATAAATAAACAGTTAAGTGATAATGGCCTTATTACATCAAAATATAACCCAAAATAAATAAAAATAAACATGATAAGAAAAATCAAAAAACTGAGCAGTGCATGGCCACCTCTAAGTTCCTGCCGACCCGGTTCATTTACTGAGTGCCATCTGCAAAATGTTAGCCCACGAAGGGTTAGTCCATAGACTCAGTGTGTAACAACCATCACAGTCTCCCAAAACAATCAAGGCATATTAAATCACATAAAACAATTGTAAACCATGATGCAACCCAAACCACCTAGATCCAACCTCTACACATCACCCGTACCTACCGATCACACCGTGGGGATTACTAAATCGACCCTCCATTAGCTATACACTATCGAAGGCAGTCGCTGTAGTCAACTGCACATCGCCCTTATGATTGTGGCATTGCCACCAAATAGTGTGACAAAGTCACTAGATTCATAATATGTGACATAAGTCACCAGATAATGTGTTTGAAACCACCAGATCACTTCCCCTTTAACATAATCACCCATATGCCCATGCAACATTCAAAACATACAATTATCATGCAATTTACCTTACCCCAAAATCATAACGGAATTTCACATATTTTCACATCAATGTTATTCAACATTATTAATGAGTAGTAAGGGGTAACATACCTGAATGCACTGTACTATTAAATGGTACCCTTAGCCATGTTTATTCGTCAATTTATTAACACATGCTTAACATTGTTATTATTAATCTATCGAGAATTTAGTGCAGAGTTACACCCTGGTTACCAACACGACTACCGAATCCCGACAATCTCGATCTCACGCACTAGATCCCCTTTCCTAGATCGCTTAGCCAAATCCCGAAGATCTGTCGAAAAACCCCCTAAAATACCATAGTTAGAATCGGCATAGTGCCTTAGAACCAATAAAAGTGGCCCTTGGCCGAATGGTACCTCCTACTTACCTTGGATCTTAAATCCTGAAAAGATAACCTTCCCACTGTCGGCTATAAGAATCCCGAAAGATCCCCTTCATGGTTCAGCCAAAAGAAAACAGGAGAGATTAGACTCCTAGATTTCGACAATCGAAGGAAAAAGGAAAAGAAAGAAATTGAATGACAGAATCCCTTGCCACAATGTTGAGATCGTTTGCACACTTTTTTGGAAACACAGAGAGATTCAGCTATAATCTCAAAAAGAAAGAAATAGATTCGGCACTTTAATAGAGACTAGATCACGTGAGAAGTGGAAAAAAATAAGGCCAAGGATATTCGGCCAAACACTTGAAAAATAGAAGAGAACACAAAGAGGGTTTCGGCTTTTCAAGATGACAAAGATGGAAGAAGGAAACAGAAGAAGAAAGTGACCCTAGTGGTCTTCTCAAATTCGACTATTACAAAAGAAAGGTTTTGAAAATCTCTGACTACCCCTTTCGGCACAACACTGGGGAAAGAAAAGAAAACTAAAAGGTACCTACAACCCCTTAAACAATTTCGGCATTAGCTCCCCTAGGCATGACCGAATATGCCACCCTAGAAGTCCCTTGGCCGGCCAACTCTCCTTCCCTCATCCAAATCCCCCTTTTCACTCCTACTTAGCCGAATCCTCAAGCTATTTGACCCAATCTACACTTTATCCTTGAAGTGCCCTTGTGCTGTCCATCCCTGCCCTTCCTTGCTGAAAAATAAAAACTCCAAAATGCTTCCCTTGCTGCTCGAACCTGGGCCCCTCCACACTCCTTGTGGTGTCACGGACTAAGGCCCTAAGTGGCGCCTCTTTGCCACCTTACCAACTTAATTCTTGTGTCCTAAACCACACAATAAACTCCTTAAGGCGTAACTCCCTTAGTTTTCCCTTTTTAGGCTTAAAATCAATTATTTTTCTAAGGCTTCTACCAACAACCCAAGGTTCCTGAAGCCCCAAAACACATTCAAAACACACTCAAGCATGCTACCACATACATTTAAATAAAAAAGTATAACCCCTAAATCCCGAATATTACAGTTCTACCCCCTTAAAATAATTTTGACCTTGAAATTACTTGGCTAAAATAAGTGAGGGTATTGCTGTCGCATTGCTTCCTCTGGCTCCCATGAAGCTTCCTCTGATCCATGGTTATGCCATAATACTTTGACTAGAGGAACTGATTTCCTCCGTAGCACCTTTACATCCCTTTCCAGAATCTGAATCGGCTCTTCCTCATAAGACAGGTCTGGTCTCAGCTCCACCTCCTCAACCGGTATTACATGAGATGGATCCGATCGGTAACAACGTAGCATCAAAACGTGGAACATATTATGCATCTGCTTCAACTCCGAAGGCAACTCTAACTGATATGCTACTGGTCCAACCTGATTCAAAACCCGATAAGGTCCTATAAACCTAGGACTTAACTTTTCCTTGCGGTCAAATCTCATCACCTTCTTCCACGGTGAAACTTTAAGAAACACCTGATCCCCCACAGGAAACTCTATCTCCTTCCGCTTAAGATCTGCATATGACTTTTGCCTGTCAGATGCCTCCTTCAACCATGTTCGAATTACCTTAACCTTTTCTTCGGATTCTGCCACAATTTCTGGACCCAAAACCTAACGTTCTCCCAATTCCGTCCAACACGTAGGAGTACGACACCTCCTTCCATACAATGCTTCGTACGGTGCCATCCGAATACTTGCTTGATAGCTATTATTATATTCAATTCGCTAAAGGCAAGAACTCTTCCCAGCTTCCTCTGAAGTCTATCATGCAACCTCTCAACATATCCTCTAGTACTTGAATTACCCGTTCAAATTGGCCGTCCAACTGCGGATGAAATACCGTACTGAAGTCCAACCTGGTGCCCAATGCTTGATGTAATGCTTTCCAAAATTGAGACGTAAACCACGGATCCCTATCCGAGATAATTAACACCGGCACTCCATGGAGCCTCACGATTTCTGTTACATACAACTTTGCCAATCTCTGCAAGGAATAATCAACCCACACTGGTATGAAATGTGCCGACTTCATCAACTGATCTACTATCACTCATACCGAGTCCTTCTTAGTAGGTGTAAGGGGAAGTCCACTAACGAAGTCCATGGTAATTCTCTCCCACTTCCATTGCGAAATCTTTATCGGCTGTAGCAACCCTGATGGTACTTGGTGTTCAGCTTTGACTTGCTGACACGTTAAGCACTTCCCTACAAATTCTGTAACTTCTCGCTTAAGACCAGGCCACCAAAACTGATCCCGTAGATCCCTATATAACTTACTTCCTCCAGGATGCATAGCATAAAGGCTACTATGCGATTCTTGAAGAATTTTTTGCCTTAATTTCTCATCCTTTGGCATACAAACCTTGCCCCAAAAATACAGCATTCCATCACTGTTCACACCATAGTCCTCCAACTCCCCATTTTGTACTTGTAGCAGCTTAGCACTGAGTTTACCATCTACCAATTATTTCTCCTTTACCTGACTTAACCACGTCAGCTTTACTTGAAACTCTGCTAACAAACTTCCATCATCATAAAGGCTAAGATGTGCAAGCATCGCCTTTAGATCCGATACCATTTTTCGGCTTCGGGCATCTGCCACCACATTCGCCTTACCTGGGTGATACTCTATTGAGCAATCATAGTCTTTCAACAACTCCACCCACCTTCGCTGTCTTAAATTCAGCTCCTTCTGAGTCAACAGATACTTCAAACTCTTGTGGTCCGTGTAGATCACCGACCTTTCTCCATACAAATAGTGCCTCCACACTTTTAGAGCGAATACCACCGCCGCCAACTCTAGATCATGCGTCGGATAGTTAACCTCATGTGGCCTCAACTGCCGAGACGCATAAGCGACCACTTTCCTGTCTTGCATAAGGACACATCCCAATCCTGTATGGGAAGCATCACAATACACCACGAAGTCTTTCCCTGCTTCCAGCTGAATCAAAATCGAAGCCTCTGTTAATACTCTCTTAAGCTTCTCAAAGCTCTCTTGTTGCTTATCCGCCCATACAAAAGGTACCTCCTTCCTTAGCAACTTTGTCAGAGGTGCTGCTATAGTCGAGAACCCTTCGACAAATCTCTTGTAGTAGCCTGTTAACCCCAAGAAACTACGAACCTCAGCCACAGACTTAGGTGGGTTCCAATCTACTACTGCCTCAATCTTCCGAGGATCCACCCTTATTCCTTCCACAGACACCACATGCCCTAAGAACGTAACTTCCTTTAGCCGAAATTCGCACTTGCTGAACTTGGCATATAGCTTCTTTTCCCTTAACACTTGCAACACCACCCGGAGATGCTGATCATGTTCTTCCTCAGATTTGGAATACACTAGGATGTCGTCTATAAATACAACGATGAACCGATCCAAGTAGGGTTAGAAAATCTGGTTCATCATATCCATGAACGTGGCTGGGGCGTTCGTCAATCCGAACAGCATTTCTAAAAACTCATAATGCCTATACCTTGTCCGAAAAGCTGTCTTATGGATATCTGCTTCCTTCACCTGAAGCTGATGATATCCAGACCGTAGATCTATCTTCGAAAATACCGCGGCCCCTTTAAGCTGATTGAACAAGTCATCTATCCTTGGCAATGGATACTTGTTCTTGATGGTCAGCTTATTCAACTGCCGATAATCTATGCACATGTGCATAGTCCCGTCCTTCTTCTTCACAAATAGGACTGGTGCTCCCCATGGAGACACACTAGGTCGAATAAACCCACGATCAAGTAACCCTTGGATCTGGGATTTAAGCTCTACTAACTCTTTTGGTGCCATTCGGTATGGAGCAATTGACACAGGAGCTGTACCCGGCAGTAAATCAATTCTGAACTCCACCTTTCTATCCGGGGGTAACCCAGGCAGCTCCTCCGAGAAGACATCTGTAAATTCCCTTACTGTTCTAACCCTACTAACTCCCTCTTCTTTGGCATCCAAAACACTAACGAAGGCCAGAAACGCCTTGCACCTTTTTCGCACCATCTTATCAGCCTTTAATGCGGATACTACGTTAGCCAAATAATTTTTCTTTCTCCTATCATAACTATCTCCTTATTCTCCGGAGTCCTCAACTCCATTCGCTTAGCTGTGCAATCCAATTTAGCACGATGTTCCACTAGCCAATCCATGCCTAGAATAAGATCAAATTCTCTGAAGGGTAGTTCCATCAAGTTGGTAGGAAATACCACTCCCTGAATCTCTATAGGTACACTCAAATACCCTATTCACCACTACCGGTTTGACCTAACTGCTTACTACATTCATCTCCCTAACAGATAGTTCGGATGCTACACCTAGTGTTTGACTACTCTACATGCAACATATGAGTGGGTCGAGCCAACATCAATTAAAGCAAAGTAAAGCTTGTCGATATAAGGAATGTCTTGTTATTATGTCTGCAAGTCGTCACTATCCTCCCTCCGATGAATCGTATACACCGGACCCTATTTGTCTCGCCTCTGTATTATCAACACCTCTACCTGGTGTTCCCCGACCTCTTCTAGAACCATTACCCCTGCCAACTGAACCACGACCCCGCGGTGGCTGCTGTCCACCTCTTCTAGCCTGATTAAGACCCTGACCTGTTGGTCGGCTCCTGTCTGTTTTCATAGGGCAGTCTCTAATCATGTGATCCATCATGTGATCCTTGGACCCACACTTAAAACATCCTCCTGTCTTTTTCCAACACTCTCCCAGGTGCATCTTTCCACACTGAGCACAAGTACGGTACTGTCCTCCCGTAACAACCTACTGACCTCGCGACCTATCAACTCTAGGTCTCTTTTGAACATTTTCGGATGACCCTGATGTTCCAAAACCTCTCTTCTGCCTAT
This sequence comes from Gossypium rotundifolium, assembly GCA_025506655.1. Classification (NCBI taxonomy): domain Eukaryota; kingdom Viridiplantae; phylum Streptophyta; class Magnoliopsida; order Malvales; family Malvaceae; genus Gossypium; species Gossypium rotundifolium. The sequence continues at coordinate 24,170,127 of CP106724.1, forward strand.
TCCTATCCGAATTCTGTCTCACAGATTCCTTAACCCCTTCGGCTACCTTAGCCTTCTCCACCAACACGATAAACTCCTGCTCCTACTGTGGAGCTATCAGCAGTCTTAGGTCATCCATTAGTCCATCCTCAAATTGGACACATCGTTCATGCTCGGTAGCCACGATACCTCGAGCATATCGGTTTAACCCTAAAATTCTACCTAAACCGATTTCAAAGTTCTTTGCTTAGAGGAAATTTGTAAAATTAAAAAAATATTGGTTTGGGTTGGACGGTCTTATTCCCTGAATTTTTCCATCCTTCAAAGCAAATAGAAATGCCTTGGGCCTCTACATCATCAATATAGCTAGTCCCAATATACTTCTTCCGATCACGGTCCATTATTGCTTCAAATACTCCCAAGTAAGATTGCACTAAATCGTAATGCATACAATACATTCAATCATAAAATACAAGTTATGATGCATTCCCAAACCCAAACCTAATTGTCCAATGCTACACACCCCGTGCATTCAAGCACTCCGTGGGGACTACCATCCCAAATCGTGAGCCACCACTTGTAACATGACTCATCGCCATGCTCATATTTCCATTAACATATATTTTAATACATGCAACCATAATTCATATTACAAAGTAGTGTGGAGTACATACGAAGCGATACCACCCAAATTAGTTTTTGGCTTACGATAATAAATCTAAATATTTAAAATAGCCTTGGTCGAATATCTTAGACACATTGATTTCTCCTCATATGTTAGCGATTTCCATATCACTTAATAATCTTAAACTGGTCTAAATCATCCATAATTCAGTTTCCTAAAATTTTCGATCGGCTCTGTATACACGCCATTTTCTTACATTTCAAGTTTCAGAAATGTTCACCTTCCATTTTGAATCATTTCTAGTTTCCAAAAATGTTCATGTCTATGCATTTCTAGGTTTCCAAAATGTTCATTTCAATTTATTTTCATACATTTACGAGTTTCCAAAATATCAAAATTTATTCATAGTGCTTAAGACTTATCATTTCGTACAATTAAGCTGAAAATGCATAGGCCCTTTTCGGGATGTTACGATTCTATCCTTAAAATAATTTCGTCCTCGAAATTTTCTAACTAAAATAATCGAGGGTATTCTTTGTCCTCCAACCAATACTCACTTCTTTCCTTAGCAACTTTGTCAAAGCGCGGCTATTGGCGAGAACCCTTCTACGAACCTTACGTAATAGCTCGCCAAGCCTAAGAAACTTGGATCTCGACCACGGACCTAGGTGGTTTCCAAATTCAACACCGCTCGATCTTTCTAGTGGTCCACTCTTATTCCTTCTACGGATACCACATGACTTAAGAATGCCACCTTCTTAAGCCAAAATTCACACTTCTGAATTTGGCATAAAGCTTTTTTCCTTAACACTTGTAACACAACCCGAAGATGCTCATCATGCTCCTCCTTCGACTTTGAGTATACCAAAATATCGTCGATGAACACAACGACGAACCTATCCAAATAGGGTTGAAAAACCCGATTCATCATATCCATGAACACGGCTAGAGCGTTCGTCAATCCAAACGGCATCACCACAAATTCAAAATGACCATATCTTGTTCTAAAAGCAGTCTTATGGATATCAGCCTCCTTCACCTTCAAGCGATGATATCCCGACCTTAAGTCAATCTTTGAAAACACTGCCCCGCCGGTGGTCGAACAAGTCATCGATCCTTGGCAACGGATACTTGTTCTTAATGGTCAGCTTATTTAACTGACGATAAACTATGCACATACGCATAGTTCTGTCCTTCTTCCTCACAAATAGGACCGGTGCTCTCCACGGAGACACACTGGGTCGGATGAACCCACGATCCAATAATTCCTGGATTTGAGCCTTGAGCTCCACTAACTCCTTTGACGCCATTTGGTATGGAGCGATTGACACAGGAGCTGTTTCCGGTAGCAAATCTATTCTAAATTCTACCTCCCTATCTGGGGGTATTCCTAGTAATTCCTCCAGAAATACATCTTCAAAGTCCTTGACCGTTCTAACTTGGCTAACACCTTCTTCTTTCCCACCCAACGCACTAACGAAGGCTAGGAATGCCTTGCACCCTTTCTTAACCATTTTCTCAGCCTTCAGCGCCGAAACTACATTAGACAAGTAGTTCCTCCTTTCTCCAATCATCACTACTACTTCATCCTCCCGGGTCCTTAGTTCCATACGTTTAGCAGCACAATCCAATACGGCTCGGTGTTCTACTAGCCAGTCCATTCCGAGTATAAGTTCAAACTCTCTGAAGGGTAACTCCATTAAGTCAGCCCGAAAGTTTTCTCCTTGAATCTCTAGGGGTACATTCCGAAAGATCTTATCCACCACTATAGTTTGGCCTAATGGGCTTACGACAGTCATTTGCCTATCAGAGAGTTCAGAGTCTAAACCTATTGTTTCCACTACGCTACATGCAACATATGAATGGGTCGAGCCCACATCAATCAGAGCAAAATAGGGCTTGTCAAAAATAAAGAACGTACCAGTTATAACATCCGACGCATCTCCATCCTCCCTCCGACGAACCGCATAAAACAGACCCGGTTGCCTTGCTTCAAGATTAGCAAGATTACCTCGTACATGCTCCACGACCTCTTCTAGCACTATTACCTCTGTTGCCCGAACCACGACCTCGTTGAGGCTACGGTCCTCCTCTACCCGTCTGACTAACATTACGAAGTTACCGTCGACTTCCATCTAAATTCTTAGGACATTCCTTGACCACATGGTCCTTGGACCCCACTTAAAACATCCTCCTGTTCTCCTCCAACATTCTCCCAACTCTGGGCCTCTTGTAGACTGGTGCCACACGGATACTCCTCTTGGCCTAATTCTATCCATAGCCCGCTTAGAATCTTTGATTCCCTACCACCTTGGCCTTTTCTACCAAAGCAGAGAATTCTCGTTCTGATGCGGTGCAATCGCAGCCTCAGATCATCCCTTAGCCCGTCCTCAAAGCGGACACGAGAAAATACCATGCTCATGCTTTCGTTGCCACGACACCTCGAGCGCTCGGCTCGACCTCGAATTCAACCTCATATTCATGTGCATGACTTGTTTCCTTAGACCAGCCTTAAAAGCTTTCCTTTGTTCATCGGTGTACCGGTTCCCACATACTTCTTTTGTACGCCTCCTAACGTACTCCCATGTCAGATCCTCAGCCGTGGCACCATTCCGCACCGTTAACCACCATTGATACGCTTCATCGTGTACAGTGCCACCATTCCTTTAATTTTTCTTCGATGGGTCGATCAAGCTCATCCATGATGCGCTCCGTGGCTTCCAACCAAGATTTCAACAGACTTGGGTGCCACTCCAGATACTCCTTTTTCGCTCCATTAGCTCGGGCCGTTCAGCACGACTTACGTGTTCTGAATTTCCTCCGCCTCCGCCACCAACTCGAACTCGCAGACAAACCGCGATACAAAGATCGCCCCCCGTCTGAGCTTGTTGCTCCACACCAACGGCTGGGAGTGGTGGGGGCGGTGGTACCTCATTATCAGACCCTTGACCCAATCTAACGGGTTCTGACCTAGTCATTCTTCCTCTACCGCGTCCACGATGGCCATGTCCTCTAAAGCTCATTTCGACATCGAGATCTGATTAAGAAGTTTTATGTATTAGTACTTTGGTTTCACTTATTTACTCACGGAGAAATTTTATGACAAGGGTTTTAGGAGTGGTTCTTTCGTATTCATACAAACACACAGTCTTTCCATTCGTTCATTCATCCATCAAACAAGTATGAACTTCCGTTCATTCAAAGAAACGTTGTAGTTTTCATCGTTGATGCTTTTCCACTACCTAGGGGTATTTTCATAATTTTTTTTTCCTACAGGGACATTTTTGTAATTTTCCAAAAGGAAAAAAGTTTCTCGGTGATTTTGTTGAAAATATTTTGATAATTTTAAAGTCCTAGGGTAATTTTGGAAAAATTTTGAAATCCAGGGTTATTTTGGTAATTTTTCACCTCAGGGGTATTTCGGTAATTTTTCCAAAATTAGGGTAAATTTTTAAAATTTAATAAGTTAGGGATATTTCAGAAGTTGTAAAACTTTGAAGGTTCTTTTTGAGAGTTTCCCCTTTTAAAATAGTGATGTTTGCAAAATTTCTAAGATGGGTCATTTTGGTCATTTTGTAAGTTAGGGCAATTTTTGAAATTTTTTTTAAAATCAAGGTATTTATGATAGTTTGCAAATTAGGGTTTGTGAACATTTATAAAATAATAAAATTTTGACAAAGCTGTTGGGTAGGTTCACATTTTGTAAATCGAGGGCATTTTGGTAAGTTTGCCACTAGGGCATTTTGTCATTTTCACAAATCAAAATTTTTTTCAGGAATTTTGTAAAGATGGTTTCTCAAATTGAAAGAAGTTTTAAGGATTTTAAAACTAGGGTTTGTTGTTTTTTTTTTTTAAACATGGCTAGTTTCCTTTCGGGTTTTAGTCATTATGTTTAGCCTATGTGAGCCCTCTCGTCGGGGTGAACAAAGCTACGCACAGGCGCAGATTCATGTGGAGAGGAGGTGAGTCACGCTGGATTGCTTAAATACCAAGCTCCCTTGAAACCATTCCTAGACATTCACACAGAGGTTGCCACACCATGAGCCTCTAAGTTAGGGTGAACCAAAGCTACGCACTGTAGGATTCTGCGAAGAGGAGGTGAGTCACTAGGATTTGCTTAAATATCGAGGCTCTTCCTGGATCCAATCCTAGACATGCGTCAGGGTTACCACACCCTAGCTCGATGACTTAGCCATAGGTCATTTAGTGCATTAAATCTTATGTATTTGTGTTTGAGTAGATGGTCCTAGGGTTCAAGTTCCTATCATGCTATTCTCACGTTCCTTGCCTTTTCTACCCTTATACAATTCATAAACCACATAATCACACATAGAGTTAGGTGTACTTACAGTGGATCATGGGGTGGAGACTTAGGTGCCATTCCGAAACACACTTATTTTCAAAGAAACTCATTTGGGCTCGATTTGAAAACGTTTTGGGCCTTAGCCCACAGGCTGAGAGTTTAAAAACTGGGCTCTGATACCAAACTGAAACACCCCACACTCGGCCCACGAGCCTGGACAGGATCTAGTATATTCCTAAAGTAAACCAATTTCAAAGTTCTTTGTTACTTAGAGGAAATTTGTAAAATAAAAAAAAAAATATTGGTTTGGGTTGGAGCTTAGGTTGGAAACCCATTTATTTTATTTGGAAATCCAACTTAATTAAGGTGACAAAATAATTTAGGTTTTGTTTTAAAAGAAATAAATTTTTCTATAACTTTAATCAAAAATAGATTGTAACATAATAGTTCAAAGCAAACGGAAATAAAGGAACCCAACTTGGGCCTTATGGCCTTATTACATCAAATAATTTCCAAACTATAAATTTAAAGTACTTAATAAAAATAAAAGTCCCAAATAATAATTTTTTTCTTCCCTTGTGATGCATGGCCACCTTTAGCTCCTACCGACCCGGTCCATTATTGCTCATCACCTGAAAAATATTCCCCAAAGGGGTGAGTCAACCAGACTCAATGTGTACATAGCACTAAATCGTGATAGAATCAGGCATACAATACATTCAATCATAAAATACAAGTTATGATGCATTCCCAAACCCAAACCTAATTGTCCAACCGCTACACACACTGCACACTGCCAAGCACACCGTGGGGACTACTAAGTCGACCCTCCTTCCGCTACACACCAATTTGCGGGATCCAATCACTTGAATCGTGGTCTTAGGAAACCACTTTTCAGATTCTTGTGGTAGTAAGTCACCACTTTTTTTGGATTCGTGGTCTTAAGTCACCACTTTTCACTTCCCTTTCAATATACAACCATATGCCCCACATATTAATATACATACAATACGAGTTCATAATATTATAATATTCTCATGTTACGAATAACACTTTTCATATTCCTAATAGAAGTAGGAAAGCGTGCACAGTACTTAGTACCATAACATGGTACCTTAGCCATGCTCATATTTACATTAACATATATTTTAATACATGCAACCATAATTCATATTACAAAGTAGTGTGGAGTACACACGATTTGCTTAATGAAGTCCTCGAAAAAACCCGAAGAGAACCGATCACCGATTTAGATCTCAAATCCTACATAAGTTAATCACTTACTATTTAAAAGACCATTCGCCATTTTTTTTCCAAATACAACTAGGATTTGTATTACTTACCTTGTGGCGAATTGATTTTAAGAATCAAATGCGGATCTTTGTATTCCTCCCTTGTGAATTCACTAAACACTATATTACTCCACAGATTAGTTTTGACACGATAATAAATCTAAATATTTAAAATAACCTTGGTAGAATATCTTAGACACATACCTTGTGATTTCAAATCCGAAAAGTAACCCTTGGCTATGGAGATGTTGAAATCCCTACACACATATGTTAGATCTGATTTCCATATCACTTAATAATCTTAAATCAATTGGACTTTCGCCTAAACCATGCTTTTCTTACCTTAAATCCTTAGATCCGAAATCCCGAAATTCCTCCTTTAATGTTCGGCCAAAAGACAACCAAAAGAATCAGTTCCCAAATCTTGGTTGAAAGAGAATAAACAACAAGAATCCATTATTCTTACCTTATCACCACAGTCGACGGCACCCTTGATTGAAGCCTTAGAGATTCGACTATGGAGACTTAAACAGGAATCAAAAAGGTTTCGGCTTGATAGTAAAAGAGAAGAGAAGAAAAAAATTTGGCGAGAGAGGAGAGAGCTAGGGAATTTTCGGCAGAGCAGAGAAAGAACCAAACTGATGAGTAGCCCTCCTTCCTTCCTTTTATAGACAAAGTTATCGCTAAGGAGTCCTTTCTTGACCACCACTCCTCTATCGATAACTTTATCTTTTAAATATGATAAATAAAAGGATTTAATCCAAGATTTATCTCTTCTAAATAATCCAAATAAAAGCTTCATTTATCACCTTAATAATCACATATTTATGAAAATAAAACACCTCCTTTTCTAGAAGCATGTGCAGTCCACCTCAAATTTACGGAAGCCAAAATAAAACCTCATTTATTTGCTTCCCAAGTGACTCGAACCAGGCCCATTCCTCTTGCACATGGCGCCATTTCTATAGGCCCTAAGTGGCATCTTCAGCCACTTTTCCAAGCTTGTTCGTGTCAAATTGCACCAACTTTTTCTTTTAGGGCCTCCTTTCCTAATTTCCTATTTTAAACTTTAAAATTTGACATTTCTAGGTCTTTCCAAGTTTCCTAAAATTTTCTAATTGGCTCAGTATACGCCATTTTCTTACATTTCCAAGTTTCGAAATGTTCACCTTCCATTTTGAATCATTTCCTAGTTTCCAAAAATGTTCATGTCTATGCATTTCTAGGTTTCCAAAATGTTCATTTCAATTTATTTTCATACATTTCGAGTTTCCAAAAATATCAAAATTTATTCATAGTGCTTAAGACTTATCATTTCAGACAATTACAATATGCATAGGCCCTTTTAGGGATGTTACACCCAAGTAAGATTATCTCTGCAAAGACCATCCCAAACTGTGAGCCACCACTGGTATGACTCATCGCGGAAGCGATACCACCTTTCGGTTTCTCCTCGTGATCAGTCTAAATCGTCCATAATTATTCTCGTCGCCTCCAACCAATACTCAGTACCTCGGTGCCACACAGATACTCCTAAGAATACCTCAGCTCTATTGGCTCGGAGTCACTCGTGTACGGACTTCGAGCTCCCATGCCTCCACCTACTCCAGCCACCCTCTCAAGAACTTACAGCATCGCCTACGATACTGCATCATCCCCCGTCTGATCCTAATATTCAACACCAGCAGCTGGTGGTGGTGGCATCTCATTCTCGGACCCTTGACTAGACCTAACGGGTTCTGATACGGTCATTCTACCTCTACCACGGCCTCACACATTATGACCACGTCCCATAGAACTCATTCTTTTGAGTTGCGTTTATCTGGTTAAGAATTTTCTTTCCACTGATTTATCGCGAACAGTCTTATGATTAATAGTTCTAAAAAGTAGTTCTTTCGAATTCATACACACACTACAGCCTCAAGTTCATTCATCCAATCATCAACATTCGTGAACTCGCGTTCATTGTAGAAAAGTGTCGTGGTTGTCATTGTTGTTGTTTTCCACTACCCAGGGGTATTTTCGTAATTTTATCCTATAGGGGCATTTTCGTAATTTTTTAAAATAGGGTCCTTGGTGATTTTGTGAAATAGGGGTGTGTTGGTAATTTTGTAATCTCGAGGGTACTTTGGTAATTTTGAAAATTTGGGGGTATTTCAGTAATTTTGAAAATCTGGGGTATTTCAGTAATTTTTCAAATCAGGGTATCTTGAAATTTTACAAAATAGGGGTTTTTGGTATTTTTACAAAAAAAGAAATATTTTAATAAAATTTGAGGGTAGTATGGCAATTTTATAAACTGAGGGTATTTTAGTAATTTTTTGGCAAACCAAGGGTATTTCAATTTTTTTTTTAAAATCTAAAATAGTTTTTACGAATCAAAGGGGTAATAAGGTTTTTGTAAAACTGTGTAGCTAGTCCCTTTCGGGTTTTAATTGCTGAATTTAGCCTGTGTGTAAGTCCTCTTGGTTAGGGTGAACCGTCACTATGCACCAGGTAGGATTCGAGTGGAGAGGAGGTGAGTCATTAGGACTGCTTAAATACCAAGCTCCCCCTGAATCCAATCCTAGACATGCGCACACCGGTTGCCACACCCTTAACTCAGCGACTCACTCATAGGTTTGTTTGATTAGACTTTAAATTTTATGAAATTCTATGTTGGAGTAAGCTAATCTTAGGGTTCAATAGCTCCTAATCCACTAATCTACATCCCCGTAATACCCACATACAAATCACACAGTAGTTAGGGGTACTTACCTGGTGGACTTCGGGCCGGAGACTCAGGTGCCATGCCAGAAAACCTACTCATTCTTTTGTAAAGCTCAATTTCAAAATAGAAAAATGTTTTGGGCCCAAAAGCCCTCAAGGTCGAGTTTTGAATCGAGCTCTGATACCAAACTGAAACACCCCAAACCTAGCCCACAAGCCCTGACCGGATCTGGCATGCTCCTTGAGTAAAACATAGTTAAACCTAGTTATGTCTTCTTGAAAAACTTGGTGGTTTGAAGAAAGTAGATTTGGATTTTTCTCAAGTTAAAAACCGAGTTGTAATTTATTTATTTTTTTGTATTAAAACGTTATCTTCATATTTTTAGAAATTACAAGTTTAAGAAATACCAAATTTTAGAGCTCATTGTTATTAATTTGGAAACCATAGATATTTGAGAGTTAAAACAAGTGATGTTGTTTTACTTAAAAGTGTTTAACCATTTTGTTCGATATTGTTCGCATCAAAATAGAAAAGTTAGAATGCATAAATAAACAGTTAAGTGATAATGGCCTTATTACATCAAAACATAACCCAAAATAAATCAAAATAAACTTGATTAGAAAAACCAAAAAACTGAGCAGTGCATGACCACCTCTAAGTTCCTGCTGACCCGGTCCATTTACTGAGTGCCATCTGCAAAATGTTAGCCCACGAAGGGTGAGTCCACAGACTCAGTGTGTAGCAACCATCACAGACTCCCAAAATAATCAAGGCATATTAAATCACATAAAACAATTGTAAACCATGATACAACCCAAACCACCTAGATCCAACCTCGACACATCACCCGTACCTACCGATCACACCGTGGGGATTACTAAATCGACACTCCATCTACTACACACCATCGAAGGCGATCCGCTGCGATCACCGCACATCGCCCTTATGATTGTGGCATTGCCAACAGTTAGTGTGACAAAGTCACTAGATTCATAATATGTGACATAAGTCACCAGATAATGTGGTAGAAACCACCAGATCACTTCCCCTTTAACATAATCACCTATATGCCCATGCAACATTCAAAACATAAAATTATCATGCAATTTACCTTACCCCAAAATCATAACAGAATTCCACATATTTTCACATCAATGTTATTCAACATTATTAACGAGTAGTAAGGGGTAACGTACTTGAATGCACTGTACCATTAAATGGTACCCATAGCCATGTTTATTAGTCACTTTATTAACACATGCTCAACATTGTTATTATTAATCTATCGAGAATTTAGTGTAGAGCTACACACCTGGTTACCAACACGACTACCGAATCCCGACAATCTCGATCTCACGCACTAGATCCCCTTTCCTAGATCGCTTAGCCAAATCCCGAAGATCTATCGAAAAATCCCCTAAAATACCATAGTTAGAATCGGCATAGTGCCTTAGAACCAATAAAAGTGGCCCTTGGCCAAATGGTACCTCCTACTTACCTTGGATCTTAAATCCTGAAAAGATCACCTTCCCACTGTCGGCTATAAGAATCCCGAAAGATCCCCTTCATGGTTCAGCCAAAAGAAAACAGGAGAGATTAGACTCCTAGATTTCGACAATCGAAGGAAAAAGAAAAAGAAAGAAATCGAATGATAGAATCCCTTACCACAATGTTGAGATCGACTACACCCTTGTTTGGAAACACAGAGAGATTCGGCTATAATCTCAAAAAGAAAGAAATAGATTCGGCACTTTAATGGAGACTAGATCACGTGAGAAGAGGAAGAAAATAAGGCCAAAGATATTCAGCCAAACACTTGAAAGAATAGAGGAGAATACAAAGAGGGTTTCGGCTTTTCAAGATGGCAAAGATGGAAGAAGGAAACAGAAGAAGAAACTGACTCTAGTGGTCTTCTCAAATTCAGCTATTGCAAAAGAAAGGTTTTGAAAGTCTCTGACTACCCCTTTCGGCACAACACTAGGGAAAGAAAAGAAAACTAAAAGGCACCTACAACCCCTTAAACAATTTCGGCATTAGCTCCCCTAGGCATGACCGAATATGCCACACTAGAAGTCCCTTGGCCGGCCAACTCTCCTTCCCTCATCCAAATCCCCCTTTTCACTCCTACTTAGCCGAATCCTCAAGCTATTTGACCCAATCTACACTTCATCATTGAAGTGTCATTGTGTCATCCATCATTGCCCTTCCTTGCTAAAAAATAAAAACTCCAAAATACTTCCCTTGCTGCTTGAACCTAGGCCCCACCACACTCCTTGTGGCGTCACTGACTAAGGCCCTAAGTGGTGCCTCTTTGCCACCTTACCAACTTAATTCTTGTGTCCTAAACCATACAATAAACTCCTTAAGGCCTAGCTCCCTTAGTTTCCCCTTTTTAGGCTTAAAATCAATTATTTTTCTAAGGCTTCTACCTACAACCCAAGGTTCTTGAAGCCCCAAAACACATTCAAAACACACTCAAGCATGCTACCACATACATTTAAATAAAAATGCATAACCCCTAAATCCCGGATATTACACTTTACTTGGCTCTTAAATACCTCTTTCAAGTAGAATTACTATTAAGGTGTTTAAGTAGACTTAGGAGTATGTTTCTTTCACTTCAACCATCCAAATTTGAGTGAAATTACTCATTCTTGTGGCAGGGGCACGCCCACGACACACGCCTGTGTAAGTCGACTTTAGGCCGTGTGTTGATTCTGTTGATTAAAGCACGGTCGTGTAAGTCAGGATTCAGGCCGTGTTTTAGGTCTGTCGATTAGGACATGGCCATGCAAATCGTGCTTGGAGCGTGTCTTTGAATGATTGGCGAGGCACGACCGTGTGACTTGAAGTCCAGGCGATTCCAATTTCTTGGGTTGGCCCAAATTAGTTCGTTTTAAGCCTATTTCTCATTCTTTTCATTCTCAGGTGCTTTCCTGAGTATAAGACATGAAAAGAAAGGATTAAAAGCACCTTTTTTACATAAATTGATGGTTAAATCATCTAAAAGCATACTAAATATAGGATTAAATTATGTTACTTTTACGGTTTATCACTGTACATATGGATTACTCATTGAAGAAGTTGGCTAAGTTGTATGCAGCCGAGATCGTGAGGTTACATGGGGTACCAGTGTCTATTATTTCAGACAGAAACCTAAGTTCACATCACAATTTTGGAAAGCCTTACATGAAGCTTTGGGAGCCAAGCTTAATTCTATCACGGCATTTCATCCGCAATCAGATGGTCAATCTGAAAGAGTAATCCAAATTCTGGAAGACATGATAAGGGGCTGTGTGATTGACTTCATTGGTAGTTGGGAGGATTTCTTATCGTTGGCTGGGTTTGCATACAACAACAGCTACCAATCCAGCATCCAGATGGCACCTTACGAGATGTTATTTGGTCGTAGGTGTCGTACTCCTACTTGTTTCACTGAGTTAGGGAAGCGACAGTTATTGGGTCCTGAACTGATATCGGAGACGGAAGGAAAAGTAAAGGTAATTCGGGCTCGATTAAAAGAAGCCTCAAATAGACAAAAATCGTATGCGAATCTGAAGCGTAAGGATATTGAGTTTGCGGTGGGAGATCAGGTATTTCTAAAGGTTTCACCTTGGAAGAAGATCTTTAGATTTGGAAGGAAGGGCAAGTTGAGCCCTAGGTTCATCGGACCATACCGTGTATTGAAACGTGTTGGGCCAGTGGCTTATCAGCTTGAGTTACCTCCGGAGTTGAGTTAGATACATAGTGTATTTCATGTCTCAATGCTAAGGCATTATCGATTAGATCCGTCTCATATTGTACTGGTAGAGGAAGTTGAGTTAAGACCTGAGTTGTCGTTCAAAGAGAAGCCAGTGAAAATTATAGATCGGGATGTTAAGGTGCTTAGACGGAAGTCGGTGCCGCTAGTCAAGGTATTATGGTGCAATCATGGATCGAAGAAAGCTACATGGGATTCTGAGGATGTGATTCGACATCAATATCCTCACCTCTTTTAACTAGGTAAATTTTGAGGGCAAAATTTTTTTAGGGGGTAGAATTGTAGCATCCCAAAATTTGGAATTTTGATTATTTCATTATTGCTTGTAGTAAGCTCGATTAAATATTAATAGTGTATGTTAGGAGTTTTGAGAAGGCTCGGGTTTATTTGGGCCTTAATAAAATTTTTGTGTTGAAGTCTATTAAGGAGAGATGGTAAGTAGCTTTAAGACTTATGGAAATAAATGAGTTAAGTGCTAGCATAAATGAGCATTTGGTAAGGAGGTAGTAGCGCCATATGATAAACTTGGAGGGAGGAGGTTCAAATCCCATTGTGTGTAAATTTTGACTATTATTTTTGCATTCCTTCCCTATGTGTCGACCAAGCAAGTAAATAAGGCAAGGTGGACTTTTTATTTTAGGCAAGGTGGCTAAGGAAATAAGGAAAGGATGAAGGTAAGGTAAGGAATCAAATGAAAGGGGAAAGTGAAGGGAACATGTTGGCACAAAAAGAGAAGAGTGTTATGGAAAGTTTGGTTGGCCAATTCTTGACCATTATTGACATGAATGTGGACGGTTTTGGGTGTAGAGGGGTAGCTGAATTTTTGCTTGGTCATGTGGTAGAATTTTTATGCTTGTTAAGCCAAAATCTCTTTTGCACAATTTTGTGTTTTTATCCAAACTTCTTCTTTTGCTTTGTACCGAAATTACAAGCCTTTGGGGAGCATATTTTCTTCTTTCTTTTTGCTTTGGCCGAAACCTCCTAGCACATTTGTGCATTTTTCTTCTCTTTTGTTTTGTTTGGTCAAAACATTCATCTTTCGTTCATCTTCCTTTGATAGCCGAATCACCTAGCATCCATCCAACTTTTCATTCTTTTCTTTTAACCATTTCTTCAATATTCCTCTTCTCTAAAATCGACACCACCATAAGATTATATCTCCTTGTTTGATAATCCTCCATAGCCGAATACCAATATCCATTTTCCTCTATAACCGAACCTTCATCTCTTCTCATCCATATTAACACTCATTCCTTGATCAATTGGTAAGTATTCTTCTCAACATTCTATTTTTCTTCCTCTTTATGCAAAATATATGTCTTGTTTTGGGATGGTCATATCAACTGAAATCATCATTTTATTCTACTCTCTCAATGAGATCATTCTCTTCTTTGAAGTGGTATAGTGGGAGGTCGAATACCACAACATCGCTTAATCATCTCTAGTCATAGGACGATCGTAAGAAATGGGAATTTCATTGTTCAAGGTAAGGAAGTTCTTTTATAGTCCATTCAATAACTCCATTGGTGATTGTGATAATCGGATTGAAGGTTGGCTAATCGACTACATGTTTTAGGGATTTAATCACTCGATCTATCGTCTTGAGATCATACAAATTTTGTGGTAAGTCGACCTTACTCCTTAAATCAATCGTTCATATCAACGTAATATTAGTTTTGACTAATATTTGATTTCAATGGAGACAAGCAATATCAAATCGAAAGGGATAGTAATTGGAGATCAAAAAAGGAGTGGATTTATGATCTCTATTCCTAAATTCAAATGAAGGGTGGTATCGGTGGTTCGGGATTTTCTACCGAGTTGTAGGCCGTCATCTGGAGAAAATCGTCAAATCGTGGTTGTTCGCGATTTCGAGGGTAAACACTTTAGATCATTTATTTTAGAGTTTGATTATTAAAATCACGTATGTCGATTAATTGAGTGATTTCGATATCTTAGGTGTCGGAGATCAAGAAAGCCTTATACTTACCTGTAATCAAGAGTGTAATATCACATCTTTTTTTCGTGGGGTAAGGATTGATATCATATTGGAAATAAGTCGCTATGTTTAAATCGTAAAATTGGGCAAATCGGGAAAACTTGCCTAAATTTCACTATTTTGATAAAGTTGGCAAAAATCGGTATTAGCACTATGAAAATTACGAAAATACCCCTAAAGGGTAAAATTACGAAAATGCCCCTAATGGACCGATTTGATATATGCCTTAATGGGCCGATTTAATAAATGTTGCAATGGGCTGAATTTTTGTAATCTCTAAATTAATTATTTGTAAATACCATTACTTGCTATGTATGATGCATTGATATGATTCTGCATGGGATGGGAAAATATGATGAAGAGAAGTTCCGGTGGCACTGCTAGCAATAAATTGTTTGTTAATATGATTCACTATGATTATGGCCAAATCATAAATGGCAAAATGCCTACGATTGGTGTGTTTGGCTTGGGTGGGTTGACTTGATCCCCACAGGTGTGATGGGATGGTACGGGTGGTGTGTAGCGGATGGATTACTATGATGGGTTGGGTTATATGCATTGCTTATTTTTATTGTAAATGTATATGTTCTATTTTGAAAACGGGCTTTGGCCCAAGATTATGCTTTATGGGCTCAGGCTTAAGTTTTTGCTAAATGGGTTCAAGCCCGTGATCGATGGTAAGGGGATTATACACTGAGTTCTAGTAACTCACCCCATTTCCCTTATTCTTTTCAGGTAATACTCAGTGACGTGGGCTTGGGCCATGGATGACTTGGTAGAGTCCATACATCAGAAATGGTTTATTTGGACTTAAGACTCCTTTCTTGTTTATTTAATTACCTTTATATTTTGGGATTTAATGTTGTAATAAGGCCTCTGAATTATTTTATTTTTGCTTTATGTTTGACGTAATAATATTTTTGCTTAAATTACTTTAAATGGGATTTTTCTAGAAACTTAAATAAAGATTTTCTAAAATGGATTCACAAATGGATTTCAAAATAAATTTTTACAAATCTTTTAAACTCCGATATTTTCTTTCAAATTATTATCAATATTTTCAAAAGTCACGGTTTGTAAGATCACTACTTCAAATTTATCAATTTATCAATCAATCTTCAATGTTAGTAATATTTTATCAAATATTTCAAATCAAACTTGTTTTCTTGATTTTAACAAATAATTACTTATTTTTGTATGAATAAAAAGGATTTGACATATTTTTCTCATGTGTCATGTCAGATCCGATCATAACGCATGGGCCGGGTTTGGGGTGTTACCGATGCACCCTGACCACGTCCTATGTCATTACCACCTCGACTTGGCCCAAGGCCTCTCGGACTATTGAACGCCTCTAACTAGTTGCGCAAAATCGTTACGATCACCTTGAGTCTGAGCAGGCTGTCAAGGGCAATCTCAAAGTCGATGGTCCTTGGAACCTCATTTGAAGCAACCACCGGTTCTCTTCTAGCATTCACCAGAGTGAAGTTTCCTGCAATCCACACATGGCTGTATCCGATTGGTACCAACTTGTACTCTAGCTCAAACTAGCTCCTCATTCCTAGGCCTCTTCTGAATCCTTCTAATAGGACCTGAGTATCCTGAGTCTCTCTTGTTTCTGCCCCTATCCCTGTCTCAATTTTGCCTCTCCGAGTGTTTAGCCTCTTCAGCTATCTTGGCTTTCTCCACTAGTGTGGCAAAATTCCTCTCCTTCTGTGGGGCTATTAGCACCCACAATTCATCACGCAACCCGTCCTTAAAATGCACACAGCATTCATAATTAGCGACACTATTCCTCAGGCATACCGACTCATGCGCAGAAATTCTGCCTCATATGCTGCCACAGATTTACCTCCTTAGACCAGATTTAGGAATTGCTTCCTTTGGGCATCCACATAGCTAGCCTTCACATATTTTCCTTGAAATGTGATTTTAAAGAATTCCCAAGTAATGCGATCGACCTAAGTGCATTCCCAGACAGTGAGCCACCACTGATACGCCTCGTCTCTCAGCAAAGACACCACTCATTTCAGTTTTTACTTGGTAGTGCAATCCAAATTATCCATGATTCACTCCACCGCCTCAAGCCAGTACTCCACTACATTTGGGGCCACACCCAAGATACCTCTAAAAACCTCAACTCCATTCAATCTGAGTCACTTCGATATTGACCCATAAGCTGCTGACCCAGTTCTTGCCCCAGCAACCCTTTCCAGAACTCGTAACATTGCTCGGGACAGAGCATCGTCCTCTCTCATACCATCATATGACCCAGCTTCAATCACAGGTGATGCAGGTGCATCCATTTCGGGCATATGTCTCGATGCCTCAGATACAACTCTAGCGCCTCGGCCCTTACCATGGCCACATCTACCACGTCCACATCCTCTAGCGCTCATATTTGCTAATTCGATTTAATCTAATTAAGAGTCTTATGAATCAGTATGCTATTTCAGTGTTTATTAAACAATATTTTATGAAGTATAAGAAGTAAAGTCATTTTCGTAAAACACATCCTATAGTCTCAATCTCTATAGTTTCAGCTCCTAAGAACTAAAAGTTCTAGAGTATTTCTGTCTTGTGGAATTTCTTATCACAGTACTAACACAATAATCATAAAATGAGAACAAATACTTACTGACTTGGTGTCGGATACCCGTGGTGCCATACTTCCTTTAGAACATATATGTATAAATTAAAATTTTAAACAACTTTGAAAACATTTTTGAACCCAAACCACAGCTGAGTTTTTGCATACTACACTTTCGCTGCGCACTCTGATCTTAATAACACTAATTCGCTTTCTATCTTAATCTTGGAAACTCTTTACATCATCAAATATCTAACCATAGAAGCAAGCAATTATCTACCACTTATACCTAAAATTTCTACATTCAAACATCATGTCCAACCAAAACATACCTGACTTGATGGTGATGAAACAATTCCGAGCCTTATGCTTATTAGACCCGCATCTCAAGCATGCTCCTGACCTCCTCCAGCATTCTCCCGGATGACGCCTTCTGCAATAATTGCAAGCCTGAAAGTTTGGACGTGCCTTGACACGCTTCACAAAATGAGACTGTGACCCTAAAGAAACGCGATTCTTTTTGTTCTTATAGTCCACGCACCCAACTCAAAGTGCCTCATCGATTTCTTTAACCTTCTCCAATACCTCTTTAACTAATTGAGTCAGCTCATCAACCCCAGCTCGATCATGAGATCCCATCTCAGCCACTGGCGAAGCTGGTGTGTCCATTTCAGGCATATGTCCCGATGCCTCAGATACAATTCTAGCACCTCGGCCTCTACCACGACCACGTCTACCGCGTCCATGTCCTCTAGCGCTTATATTCACTAATGTCATTTTAATCTGATTACAAGCCTTATGGATCAATATTTTATTCGATGTTTATTAAACAATGTTTTATAGAGTATAGGAAATAGAGTCGTTTTCGCAAAACGCATCCTATAGTCTCAATCTCTATAGTTTCAACTCCTTAAACTAAAAGTTCTAAAGTATTTCTATAGTCATACCACAATAATCATAATCATAAAATGATAACATATACTTACTTGACTTGGTGCCGGATTCCCGTGGTGCCATACTTCCTTTAGAACATGTATGTATAAATTAAGATTTTAAACAGCTTTGGAAAACTTTTTTGAACTCAAACCATAGCCGAGTTTTTCAACTGGGCTCTGATAACATAAAATGTAACACCTCAAACCCGACCCATGCGTTATGACCGGATCTGATATGTCACATGAGAAAAACGTGTTAACTCCTTTTTGTTCTTACTAAAAATAGGTATTATTTTGTTATAATGAAGAAAAAATTTGATTTGAAACATATGATAAAAATACCACTAATCTTGAAGGTTGATTGACAATCCGATAATTTGAACTAGAGATCTTATAAATCGTGACTTTTGAAAATATCGTTGATAATTTGAGAGAAAATTTCCAAGTTGAAAATATTTGTAAAACTTTGTTATAAAATCCATTTGTTAATCTATTTTGGAAAAACCTTTATTTAAGATTTTAGAAAAATTCCCATTTAAAACAATTCAAGCAAGATAATAAGTACGACTAAACATAAAGCAAAATAAAAATATCCTAGAGGCCTTATTACGATTTTAAAACCCAAAATAGTAAAAGTAACGAATTAAAATGGAAAAGAAGTTTACTAATGTTCGAAAACATTATTTCCAAAGTATGGCTTCCACCGAGTCATCCATGGGCCCAAGTCCTCGTCACTGAGCATTACCTACAAGGATTAAGGAAGAAAGGAGGGTGAGTTACAATAACTCAGTGTATAATCCCTTACCGTCATCCACTGAGCCTGAACCTGCATAGCAACATTTTGGGGCCTGAGCCCATATAGCATAATCTTGGGCCGAAACCCATTTACATAATAGAATAAATATATGTGCAATGTATGCACCCAACCCATCTTAGTAATCCATCTTATACACACCACCCGTACCATCCCCTCACACCTGTGGGGATCAAGTCAACCCACCCCGCCAAACACACCAATCGCAGGAAAGTTGCCATTTATAATATTTGTGGCTAAGCCACCAGAGTCATAATTATGCGTGGCATAGCCACTATACAGATTGTGGCAGAGTCACAAGAATATCATATAAAGTAATATAATTGACACACAGCCTTGGGTAAATACGTTTGGCACAAAGCCATAATCACGATAGCGCAGAGCCATATTTAGGTTGGCACATAGCCATTATCAGAATTTGTGGCAATGCCACCAAGCTACACTTCTCTTCATTCAATTTTTCCCATCCCATGCAAAATATGTAAATGCAACATACATACTAAAGCATAATATTCACATATATAAACAAAAATCATTAATCCAGTAATTTATTACGGTAAATTGGCCCATTAAAGCAATTTAATAATTCGGCCCACTAAGGCAATTCAGCAATTCAGCCCATAGAGGCATTTTCGTAATTCGACCCATAGGGGCATTTTCGTAATTCAGCCCATAAGGGCATTTTCGTAATTCCACAACCCAAAGGAATTTCTGTAATTTTTACCCATCGATGGTATTTTGGTAATTTCGCAACCCCAGACTTAACTACTAATTTGGGCATAAAAATTTAAACTGTCCATCTGCATCACTTTGACTAAATTGACTATAACTAGAGTTAGGAAACTCAAAATTTAGATCCATAAATTTTCCTTGAAAATAGACTCATATATATTCTTACTAAAATTTTTCTAGAAATTTTGGCTTAGCGGTTTAGTATAGTTTATTCATTAAAGTTTCCTCTGTTTCACTGGCCAATGGTTCTGAGCTCTCTTACCTTAAATTCAAATATCTCATTGTACAGTTTTCATATGTTGCTCCCACTTGTTTATATTGAAAATAGACTCACTAAAGAATCCATACATATAAATTATAACTCATAATTCACTTTGTACAATTTTGAATGAGTTTTCCAAGATAGAATAGGGAACCACGAAGTCATTCAGAACCAGTCTCACTATAATTAAAATATCACAGGATATAAAATTTCTCTTCCTACTCTGTTTCTTTAATATAAAAATATACACAATAAGCTTTAATTCTATATCTTATTGACTTTCTAATTCTATTTCTCCTATTTTTCGTGATTTTTCAAAATCAGGTCACTGCTGCTAAACAAAAACTATTTCATTGCAAAATATGGTTACCATTACGAACATATGCACGCCCAAGTGGTCACCGATGTCGATTTTTGGCTTTTCGATCTTTTGATCGAATCACAAAACATTTCATGCAAATATTCAGAGAGGTGTGAGATTACACACCATTTCAAACATGTATTCGGATGGGGTACGAGATTACACACCTTATTTGGATTTCCTAAAGAACCACTATTTGTTGCCCCCACAATCGTGATCCTTCCCTACTAGGTTCTAAAATCCAGCCTTGCACTTTGTCTATTGCAACGAGTTCCTAAAAATAAATAAGTGATGTACCAAAGAGGTATCCTTCATCCAATATTCGTCCCTTCCACAAGAGCAAGAAATTGATATCATCACCACAAAATAGAATCACATGAACGACGCAAAACATCGAAATAAAGAGTAACATCTTACCACCAATATTCACCTAATCACCCACTTACCAATCAACTTCCAAAACCAAGGCTAAGAGAACGATAAGTAGCAGCAAAGAATGGCTTGAAAGTTTCAGCAAAGCAAAGGAAAAATGAACAATAGTGGTTGAGTGTTGTGGCAAAACAAAGAAATAAGAAGAACAATTAGGCTAGGTGTTTCGGTTGAAATACCCCAAACCCGGCCCACAAGCCCTGACTGGATCTGGCATGCTTCTAGGGAAAAACCATTCGAAACTTATTTGAACTTTGCCAAATACAAGAGTGTTTTTGAAAAACAGTTGATTAGTGTTGGGTTCAAATTTTAAACGATGTTGATTAGGTGTCAAAACATTTAGCATTTATTTTTAATAAAAGTTACCTAAACTTTAAATTGATAAAATCGTATCATACTAAAATAATTAAAATGAATGCATAAGCAGGTTTCATACTAGTGGCCTTATTACATCAAAAACAAATCCCGAAATAAATCCAAAACTTGAAAATTAAAACTAATAAAAATAAAATAATCTACGAAATGAGCATGGCCACCACTGAGCTCCTGCCGACCCGATCCATTACTAAGTGCCACTTGAAAAATATCCTACAACGGGGTGAGTCAAACAAACTCAGTGTGTAACAACCAACACTAAGTCTCAACAAATTTAGGCACATCAGTTCAAACATGTACAGATAGCAAATATAAGTAATGATGCATTACCGAACCCAAAACTAGTTAGCCATCCGCTACACATCGCCCGTACCAACCATCACACCGTGGGGACTACTAAGTCGACCCTCCATCCGCTACACATCATCGAAGGCGATCATTGCAGGCGACATGCTCATCACCCTATATATATTGTGGCATAGCCACCAGATAATCATTTGTGACATAAGTCACCACATTCGGATTTTGTGACATGAGTCACCACATTCGAATATTGTGGTATAAAACCACCAAATCACTTCCCTTTTTATATCACCCATATGCCCCATGTCATACAAATCATGCCAATAGCTTATCTTATGCCTTATTCACATTCGTTCTGAGTTTCACATGAGTGCCATATGAGATATTCATAATATTATAACCACAGTAGTAGCGAGGTTAACGTGCACGAGTACTTTGTACCATTGCATGGTACCTTTGGCCACATTCACATCATTATAAACACATATATAAAATTGATGCCGTAAATCTATTGAGAGTTAGTGTGGGGTACACACCTGATTCACTTAACGCTTTCACTAAAATCCCGAAAACTTGATCTAATGCTTTAGATCCTTAGTTCCTACATTCGGCCAACACTAACCATTTTAGCTAAAGGCCATTCGCCAAATGATCAAATCTCAAGGATTATCGCAACCAAAATCTTACCTTGTTATCGATTTCACTACTAATCAAATCCGAAACTCCGTGATATTTCTTCCTTGCAATCGGCCAACACTAGTTCCTTTGGACTTGATTAGTTTTGGCTTTCAAACAAATAAGAACAGATCTCAATCACTTAAATATGGCGAATGTACATGTGCACTCACCTTGCGATTTTAAATCCGAAAACCACTACTTGTTCTCGATGTTGCCAAAATTCGCTAACCATTGTTAGAATTGGCTATAACAATAATCTAAGAAAATGGCCCTGGTAGAATACCACATATCACTCACCTTGATGAATCGAATCCGAAAGAATCCTTAGTGCTTCCTTCCTTCGACTACACACAAAAGAACACATCACTTATGGCCTTAAAGAACATTTGGCCAACCTTATACCAAGGCCTAATCATTGGTTCGGTGCACTAAAAGAAAGAGAACCCAAAAAGCGATTGCTCAAAGAAGAAATATTTACCACTTTCGAGTAGTCCACAAGTTCTAAATGTCGACAGGAGGGAAGGATGTTGGGTTTCTAGCTTTTAAAACTTGCGATAGAGAGGAAAGAATAAGGCCACCTTGAGATTCGGCTATGGCTCCTAATGGAGATGGGATATTCGGCTATCTCAAAAGTATTTCGGCTTTTGGAAGAATTGTGAAAGAAAAGAAAAGAAGAAGGGGTTGAGCAATTCGGCTATGGTGGCAAAGGAGGATTCGGCTAACACAAAATAAAAGAAGAAGAAAGGGGTAGATTGGCTAGAGAATTCGGCAAAGAACTAAAGAGAAAAGAAAAGAATGGAGAATGGCCTCACTTCTCCCCTTTTTGCCGAAATTACTACACCTAGAGTCCCCTATTCGGCCAATTCCTCCTCTCACTATCAAATCCTTATTTCACTCTACATTAGTCAAATCCTTAACACTCCAACCCAATCTATACTTCCTTCCTCCGAGTCCATATGCCATCCTTCGCTACTCATCCTTGTACCAAAATAAAACTCCCTTTTGCTTCACTTGTGATTCAACCTAGGCCCTTCCCCTTTGCTTGTGGCGTCACTTACTAAGGCCCTAAGTGGCGCATCCAAGCCACTTAAATAAGCCCATTTTAGTGGCATATTTCCCCTACAAAATTTCTTAAGGCCTCTTAGGCTTAGCTTCCTCTTTTAAACTTAAAATTAAATAATTTCTAAGGCATTCTCCTACATTCTACTATTCCTAAAATTCATAAAGCACATTCATAATATACATAGGCATACAAGCACATGCAATTGAGCAAAAATGCACCAGCCCTAATTCCCGGATATTACATCGGCTATCAAAGAAAGAATGACCAAAATGCATTGAGGTTTCGGTCAAAACAAATAAAAGAAAATGCACACTTTTGGCTTTGGAGTTTTCGGCAAAGAGGAAAAATTGGAGAAAGAAAATGACACCAAAAAGCTAAGGAGAAAACAACCTCTCAAGAACCAAAAATTGCCAATTGCCTAAAGAAAATTCGGTTATCCTTTCCCCCTTACAAACCGTGTATTGCCTTTTGCCTAAAGGAAAAATGTTGACCAAAATGCTTTCCAAAACATCTTCCTCACTTTGGGCCAACATGTTCCCTACCCTTTCCTTTTCTTTTTTCTTCTTTCCTTCCACTCATCCTTACCTTATTTCATTAGCCACCTTTCCAAAATTAAAAAGTCTTCCTTACCTAAAATACCACCATGGCCGACATTATGGATGAATAGCACAAAAAAATAATCAAAATTTGCACCAAGTGGGATTCGAACCTCTTCCCCTAAAGCCCTTCATGTGACGCTGTAACATCCTAAAATTTGAGTATCTTTGGTGTTGGCGTGGGTATGAATTTTTGTGTGTTAGCATAGTCTTGTGAAGGCTTGATTTTATTTAGGAAGCTAGAATAATTTTTTTTTAGTATGGTTTATTTAATGAAGCGGATTAAGTGAGTTTGACACTTAAGATAATTTAGGTGTTAAATTAAAGCACAAGAGGAGTAAGAGGCAAGATGGTTAAGGCTCTTGAAAGGGTGCTTGAGGTTAGTGGTTCGAGTATCAAGGAAAGCATTTTGAGGATTTTTATTTCATCATAGCATTTATGGACGGTCAACCTATGTTTATGATAGGTTGGACTTTCATCTTTAGTAAGTTGAATTTTGGTTTAAGGAAAGCATGAATTTGCGGATAAGATTCTTAAGGTTAAGGAAGGTTGGGGAGACATAAGGCTAGATTTTAGGATGATGTTTTGGAAAATTTTCCTAGCCTTTAGTGCATGTCACGTGGGCGGCATGTCTGGCTAGGGTGGCCAATTTTGATAGGAGGTTTGGGGGAATAGTTGGTCAACCTTTACTTTTGTGCATCTTTTGTATTGTTTTCTTTCTCTCCAAAACTTCTCCTTTGGCGAAAGTGCCTAAGCACTTTTGTGCAAATTTTGCTTGTGTTTTAGCCTTCATTTTATTGAACCAAAAATGCTATTCTCTTCTTTTCATTTTTCTCTTGAAACCAAAACAACTTATGAATTTTGTGCACTTTTCTTTTAGGCAATTAGGTGTTGGCGAATCTCATCTCTCTACATCTCTCTTTTCTTTTCTTCTTTAACATTGGTTCATAATCACATTTCTCCTACACTCTCTTGGTGAATCTTTCTTTTCTCAATACCATTTCTTTTCATTTGTTCAAAGATAAAACATCTATTTCCATTCTATTTTTCTTTTCTTTTCACTTCACCATAGCCGAACCTTCTACTTCCTTTTAGTATTATTTTGGCCGAATATTCAAGGGTAGACTCTCCTTGGGTTTCTTTTATCGATTTTGGATAAAAAGGGGTAAGTGTTCATGGACGTTTTTCTTCTTTTTCTTTCTCGTTTCTATGATGTTTTCTAGTGGACAAAGGCCAAACCTTTGGGCATTATTTTGTAAGGATCTAACCATTTTTTAGGATTCGATTATTCTCTTAGGCTCATTGGGATTTCGAAAGCAATCGATTTAAGCCATTCCTTTAGCAAATCGAAGTTGGTAAGTCAAGTGGTAAGGATTCTATACTCTTAAGTTGGTTGAGGAAGCCTAAGGTTATTTGGATTTAAGATATGTTGTTGGCCTAATGGTTTCATTAAAATATTGTGATATGGCCGATTGTAGGACAAGGATCTAGTCTTGGTGGATCGGATCTTGAAGTTAGTTTTGCTTTGGTGAAAGGTGTGTGCATCTTACACACTTTATAACTAGGTTTATATATATATATGTATTTATGTGTATTATAACTAATCATATTATGAAAGTGGGAAAAACGATGAGATTTGGATATGATACCATGATGGTATGAATGATGATTCGGGTAAGTCTGTTTCAATATGTTGTTAATGCATGTGGATCAAATCATGATCTATGATTTATAGTATTTGATATATGATTCATATTAAAGTGTATTAACATGATTTGGTCATCTATTACATTGGTATGGGCAATATGAGAGGAGGGGAAGATTGTGACTTGGTCACTAGTGATTTAGTATCACATTTGTGTCTTGGACACGGAGATTTAGTATCTCCGGTGATTTGGTATCACATTTGTGTCTTCAAACACGGAGGTTTGGCACCTCATAGCGTCTCGTTCACGTGGTTAATACCAGTGAGTTGGCCCCACTTTTGAGATATGGGATCGCGCGGTGATTTGGTATCACCGTGGGTTGGCCCCAGATGGATTATTCGTGACTTGGTGCGCCATGATTTGGTATCACATTTATATCGTGACTTGGTCACCGGTGGTTTAGCACCACCGGTGGTTTGGTACCACGGGGTAGAAAAGGTGTTAGGGATGGTTAGGTTGGGTGCATTATACATATGTGTTGCTTTGTTATAATTTGTGTAAGTATGTGGTATTTACGGGAGAGGAATATACCTTTGAGTCTTGGTGACTCACCTTCTCCTTATCTTTTCGGTGATTCATGAGATCACGGATGATGAGCCGGATGAACTCGAGGGCGCCATGCAATAAAGTTGGTTTTATATGAACTTCCATTTGGGTGTTATATTTTAATTTGGTTTTCATATTTTATGGATTTGTAATAAGGCTGTTTAATTATGTTTTGGATTATTTTTATGTTTTGAATATGTTTTAAATATGGCTTATAAATTTCATGATTATTATAATAAAATGAGCACCAAGTTTTCTAAACTACAAAAGCGCGTTGGTTTTAAAAGCGTTACCATCGGGTAACATAAATCATTCGATAATTTAAATGATTTTCGGATAATAAGTTTCTACATTCAAATGCAAATGGTTTTCAAAGTAATAATTGAGTCTTCTTAAAATGATATAAATGTTTTCTAACCTATGATTTATCAAACTAAGTTTTAAAGTTTTATGTAATTTCAAAGTAAATCTTGATTTTAACTTATTAAACATGTAATTTCTACAAATATAGAATTTCAAAGAGTTTTTCACAAAAATTTAATTGTTAATTGATTCTTTCAAAAATATTTTCCTCGGTGACATACGAGATTCGATCGTGGCATATTGGACCGGGTTTGGGGTGTTACAAATTGGTATCGAGCTAAGTTCAAAAGCTTCATTTGTGGGCCGAGGCCCAAAATGATTTGAAGTATGGTTTAAAATGTTTTTGTTGAAAACTTTATGGTTGGAAAGGCATGGCCCCGAGTCTCCGGCATCAATCCGTCCTGGTAAGTACATCAAAACTGTTGATTTTGATGATATGATTTTAGTGATGTTGATATGACTAAATAGTAGAAGGAACTACTTTAGAGACCCAAAACTATAGGTTTGGTGTACTCGCGAAACAATCTCTTATTAAATTTTTTTTCATAAAACTGTCCTTTAAAAGAAAGTGGAATAATGACTAATGCATAAAACTTTTAGTCAGATAAGTCGAGACTTTAGATATGAGTACTCGAGGTCAAGGTCGTCTTATGCGTGGACGTGGTCGAGGTAGGATGGCTGTGTCTGAGCCAGTGAGGTCGGGTCAAGGATCCGAGAATTAGGTACCACCAGTTCCACCACCAGCGGTTGGAGTTGAGTTTCAAGATCAAACGGGGGACAACGCAGTGTCTCAAGCAATGCTGAGAGTTCTTGAGAGGGTAGCTGGAATAGGAGGAGGCGCGGGAGCTCAGAAATCTGTACCTGAATGACTTCGAGCCAACGGAGCCGAGGTATTTCGAGGTGTTTCAGGTGTAGCTCCCAGCTCGGCTGAATATTGGTTAGAGGCGACAGAGTAAATCATGGATGATCTGGATTTGAATACTGAGGAAAAGTGAAAGGGATTGTGTCACTTCTTCATGATGAGTCATATCAGTGGTGGCTCACGGTTCGGAATGGTGCTGTAGCGGAAGATCTCACTTGGGACTTCTTTAAGGCGACATATCAAAAGAAATATATTGGGTCTAGTTACGTTGATGCTTATCGTAAGGCATTCACGAGTTTGGTCTAAGGGAGTAAATCCGTATCGAGTATGAAGTGAGTTCTTAAGATTGAGCCAGTATCTTTGGAGGTATTGTGGCTTGAACACGAGCAATGTATACGATTCGAAGATGGTTTGAAGGACGAATGAGATTGTTGATTGCTCCACATCGAGGCGCGAGTTTGCTACTTTAGTTGAAAAGGCTAAGATAGCGAAGGAATAAAGGAATCTGGAAGGCGATTCTGTTAGGAATAAGCATAAGAGAGGATATGGATCATCTGGTCATTTGGTAATGTTCGAGGAGAGGGCTAGGTAAAATGAGCGAATCGATGGAGGAGGTGCATTCGCTAATCGAGGACCAAACATGGTGTAACCGATGTGGGAAATTTCATTGGGCGAATGTTGGACCGAAGGAAAAGGCTATTTCGAGTGTGGTTATTTGGATCATCGTGTGAGGATATCCCACGTAAGCAAGCCGAGGAATCATTCGAAGGTCAAGGTCGTGCTCGGTTTAGAAAGAAGGACCGTCACCGCAGAGAGGTCGTGGTAATGGTAGAGAGGTAATGGTTCTAGTCGAGGCGCAGATCATCGAGGCGGAGGTGCAAGCAACAACGAGGCAAAGATGACTGGTTTGGTGTATCTGAGGCGTCGAGAGGAGATATGCATGCTGGATGTCATAACCGTTATGTTCTTAATATTTGGTGTTCCATATCTTGTTTTGATAGATGTGGGTTCGATGCATTCAGTATGTTGCTAGTAGTATAGTAAAGACTATGAATCTAGATTAAAGCGCTTCAGGAAGATGGCGGTGCTTAGTCCTCTAGGTCACTCTGTAGAAGTAGATAAGCTATATAGAGATGTACCCCTAGAACTTCAAAGGAAAGTGTTTGTAGCGGATCGATGGGCTACCGCTTTGAGGAGTTTGATCTGATCCTTGGGATGGACTGGTTGGTTAAGTACCAAGCAAGTTTGGATTCTTGCTGCTAAGCGCATGGTTTTGAAGACAGCAGAAGGTGAAGAAGTGGTAATGATAGGTAATAGAAGAGATTATCTATCTAACGTGGTATCTGCATTGAAAGCTGTGAAGATGGTTAGGAAGGGCTGTGAGGCATTTGTGGTTCATGTGTGTGCTTTGGAAGCTAAGGAGTCTCCTGTGGGAAATGTTCGTACTGTAAAGGATTATCTTGGCGTATTTCTGAATAACTTCGAGGATTGCCTCGAGATCGTGAAGTCGAATTCGGTATAGATCACATTGCGGAGCGGCGCAACGGTGTCTATAACTCCGTATAGGATGGCAAGAAGAATTGATGGAATTAGCTCGATTCAAGAGTTGTTGGATCGAGGTTTCATTCAACCAAGTGTTTCGCCTTGGGGAGCGCCAGGTACTTTTGTCAAGAAGAAGGATGGTTCGATGCGGATGTGTATAGACTATCGCCAATTGAATAAGTGACGATCAAAAACAAGTATCCATTCTTGAGGATAAATGACTTGTTTGATCGACAAAGGGCTCTGTTTTCTCTAATATTGACTTAAGGTGCGGATATCATCATTAAAGGTGAAAGAGGTGATATCCATAAGACGGCATTCGCCTTTGGGTATGGGCACTACGAGTTTACGGTGATCTTGTTTGGGTTGACTAACTTGCGTGACATTCATGGATATGATGAATCGGTATTCAGCAGTTTTGGATCGGTTTGTTATGGTTTTATAGATGATATTTTGGTATACTCAAAGTCGGAGGAGGAGCATGATGCGCATTTGCGAGTAGTGTTGCGATTCCGAGGGAAAAGTAACTTTTGCTAAATTGATGAAGTGCGAGTTACGGCTTAGGGAGGTGACTTTCTTGGGTCATGTTGTATCGGTAGAGGATTAGAGTGGATCCTCGGAAGATCGGCGATGTTGGATTGGGAGCCGCCTAAGTCGATGCATTTGAGATTGAGTTTCCTAGGTCAGCGGGGTATTATCAAAGGTTTGTGGAAGGATTTTCTTTGACCGTTGCAGATGACCAAGTTGTTGAGAAAGGAGTTCCATTTGTGTGGACCAGAAGCAACAAGAAAGTTTTGACAAGTTGAAGAAGATTACGACTAAAGCTCGGTTTGATTCAACTTTGAGGCGGGCAAGGAATTCACGGTTTATTGTGATGCATCACATCTTGGTTTGGGATGTGTGTTGATGCGAGGAAGGAAAGTAGTGGCTTATGCATCTCGACAGTTGAGACCACATGAGGTTAATTATCAATGCATGACTTGGAATTAGCGCGATGGTCTTTGCTTTGAAGATTTGGAGACACTACTTATGCGGAGAAAGTCGATAGTCTACGGATCACAAGAGTCTTAAGTATCTTGACTCAAAAGGATTTGAACTTGAGGCAGTGTAGATGGATTGAGTTGTTGAAGGACTACCACTGTTCGATTGAGTATCATCCCGGCAAGGCTAATGTGGTGGCAGATGCGTTGAGCTCTAATTTAAGATCGATGTTTGCTCGTCTTAGCTTATATGACGATGGGAGTTTTTTATTGAATTGCAAGTCAAGCCGACTTGGTTAGAAGCAAATCAAGGAGAAAGCAGTTAGAGGATGATAGTTTGAATGATCGGAGATTGCAAGTTGAGCGGAGGTTTAGAGAATTATTGTTTGTCCGATAATAGAGTTACGTGTTTTCAAGGGAGAGCTTGTATCTTAGAAGGATGTAGACTTGAGGCAAAGGATTCTTTGGGGCCTTTATAGCACCCATATGCTATGCATCCGGAGGTAGCAAGATGTATCGGGATTTGAAAGAGCAATTTTGGTGGCGAAGTGCAGGCGGAGGTAAGCAAGTTTGTGGGTAAATGTCTAACGTGTCAACGGTCAAAGTTGAACATCGATTGTCATTCAGGTTACTTGACGATGAAGATTCCACAGTGGAAGTGGGAAAGAATCACTATGGACTTTCTCGATGGATTACCTCTTACACCTAGTAAGAAGGATTGATTTGGGTGATTGTAGATCGTCGACCAAGTCACTCATTTCATTTTGTGAGGGTAGATTACTCACTTGAGGTTAGCTAAGTTGTATTTGGTGAGATAGTGAGGTTGCACGGTGTGCCGATGTCGATCATCTCGCATGAGATCCCAATTCGTCGAGGTTACGGAGGCGTTACATCGGGCTTTGGGTATCGGTTGGATTTGATCAGTATTTCATCCTGATCTGCAAGGCGATCGAAAGAGTTATTTAGATCTTAGAAGATATGTTAAGAGGATGTGTTTTGGATTTCGAGGCATTTGGGAAGAGTTTTTGTCGTTAGCTGAGTTCGCATACAACAATAGTTATCAGGCAAGCATTAAGATGGCACCATATGAGGCATTATATGGTAGGAAGTGTTGCACACCTACATGTTGGACGAGTTGGGTGGCGTCGGATGTTAGGACCGAGTTGGTTGCGAAAGCGAGGATAAGGTGAAATTGATTGAGCTCATACGAAGGAAGCTTGGATAGCCGGAAGTCATATGCCGATCTCAAGCGGAGGATATAGAGTTTGTCGTGGGTGACAAAGTTTTTCTGAAGGTCTCGCCATGGAAGAAAGTGTTAAGATTTGGGAGAAAAGGCAAGTTAAGTCCAAGGTTTATTGGGTCGTTTAAGGTGTTGAGATGAGTGGGACGATGAGCTTATCGACTTGAGTTGCCAAGAAATTGAGCCAGATTCACGATGTGTTTTATGTCTCTATGCTTAGACGTTATCGTTCTGATCCATCACATGTCGTGGCGATAGAGGAAATAAAAGTGAATCCAGATTTTATGATAGAAGAAGAACCTGTGCAGATTCTTGATCGAGATGTAAAAGTTCTGTGGAGGAAGACAGTTCCTTTAGTGAAAGTCTTATGGCGGAACCATGGCGTAGAAGAAGCTACGTGCGGACCAGAGGATGCAATGAGGCGGCAGATATCCTCAACTCTTTTGATCGGTAATTTCGAGGACGAAATTATTTGAAGGGGGTAGAATTGTAACATCCTAAAATTTGAGTATCTTTGGTGTTGGTGTGGGTATGAATTTTTGTGTGTTAGCATAGTCTTGTGAAGGCTTGATTTTATTTAGGAAGCTAGAATAATTTTTTAGTATGGTTTATTTAATAAAGTAGATTAAGTGAGTTTGACACTTAAGATAATTTAGGTGTTAAATTAAAGCACAAGAGGAATAAGTGGCAAGATGGTTAAGGCTCTTGAAAGGGTGCTTGAGGTTAGTGGTTCGTGTATCAAGGAAAGCATTTTGAGGATTTTTATTTCATCATAGCATTTATGGACGGTCAACCTATGTTTATGATAGGTTGGACTTTCATCTTTTGGTAAGTTGAATTTTGGTTTAAGGAAAGCATGAATTTGGGGATAAGATTCTTAAGGTTAAGGAAGGTTGGGGAGACATAAGGCTAGACTTTAGGATGATGTTTTGGAAAATTTTCCTAGCCTTTAGTGCATGTATGTGGAAGGCATGTATGGCTAGGGGGGTGGCCGAATTTTGATAGGAGGTTTAGGGGGAATAGTTGGTCAACCTTTGCTTTTGTGCATCTTTTGTATTGTTTTCTTTCTCCAAAACTTCTCCTTTGGCCGAAAGTACCTAAGCACTTTTGTGCAAATTTTGCTTGTGTTTTAGCCTTCATTTTGTTGAACCAAAAATGCTATTCTCTTCTTTTCATTTTTTTCTCTTGAAACCGAAACAACTTATGAATTTTTGTGCACTTTTCTTTTAGGCAATTAGGTGTTGGCCGAATCTCATCTCTCCCACATCTCTCTTTTCTTTTTCTTCTTTAACATTGGTTCATAATCACATTTCTCCTACACTCTCTTGGCTGAATCTTTCTTTTTCTCAATACCATTTCTTTTTCATTTGTTCAAAGATAAAACATCTCGTCCATTCTATTTTTCTTTTCTTTTCACTTCACCATAGCAGAATCTTCTACTTCCTTTTAGTATTATTTTGGCGAATATTCAAGGTAGACTCTCCTTGTGTTTCTTTTATCGATTTTGGATAAAAAGGGTAAGTGTTCATGGACGTTTTCTTCTTTTTCTTTCTCGTTTCTATGATGTTTTCTTATGGACAAAGGCCGAACCTTTGGGCATTGTTTTGCAAGGTTCTAACCATTTTTTAGGATTCGATTATTCTCTTAGGCTCATTGGGATTTCGGAAGCAATCGATTTAAGCCATTCCTTTAGCAAATCGAAGTTGGTAAGTCAAGTGGGAAGGATTCTATACTCTTAAGTTGGTTGAGGAAGCCTAAGGTTATTTGGATTTAAGATATGTTGTTGGCCGAATGGTTTTCATTAAAATATTGTGATATGGCGATTGTAGGACAAGGATCTAGTGTGGTGGATCGATCTTGAAAGTTAGTTTTGCTTTGGTGAAAGGTGTGTGCATCTTACACACTTTATAACTTGGTTTATATATATATATATATATGTATTTATGTGTATTATAAATAATCATATTATGAAAGTGGGAAAAACGATGAGATTTGGATATGATACCATGATGGTATGAATGATGATTCGGGTAAGTCCGTTTCAATATGTTGTTAATACATGTGGATTTAAATCATGATCTATGATTTATGGTATTTGATATATGATTCATATTAAAGTGTAAATTTGGTCATCTATTACATTGGTATGGGCAATATGAGAGGAGGGGGAAGATTGTGACTTCGGTCACCAGTGATTTGGTATCACATTTGTGTCTTCGGACACCAGAGGTTTGGCACCTCATAGCGTCTCGTCCCTGTGGTTAATACCACCGTGAGTTGGCCCCACAGATGGATTATTCGTGACTTTGGTCACGGTGATTTAGTATCACATTTATATCGTGACTTCGGTCACGGTGGTTTGGCACCACCGATTGGTTTGGTACCACGGGGTAGAAAAGGAGTTAGGGATGGTTAGGTTGGGTGCATTATACATATATGTTGCTTTGTTATAATTTGTGTAAGTATGTGGTATTTACGGGTGAGGAATATGCCTTGAGTCTTGGTGACTCACCTTCTCCCTTATCTTTTCGGGTGATTCATGAGATCGCGGATGATGAGCGGATGAACTCGAGGACGCCATGCAATAAAAGTTGGTTTTATATCTAAACTACACTATGGATGAATAGCACAAAAAAAATAATCAAAATTTGCATCAAACTAAGTGGGATTCAAAGTAAATCTTGGTTTTAACTTATTAAACCTCTTCCCTAAAGCCCTTCATGTGTACGCCACATCCTCTTTACCATATGCTCATTTATGCTAGCAATTTACTCACTTATTTCCATAAGCTTTGATGCCACTTACCTTCTCTCCTTAAAGTGCTTCAACACTAAAATTTTCCTATAGCCTAACTTGAACCCAAAACTTCCTAGAAACCCCGTAACTTTCCAAAATCACCTTCCTAATAAGTTCAACTTGAAATAATGCCATTCTCTTGTTCTCCAAAATTTTAAATACTTTCGTGCTCAAGGCCCAATGGGCCCAATCCTATTAGGCCTAATTTCGGGATGTTACAGCCACATTCATCATTTCAAGATTCACATTCTCACATTTATGCATACATTTCTTCAAATCAAAATCATATAAATACTTACCTTTTAATACACACTTTGTGTATATACCAAACGTACCTAAAACAAACATTCGTTCACTTAATTGATCATAGCTCGGATTTGCAATTCGTATCACAAACTTGCCCGTTGAACCAATAGGAATCTAGTAGGATGCTTAGAAAACTCAAAATAGTTGTACAAAGCCAACGTCCTAGATAAGGTCTTACATGCACTCAGATATTGATGCCACTGTCCCAGACAGGGTCTTACACAAATCAATACGATGCCGATGTCCCAGACATGGTCTTACACGTAAAGCTCATATCGATGCCAACATCCTAGATGTCGTCTTACATGTAAAGCTCATATCGATGCCAACATCCTAGGCGTGGTCTTACATGATAAAATAGAATAGATACCTATGTCATGACATAGCTAATCCTATCTATTCCTAGGTTCGTACTGGACTTCTCGAACATTGTCACTATATCGAACTTATCTCGAAATTTATATGCACAACCTCTCATAAGCATTCGTTATCAACATTAGTCATATAAACAATTACAATTTCATACAAGTACATTTATTTGCATAGTGACTGACCTCGGATTCGATTTATCAGAATGGAAATGGCTACTTGGTTATTTTCATTTTCCCGCTATCTAAGTCCGTTTTCCTCGTTTCTTGATCTATACGTATTTAGAATTAACTCTTTTATTCATCAATTTAGTCCATTTTTCTTAAAACATCAAATTCACAAAATCAACCTATACTCATGCTTAGCCGAATGTTCCTACATCTCAAAGAAACCCATATTTTCCATCAAATTTTTAGTTTAGTCCTTCAAATTACCATTTTCTCAATTTAGCCCTATTTAGCTAAATTCATCAAAAATTCAAGAACAAAGTATGTTCATCTAGCTCAAATCTTTCATTTAACACCATAAATCATCACAAAGCTCAACATAACATCAATGGCATTTCTCATGAACAACATCAATTCATTAAATTGAGACATGTGCTTGATAGTAGACTAAGCAACAATCTCAAAAACATAAAAATCATCAAAATCCAACTTAAAATCATACCTTAATTTAAGCTTGGAATGTCCGAATATGCAAAGCTTTAAAACCTTTCTTTTTTCTTACTAGGTTCGGTCAAAAAAAAAAAAGAAATAAAATATGAACACTTTCATCTTTGGTTTCATTAATAATATGTTAATAATTCAATTACCAAAATAGCTTTCATTCATATATTTATAACATATAATTACAAGGTCATTCATGACCTTAACTGACCACTAAACATGATAATGGCTTAATTGCCATACAAGGCCTCCACCATTACAAAGCCATAACACCTTGATACTTTAACAAATAGCATGCAAGTTTCATTTTTAATGCAATTCAATCCTTTATTCAAATTAAGCTCACAAACAGATAAATTAACTTACGAAAATTTACCACATGCTTAGTCACATATCAACAACACAAAATAATATATGAACTCAGATTTGTGGTCCCGAAACCACTATTTTGACTAGAGTATAAACCGGACTGTTACAATTCTCCCCCCTTAGGGATTTTCGTCCCCAAAAATCTTACCGTTAAATAGAGTCGGATATTGTTGTCTCATTGAGTCCTCAGGCTCCCACGTAGCCTCTTCTATTCCGTGTCGATTCCAAAGTACTTTTACTAACGGAATTTTCTTGTTTCTCAACTATTTCACTTCACGAGTTAAGATACGGATCGGTTCCTCTTCGTATGTCATATCAGATCAAATTTCAATTTTAGATGGGGCAATCACATGTGACGGATCGAATTGATATCTACGGAGCATTAAAACATGAAATACATTATGAATCTTTTCTAACTCAGACGGCAAATTTAATCTATATGCAACAGGCCCGACACGTTCGATGATCTCATACGGTTCGATGAATCTCGAACTCAATTTACCTTTACATTCGAATCGAAGCACTTTCTTCCACAAAGACACTTTCAAAAATACTTTGTCGCCAACTTCAAATTCTATATCTTTTCGTTTCAAGTCCGCATAAGACTTCTGATGATCGGATGCTACTTTCAAACAATCTCAAATCAATTTCACTTTCTATTATGAATCTTTTCTCAAATCAATTACATGGAGCTTATTTCCATTGAGCTCGATCCAATACAGAGGTGTACGACATTTATGTCCGTACAAAGCTTTATAAGGTGCCATTTTGATGCTTGACTAAAAATTATTATTATACGCAAATTTGATCAATGGTAGATGATGTTCCCACGAACCATTAAACTCAAGTATACAGCATCTTAACATGTCTTCAAGAATCTCAATAATCCGCTCGGATTGACCATCTATTTGTGGATGAAAAGCTATACTAAAATGCAATTTTGTGCCCAAAGCTTCTTGCAATTTCTTCCAAAATCGTGATGTGAATCTCGGATCTCTATTTACAATGGATAGTGGCACCCCGTGCAATCTCACAATCTCAGAAATATAAAGCTCGGCTAATCTGTCAAGTGAATATTCAGATCTTACCGAAATAAAATGGGTAGTTTTCATTAATCTATCAACTACGACCCATATCGTATCTTTCTTTCTCGGTGTTAAGGGCAAACCAAAAACAAAATCCATCGTCACTCTATCCCATTTCCTTTTGGGAATCAAAATTGGTTGTCACAAACCTGACGAAACTTGATGTTCATCTTTCACTTACTGACAAACTAAACATTTTGAAATAAAGTCAAAATGTCTCGTTTCATACCAGACCACCAGTAGTGTCGTTTCAAATCATGATACATTTTAGTACTTCTGGATGAACAGATAGTCTATTATTTTGTGCTTCACTCCAAATCAGTTGAATCAACTTTGAATTTCTTGGGATCAGATACGATCTTGGAATCTCAAACAATCATCAACAATTTAAAATTTAGATTCAGAATTCAATTCACACTGAGCTCGTTTCGCTAGTAATTCATTATCAACCTTCTGAGCATTACATATATGCTGTATAAACAATGGTTTCACTTTTAATTCAGCTGTCACAAAACTATCATCAGGCAATTCTAACTGAGCATTCAAAGCACATACTGCAAACAATGATTTTCGACTTAGTGCATTTCTAGTAGGTGAGTTGCAACATTTGCTTTACATATAATAATAAGTAAGGGATTTATAGATTTGGTGCGGAGGATGATAATCTATCACAAGCTCATAGTCTTTTAACAGCTCTAACCATCTTCTTTGACGCAGGTTCAAATCTTTCTAGGTTGTAACATCCCAAAGTTGGGCCTCGTAGGATTGGGCCCATTGGGCCTTAGGCATAGTAGTGTTTAAAATTTTTGGGAACAAGAGAACGGCTTTAATGCAAGTTGGATCTAGTAGGTGAGTGATTAATTTTGGTTTTAGGTGAATAAAAGCTTGGGAGTTAGTAGGTAGGCTTTAAGAATAAAATGTGGAGAAAATGACATAAGTGGAGTGTGTGGTGTGGTAGTTGTGGCGTCATTAGTAGAATAGGTTCCCAGAATAGTAGAAATCTTGCTGGATCAACACGAATCCCAGAAGCTGACACAATATGTCCCAGAAAACTAACCTCATGCAACCAAAATTCACATTTGCTACATTTCGCGTATAATTAATTTTCTCTCAAAGTTTGCAATACAATTCTCAAGTGTTCAGCATGCTCATTTTCATCACGTGAATAAATCAATATATCATCTATGAGCACCACTACAAACTGATCTAGATACGGCCTGAAAATTTTGTTCATCAGGTCCATAAAAACAACAGGAGCATTGGTTAGTCCAAATGGCATAACTAAAAACTCATAATGCTTGTACTTCGTTCTGAAAGCAATTTTCGGTATGTCTGAATCTTTCACTCTCAACTGATAGTATCCCGATCTCAAATCAATCTTGGAAAATACAATAGCCCCTTTTAACTAATCAAATAAGTCATCAATTCTGGATAATAGATATTTATTCTTTATTGTCACCTTATTCAACTAACGATAATCGATGCACATTCTTATCGTGCCATCTTTCCTTTTCACAAATAGAACAGGAGCACCCCAAGGCAAAAAACTCGGTCTAGCAAACCCTCTATCAGTCAATTCTTGCAACTGTGACTTTAACTCTTTCAACTCTGTTGGTGCCATTCTATACGGAGCTATCGATTAGGTGTCGTACCAAGCATCAATTCAATACCAAACTCAACTTCACGAATCGGAGGCAAGCCCAGTAACTCTTCAGGAACACATCAGAAAACTCGTAGACAATAGGTACTGACTCAATTTTCCTTTCAAACATTTTCGAATCAATTACATAAGCAAAATATGCCTCATATCCCTTTTTCACATAATTCTGAGCTTTCAATATCGATATCATAGCAGGTAATCCATTCAAATCATTAGACTCAACCCGTACAATTTCATTGTTCACACATCTCAAATATATAATCTTTCTTTTACAGTTCACAATAGCATCATGCAAAGACAACCAGTCCATACCCAGAATAATATCGAACTCATCAAATGGCAGAAGCATCAGATCAGTAGGGAAATAGATATCTCTAAACATTAACGAATAGTTCTTGCATACTTCATCAACCAAAACACTTTTACCTAAGGGGTTCGATACTTTTATAGCAAACTTAGTAGACTCTACAGGCAAAGTCTTACTGTATACTAAATTCATGCATATGTGTGAATGCGTAGAACCAGGTTCTATCAATGCAATCACAAAATTATCATAAAGAGTAAAAATACCCGTTATAACACGAGGTGATGAAGCTTCCTCACGAGCTCGAATAGTGATAAACCATAAAAGTAACATATTTTAACCCCATATTTAATAGGATTTTGGATGATTTAGCCCTTGATTTATGTAAAAAGGTGCTTTTAATCCTTTCTTTTCATGTTTATACTCAGAAAAGCACCCGAGGATAAAAAGAACACAAAACGGGCTTAAAACGGAGTAATTGGGCCTTAGCAAACAATTAACACGGCCTGGCCCAAAGCCCACACGATTATGCCTCGCGATTAACCTAGAGCGCGGCTTCAACTATGTAATACATGGCCGTGCAGCATCCATTTATCATACGGACGTGCCTGGTGATCTACATGGTCGTGCCCAAATCGACAGACCTGAAGCACGACCTGAATCCTGACTCACGTGACCGTGCCCAAAATGACAGAATCGAGACACGGCCCAACCACGAGTTACACGGACGTGTGTCATGACCGTGCCCTTATCGCGGGAGAGAGCAATTTCACTTGGATTTGGATGCTTGAAGCCAAAGAAACCTACTCCTAATTATACTCCAACACCCCAATAGTAATTCTACTTGAAGGAGATACTTAGGAGCCAAGTATAGCATCCCAAAGCCTATATAAACAACCCAAGGAAAACATTAAAGGGAGCTTTTTCGCAGAGGCTTTTGCCGAAGCGTTCAACTTTTAGGGAATCACTTGAAGATAGCCAGTTGATTCATCTCAAGAAGTCGGAACTCCATTCAAGATGGAGGATCTCTCCTTTAATTCCTTCAGGGGGTTTTAAGGATTTCTTATGTTTTGTTTATTCTTTACTCTTGAGATAATAATAAAACTCCTGAAATGGCTTACAATTTTATTGAGGATATGTCGTTGAACACCTATCAATGGCAAATTACAAGAGCTAAATCGACAAAATCAGCAGGGGTTTTTAACATAGACGCAGTGACAATGCTGTCAACACAGGTGGAGTTAATGAATAAAAAGCTTGATAATTTATGTTCTTCACAGGTACATCCAGTCATTAAATGCGAAGCAAGCAGGAATGTGGCAAATTCTGACTACCCACCCTACCAACCAAGAGCAGAAAACGAGCAGACCAACT
This sequence comes from Gossypium rotundifolium, assembly GCA_025506655.1. Classification (NCBI taxonomy): domain Eukaryota; kingdom Viridiplantae; phylum Streptophyta; class Magnoliopsida; order Malvales; family Malvaceae; genus Gossypium; species Gossypium rotundifolium. The sequence continues at coordinate 24,210,103 of CP106724.1, forward strand.
ATATAGGTAAAAATTTCTGATCTAATAGTAACCCTTATAGTAACACTTATAATGCAGGTTGGAGAAACCACCCAAATTTTTCGTGGGGAGGACAAGGAAATCAAGGAAATCAAAGGCAGAAACCTACTCCAAATTACCAAAACCAGCCCTATCCACAGGAAAAGAAATCAACCCTTGAAGAGATGTTGACAAAATTCATGGTAGTGATAGATTCTCGTCTCCAAATGACGGAAGCAACACTTAATGAACAGCAAATCTTACTCAAGGGAATCAAGACTCAAGTGGGAGAGCTTATTACCTCAGTTGGAATACTTAATGGAATAGTATGTGAAATAAGGGCAGAAATTTTTTCCAAAGACACAGAGCAAGTAAGGGCAGTCACACTAAGGAGTGGCAAAGAACTAGTTGAACCACAAAAAAAAAAGACACGACATGATGTTATCAAGGAAAAAATGTAGAAGTTGAGAACGACAATACATTGCCTAAGGAGAATAGAACACAAATTTCATATCCAGAAAAATTGAAGAAAGAAAAACTGGATGCACAATACGGTAAGTTCCTTGACCTCTTTAAACAAATACATATTAACTTACCTTTTGTTGAAGCTATTTCCCAGATGCCCAAGTATGCAAAATTCTTAAAGGAACTTCTCACAAACAAAAGGAAGCTTGAGGAAGTATCAAAGGTGGAGCTTAATGAAGAGTGTTCAGCCCTTCTCCAAAATAGATTACCACAAAAGTTAAAAGATCTAGGGAGTTTCACTATTCCTTACTTAATTGGTAGTTTAAACATCACGAAAGCATTAGTAGACCTAGGCGTTAGTATCAACTTAATGCCTTATCGATTGTTTAAACGGCTAGATCTTGGGAAACCAAAACCCACTAGGATGAGCATTCAATTAGCTGATAGATCTATTAAATATCCTAAAGGAGTTATTGAAGATGTCTTGGTAAAAATTGATAAATTTATTTTCCCTGTTGATTTCGTTATGCTAGACATGGATGAGGACATCAAAGTTCCTTTAATCTTAGGGCATCCTTTTTTTAGCCACTGCTAGAGCTATTATTGATGTAGGTGACGGCAAACTAGCACTAAGGATAGGTGACGAAGAAATTATTTTCCAAATTTATGATGCCATGCAATATTCTAAAGAGCAAGATGATTCTTGTTATTTTGTTGACACTACTGATCATATTATTAAAAATTCATTACAAGAAATCATGCGGGATGACACGATGGGCGTGTGGCGCCTCAAGGAGAAGGGAAGAGGATAAAGGTAATGAGATTAGTTTGAATACATCATCATTCAGACAAATGAAAGAAGAAAACATTGAAGAAGATGACGTGTTAAAACAAAAACCCTCCATCGAAGAGCCGCCCAAATTGGAATTAAAACAGTTACCAAAACATTTAGAATATGCATTCCTCGGGGACAATTCTACGTTACCAGTAATCATCTCTTCAGAACTAGAACCCAAGGAAAAGGAGGAGCTGATAAAGGTACTAAGAGAACACAAGAAAGCCATAGCTTGGAAAATCTCCGACATCAAGGGAATAAGCCCCGCATTTTGCACCCATAAAATTTTAATGGAAGAAGAATATAGACCATGTGTGCAACCTCAGAGACGATTAAACCCCAACATGAAAGAAGTGGTCAAGTTGAGGTAATTAAACTTCTTGATGCAGGAATAATTTATCCTATTTCTGATAGCACTTAGGTAAGTCCTGTGCAGGTAGTTCCAAAGAAAGGAGGAGTGACGGTAGTGCCCAACGAAATGAATAAGTTAATTCTGTAACACCCCTAACCAGAACCCGTCGCCGAATTTGAGTTATGAGGCATTACCTAACTATACATAAATCATTGCATGCATTCATTGAAATTCATTCTTTTATTTTAGCAACACTAACATGAATTTATTTGCGTATCCAATTGGATCTAAATTGTCTACAAAGTACTTGCATTTCATAACTATAAAATTTTGCCACTCAGTTCACATGCATTGAAATAAACTAGTATTTTCGAGTAAGCATAACTATATTGAATTATTCATATAATGTAAACATGAACTCTCAAATTTATGATTTGAACAATAATTCTATGTCTTTTCTTGACTTATGAATATAATTAATTATTATAAATGTGCAATATACAAACAAATTTGACCAAAAGAAATATGCATGATCCCACATTACAACTCCCTCTTGAGTTAAATAATTTACGCCACATTCAATTCACAAATCAATGATCAAAATCTACTTGACCCTAATATACAATACTCCATTGCGAATATATAACATGAAATCAACTTGACTATGTCATGTCAATAGTACAAACATCAAATTTCATTTATTAATCATATTGCCAAATTAATATTCTACATGCTTTAACCTATAAACACCCATGACTTCACCTAATAGCTAAACACATTATCAAATACCACACTATATATATATATATATATATATATATACACATCTAGGTTATTCGATTCCTCTTCAATCATGAACTAAGCTATAAACACAATCATACATCCATAATACTATCACGCAAGCCATTACCATGTAAAACTTAATTTATCTAAAGTAACTAAGCCTTTTTCGCAAGGCTATATTATAATTATGTACAATCACCCTAAATCTCATAGTTAACACTTAAGTCTAACCTATACATGCCTTTCAAATAGAACTAAGTTAGGTATACCAAAAGATTTGATAGTGGATCGACTTATTGGATAATCCTTCGAGTCCGTAGCTTGAACCAAAAATCTATAAAATAGAAGTAGACAAGAACACACACAGTAAGCTTGCTAGCTTAGTAAGTCATAAGCAATAGATAATACACAATCGAACACTTGAACATTTTTAATCAATAAATTTAGGACATTGGATATGAACATTGCAATATGCAATTGAAACAAGACCAGAATACTAGTAGTATACTAACTCAAATAATTATATTTCATTACCATCATTTGCATCTCGTCAAGTACCAAGTGCATATATTACATGAAACACATGTTTAGAATCATATAAATACAACATTCATATCAATTACATTATCACACTAAAAATTTTGTTATATAATATTCATACACATCGATTATAGGCTAAATTTCACATCACACCTTTCTTATCATATTATTTCAACTCAAGTAATATTAAACACAACTTACCTTACTTTTGATGAATTCAAAAGGGACTTATGCTTACCTGAGTTTTTAAATCAATACATTAACTATGTTACACCTCGAGCAATTTATGGTTCCTTCATTTAAAAGTATCAAGCATTAAGCCCGCTAGGCATAAAAGCCCGAATATGTCACCTAAGCACTAAGCACTGCTAGGCACGAAGCTTAGAATATGTCACCTAAGCACTAAGCACGCTGTAAGCACGAAGCCCGAATATGAACACATTCAACCTTTCGACACACATATTACTTAGTACTAAAATATCAACCATCTCATATTCTTTATTTTACTTTCACCTATTAATCCAAACATACATATTCACATTACATAAACCAAATTAAATTCACTACAAACTCATAATCCACATTCGCCCAACATGTATATTTATACTTTAAATTTCCAAACTTCATCATATTTTATGTTCATAAATAATTGTTTGGCATATACTTGCTTAAAGACTTACCTCGACTATCGACGGACAACGTAGACCGGCTATTCGACAACTTTCGCCTTTCCCCGATCCAAATCCATTTTTCTTTGTTCTTGATCTAAACACATTAAAATTGAGCTCATTCAAGTACATTTCATCTCAATTTAGTCCCTAAGCACATAAATAGGAAAATTACCATTTTACCCCTAGGGTTTCACATTTTTACAATTTAGTCCTAATTGCACAAAACACAAAATACACAAAATTTCCCTACAACACTCAAGGGCCGAATGTTCATAGGGATTATGCAAGTCCATATTTTTCATTTATTTCATGTTTTAGTCCTTTAAAATTTATTTTTTTCAAATTAGTCCCTAACACTTAATTTCACCAAAACTTCTAATTTTAAAAATGATGATTTAACACATACTATTCATAATCTACTATCAAACATTACATGCCATGCATATACAACCATAGCCGAATCTTAATGTGCCATAATCTCAAAAATTAATACATGGGTTGTATAGCATTCAAAGTAACAATTCCAAAAATGTAAAAATTATAAAATACTAAGCAAAATACATACCCTAAATTAAGCCCCAAGTTGCCGAAATTTAAGCTTCAACAATGGAGTTTTTCTTCCTCCCACATTCGGCCAAGAAGAAGAACAAGGTATGTTCTCTTTCTTCCCACTTTGTTTCATTATTTTATGCCTTAAAAATTAAAAGTAATATTGTTTATTCATTACCTAAAAAACATATTATTATAAAACAAAATTTTAATCTAATTTCTCATATATGCCGTCCACTATCTAAAGAAATGGGCTAATTGTCCTTTTAGGACATCAACTTTAAAAGCCACAATCAAAAGGGTACATCTCACTTTAGCATGCCACTTTTACTCTTTATGCGATCAAGTCCTTTTTATCAAATTAAGCACTTAAACAATAAAATTTTTCTACGAAACTTTCACACACATTAATTCACATATAATAAACACAAAATATAATATTTAACAATTTATCGGACTCGGATTCGTGGTCTTGAAACCACCATTCCAATTAGGGTCAATTTCAGTCTGTGACAACTCTCCCCCTTAAGGATTTTCGTCCCCGAAAATCTTACCGTTAAACAAAGTCGGATATTGTTGCCTCATTGAATCCTCAGGCTCCCACGTAGCCTCTTCAACTCTATGCCGATTTCATAGTACTTTTACTAATGGAATTCTTTTGTTTCTTAATTCTTTCATTTCCCGAGTTAAAATATGGATCGGTTCTTCCTCATACGTCATATCGGGTTGGATTTCAATCTCAGATAGAGCAATCACATGTGACGGATTTGATCTGTATCTACGAAGCATCGAAACATGAAATACATCGTGTATCTTTTCTAATTCAGAGGGTAACCTCAATCTATGAACAACAGGCCCAATACGTTCGATGACTTCATACGGTCCGATGAATCTCGGACTCAACTTGCCTTTCTGACCAAAACGGAGTACTTTCTTCCACGGAGAAACCTTTAAAAATACTCGATCTCTAACTTGAAATTCAATGTCTTTACGTTTCAAATCAGCATAGGACTTTTGACGATCCGAGCGACTTTCAAATTGTCTCTAATAATAGCTACTTTCATTACATTTCTTTAATTAAATCAACCCTGTATCTTATTCTCGTGAGCTCGATCCGATATAATGGTGTTCGACACTTTCACTGTACAAGGCTTCATAGAGGCGCCATTTTGATACTAGATTGAAAACTATTATTATAGGCAAATTCAATCGAGGTAAGTATCTTTCCCACGTACCTTCAAACTCAAGAACGCAACATCACAACATATCCTCAAGTATCCGAATAGTTCGTTCAGATTGACCGTCTGTCTGTGGATGAAAGGCTGTACTAAAGTAAAGTTTAGTACCTAAAGCATCTTGCAACTTCTTTCAAAATCATGATGTGAATCTCGGGTCTCTGTCCGAAACAATGGAACTCGGTACACCATGCAACCTCACAATCTGTGATATATACAATTCAACAAGTTTATCAAGTGAATAGTCTATTCGAATCGGTACAAAATGAGCCGTTTGGTCAATCTATCTACTATAACCCAGACTGTATCTTCCTTGCTCGGTGTCATAGGCAAACCAGATACAAAATCCATAGTAATTCTATCCCATTTCCATTCAGGTATCATGATCGGTTGAAGCAACCCAGAAGGCACTTGATGCTCGGCTTTTACTTGCTGACAAATTAAACACTTTGTAACAAGTTCGGATATATCCCGCTTCATGCCAGGCCACCAATAGAACTGTTTCAAATCGTTATACATTTTCGTGCTACCCGGATGTATTGATAATCGACCACTATGAGCCTCGCTCAGAATTATCTGAATCAAATCCGAGTTCTTCAGAACACACATTCGATTTTTAAAGTTCAAACAGTCATTAGCATCGATTTGAAACTCTAATCCCGCATCTTTTTCACACTGAATTCGCCTAGCAATCAAATCCTTGTCAGCTTTCTGTGCATCACAAATTTACTGAATAAACATCGGTCTTGCTTGTAACTCAGCTATGATCGAGCCATCACCAGACATAACCATCTCTGCATTCATCGCACGAAGAGCAAACAATGATTTTCTACTTAGCGCATCTGCAACAAAGTTAGCTTTTCCCGGATGGTAGTCAATCACCAATTCATAGTTTTTCAACAGTTCTAACCATCTGCGTTGTCTCAAGTTCAGATCTTTCTGAGTCATCAAATACTTTAGGCTTTTATGATCCGAATAAATGTGACATTTCTCGCCAAATAATTGATGAAGCTAAATTTTCAATGCAAAGACAATAGCTGCTAATTCCAGATCGTGAGTCGGATAATTTCTTTCGTGCGGCTTTAGTTGCCTCGAAGCGTAGGCTATAACTTTGCATTCCTGCATCAAAACACAACCCAACCCATTCAGAGAAGCATCACTAAAAATGACAAATTTTTTACCCGATTCAGGCTGAGCTAACACTGGAGCTTCAGTCAAAAGGGCTTTCAGCTGCTCGAAACTTTTCTGGCACTTTTCTGACCACTCAAACTTGACATTTTTCTGTAATAGCTTTGTCAAAGGTGTAGCTATCAGAGAAAAACCTTTTACAAACCATTTGTAGTATCCTGCAAGACCTAAGAAGCTTCGAATCTCGAAAACATTCTTTGGTGGTTTCCAATCGAGCATAGCCGCTATTTTGTTTGGATCCACCCGAATACCTGATGCTGAAACAACATGACCCAAGAAGCTAACTTCCTTCATCCAGAACTCACATTTACTAAACTTTGCATACAACTGTTGATCTCACAAAGTTTGTAGCACTAATCTCAAATGCTCGGCATGCTCGGTTTCATCTTTGGAGTAGATCAGTATATCATCAATAAACACTACTACAAACCGATCCAGAAACTATCTAAAGACCCGATTCATTAGATCCATAAAAATAGCAGGTGCATTAGTGAGTCCAAAAGGCATAACCAGAAATTCAAAATGTTCGTACCTCGTCCGGAATGTAGTCTTTGGCACATCTGTGTCTCTGACTCGCAACTGATAATAACCCGATCTCAAATCTATCTTCGAAAACACTGAAGCCCCTTTCAACTGATCAAGCAAATCATCAATACGTGGTAGCGAATACTTATTCTTTATAGTTACTTTATTTAGTTGTCAATAGTCAATACACATTCGCATCATTCCATCCTTCTTTTTCACAAAAAGAATCGGTGCACCCTAAGGAGAGAAGCTCGGTCGTGCAAAGCCCCTGTCTGTTAACTCTTGCAACTGTGCTTTCAACTTTTTTAACTCAGTAGGTGCCATCCGACACGGAGCTATCGAGATCGAGTCATCCCGATACTAATTCAATTCCAAACTCAATCTCTCGTACTTTGGTGGTAAACCCAGTAATTCTTTTGAAACACATCCGGTATTCACACACAACCGGTGCAGATTCAATCTATTTTTGACTACTTTATTATCCAAGACATACGCCAAATAAGCTTCATCCTCTTTTCACATACCTCTAGGCTAACATCGAGGTTATTACGAGAGGCAACCCACTCACATCATTAGTTTCAACCGGATAATCTCACCGTTTGGCATCTCAATTCAATAATCTTTCTTTTACAATTCACCTTTGCATCATACAAAGTTAACCACCCATTCGAAATTATATCAAACTCGTCAAAAGGCAATAACATCAAATCAGCTGGGAAGCAAGAATCCCAAATCATCAATGGGCAACCTTTACATACTTTATTAACCATTACACAACGACCCAAAGGACTGGACACAAGGATCGCAAACTCAGGAGACTCAACAAGTAGAGTCTTCCTTGGATACTAAGGTTTCACACACATATGAATGAGTTGAACCAGGATCAATCAACGCGATCACAGTAGTATCATAAAGTATGAAAGTACCAGTAATAACATTTGGGGAAGAAGCATCCTCTACGGCTCGACAAAGATAAGTTGCGGTGGTGCTCGGGCCTCTGATCGAACTACAGTGTCTTTTGTCCCTCTCTGACTGCCACCTACATTGCTAGAATGTTTGGGTGGTCGGCCCCGTGCTGGCGTGCTGCTCGGTCTAGTGTTTTGAACCGTATTCTGTTCGGCTAACATCGGGCACTCTCGAATAAAATGGTCCGATGATCCACATTTAAAGCAAGATCGATCACGAACCCTACAACTTCCAGAATGCCATTTCTCGCAATGTTTACACTCGACCCGGTCCTGTGGAACGTTACCAACACTAGCCATCGAAGTGGCTCGGTAACTCCCTGGAGGTCGATCGCGTCTAGGTAAGTCTGAAGTAGCTTTATGTCAGTTGGAGTCATCTTTGAATTTCTTAGGCACCGAATGGTAAGTCTTACTCGTTGATCTCTTACGAGTATCTCTAGCTTCTATTTCAGCTTTTCTTTTCTCTTTTCCGAGCTTTTTAGCTTTACAAGCCCGCTCGACTAGTACCACAAACTCTTTGATTTCAAAAATGCCGACCAGCAACTTTATATCTTCATTCAGACCGTCTTCAAATCTTTTGCACATAATGGCTTCAGTAGAAACACACTCTCTAGCATATCTGCTAAGTCTGACAAATTTTCGTTCATATTCTGTCATAGTCGTTCGCCCCTATTTCAGTTCAAGAAATTCTTTTCATTTTTGATCGATGAATCTTTGACTAATGTATTTCTTACGGAACTCGATCTGAAAGAAATCCTAGGTCACTTTTTCTTTTGGGACTACTGATACTAGTGTATTCCACCAGTGATATGCAGTGTCCCGAAGTAATGATATAGCACATTTCAAGCATTCTTCTAAAGTACAGGATAATTCATCAAGTACCCGAATAGTGTTATCGAGCCACAACTCAGCTCGCTCTGCATCATCATCGTCATTAGCCTTAAATTCTTCATTTCATGTTTCCTAATTTTATCAGCGGAGGCCTACTAGATCTCATCGGATCTATAAATGCGAGTCTTTGAAGGTACCAAGTTGGATTATTCGGGGTGGAGTTTGTTGTACAACCAAGGTTATTCTAATAAACTGGGTAAACCATTCATTCATCATCCGGTAGAAGGCTTGTTTAGCCTTCCCTCGTAACTATCGAAACCTTTGGTCAAGAGGCTCTTGGCGATCGATTATTGTGCAGTCGCGCTATGCCTCTACATCATTCGCTACAGCTTTATCGGAATCAGGATCCATTACTGTAATAAACACAGTTCAAAATGTCAGAAGTCACCACACTATCAATTATACAATTAAAGTCATGTATAGCTAGACTTTCACGCACTACGGTAACCCTAGAATCGACTAAACTGTAAGCTCTGATATCAATTAAATGTAACACCCCTAACCAGAACCCATCGCCGAATTTGAGTTATAAGGCATTACCTAACTATACATAAATCATTGTATGCATTCAGTGAAATTCATTCTTTTATTTTAGCAACACTAAATTGAATTTATTTGCGTATCCAATTGGATCTAAATTGTCTACAAAGTACTTGCATTTCATAACTATAAAATTTTTCCACTCAGTTCACATGCATTGAAATAAACTAGTATTTTCGAGTAAGCATAACTATATTGAATTATGCATATAATGTAAACATGAACTCTCAAATTTATAATTTGAACAATAATTCTATGTCTTTTCTTGACTTATGAATATAATTAATTATTATAAGCGTGCAATATCTGACAAATTTGACCAAAAGAAATATGCGTGATCCCACATTACAACTCCCTAATGAGTTAAATAATTTATGTCGCAAATTTACATTCAATTCACAAATCAATGATCAAAATCTACTTTACCCTAATATACAATACCCTATTGCCGAATATATAACATGAAATCAATAAATTTAGGACATTGGATATGAACATTGCAATATGCAATTGAAACAAGACCGAATACTAGTAGTATATTAACTCAAATAATTATATTTCATTACCATCAGCCTGCATCTCGTCGAAGTACCAAGTGCATATATTACATGAAACACATGTTTAGAATCATATAAATACAACATTCATATCAATTACATTATCACACTAAATTTTGTTATATAATATTCATACACATCGATTATAGGCTAAATTTCACATCACACCTTTCTTATCATATTATTTCAACTCAAGTAATATTAAACACAACTTACCTTACTTTTGATGAATTCAAAGGGACTTATGCTTACACGAGTTTTTAACTCAATACGTTAACTATGTTACACCTTGAGCAATTTATGGTTCCTTCGTTTAAAAGTATCACTTAGGCATTAAGCACTGCTAGGCATAAAAGCCCGAATATGTCACCCACTAAGCCTACTAGGCACGAAGCTAGAATATGTCACCTAAGACTAAGCACGCTAGGGAATATGTCACCCAAGACTAAGCACTGCTAGGCACGAAGCCCAAAAATCAACACATTCAACCTTCGACACACATATTACTTAGTACTAAAATATCAACCATCTCATATTCTTTATTTTACTTTCACCTATTAATCCAAACATACATATTCACATTACATTAACCAAATTAAATTCACTACAAACTCATAATCCACATTTGGCCAACATGTATATTTATACTTTAAATTTCCAAACTTCATCATATTTTATGTTCATAAATAATTATTTGGCATATACTTTCTTAAATACTTACCTCGACTATCGACGGACAACGTAGACCAGCTATTCGACAACTTCCGCCTTTCACCGATCCAAATCCATTTTTCTTTGTTCTTGAACTAAACACATTAAAAGTGAGCTCATTCAAGTAAATTTCATCTCAATTTAGTCCTTAAGCACATAAATAGCCAAATTACCATTTTACCCCTAGGGTTTCACATTTTTACAATTTAGTCCTAATTGCACAAAACACAAAATACAAAAATTTCCCTACAACACTCAAGGGCCGAATGTTCATAGGGATTATACAAGTCCATAATTTTCATTTATTTCATGTTTTAGTCCTTTAAGAATTTATTTTTTTATAAATTAGTCCCTAACACTTAATTTCACCAAAACTTCTAATTCTAAAAATGATGATTTAACACATACTATTCATAATCTACTATCAAACAATACATGCCATGCATATACAACCATAGCCAGAATCTTAATGTGCCAAAATCTCAAAAATTAATACATGGGTTGTATAGCATTCAAAGTAACAATTCCAAAATGTAAAAATTATAAAATACTAAGCAAAATACATACCTAAATTAAGCCCCAAGTTGTCAAATTTAAGCTTCAACAATGGAGTTTTTCTTCCTCCCACATTTGGCCAAGAAGAAGAACAAGGTATGTTCTCTTTCCTCCCACTTTGTTTCATTATTTTATGCCTTAAAATTAAAAGTAATATTGTTTATTCATTACCTAAAAAACATATTATTATAAAATAAAATTTTAATATTATTTCTCATATATGCGTCCACTATCTAAAGAAATAGGCTAATTGTCCTTTTAGGACATCCACTTTAAAAGCCACAATCAAAAGGTACATTTCACTTTAGCATGCCACTTTTACTCTTTATGCGATCAAGTACTTTTTATCAAATTAAGCACTTAAACAATAAAATTTTTCTACGAAACTTTCACACACATTAATTCACATATAATAAACACAAAATATAATTTTAAAAATTTATCGGACTCGAATTCGTGGTCCCGAAACCACCATTCCAATTTGGGTCAATGTCGATTTGTGACAAATTCCCACAAGAACAGTTACAGGTTGGAGAGTCTGTATCGACTATAGGAAGCTGAATGAAGCCACCAAAAAAGATCACTTTCCTCTACCCTTCATTGATCAAATGTTAGAAAGACTATCTGGACATATGTACTACTACTGAAACACCCCAAACCCGGCCCACAAACCCTGACCAGATCTGGCATGCTCCTTGAGTAAAACATAGTTAAGTCTCGTATGACATTTTGAAAATCTTGATGATTTTGAGGAAAATGGATTTGGGTTATTCTCGAGTTAAAAATTGAGTTGCAACTTAAACCGTTAATTTCTTACTTCAAAAGTTACAAGTTAGAGAAATACCAAATTTTAGGGTTTAATATTATTGTTAACTTGAAAAAAACTATAGGTGTTTGAGTTTCAAAATGATTGATGTTATTCGTAACATAGTAGAAATTTAAAACACAAAGAAAATAAAACAGTTAAGTAATAATGGCCTTATTACATCAAACATAACCCAAAATAATTCAAAATAGACTTAAATAGAAAAAAAACCCAAAAGCGAAATGTGCATGGCCACCACTAAGTTCCCAGGCCGGTCCACCTATTGAGTGCCATCTCGCAAAAAGTCATTACGAAGGGTGAGTCAACAGACTCAGTGTGTAACTACCATCACAGATTCCCAAATCATACAAGGCATAATAAATCACATAAAATAATTGTAAACCATGATGCAACCCAAACCACCTAGATCCAACCTCTACACATCACCCGTACCTACCAAGCACAGTAGGGATTACTAAATCGGCCTCCATCCGCTACACACCATCAAAGCGTCGCTACTGATCCAGCTGGACATCGCCCTTATAATTGTGGCATAGCCACCAGATGATGTGATAGAGTCACCAGATTCATATTATGTGACATAGTCACCAGATAATGTGATAGAGTCACCAGATATTGTGGTATGAACCACCAGATCACTTCCCCTTTCACATAATCACCCATATGCCCATGCAACATACATAACATACGAATAACATGCATTATACCTTACCCCATAGCCATAATAATGTTTCTCATATACCCATATTCATGTTTTATAAACTTTACTTCACTGAGAGTTAGGGGTAATGTACCTGAATGCACTGTACCATGGGATGGTACTTTTAGCCATTTTCATGCATAGCCTTATTAACATATACAAATCAATATTATTGTTGGGAATTTAGGGTGGGTTACACACCTGATTACTGTAGATCTAATCGAAATCCTGAAAATCCTGAAAATCCCAATCTAACGCACTAGATCTCTTCTCCTACATTCGGCCAACACTAAGCACATTAGTCAATAGGCCATTCAGCTAAACACAAATCCTAAAGGTTCAACGAGACCAAAACCCTTATCTTGCTGCCGATTTGGTTACCAACCAAATCTCGAAACTTTGTGGTGATCCCCCTTGCAATCGGCTAGGCACTAGAACACTCAATCGATTAGTTTTTGACTTTTTAACGAATAAGAAACAGATCTGAAACACTAAAAACCATACCTAGATTGCTTAGCCAAATCCCGAAGATCTGTCGAAAATCTCCTAAAACACCATAATTAGAATTGGCACCCTTAATAAATAATATGGCCTTGGCCGAATATTAATATCCCTTACCTTGATTTTCTAAATCCCGAAAATATCACTTGTCCTTGAAGATGTTGAAATCCCTACATGGTATATGTTAGATTAGATTCTAACATTTGATGACCAAAGTAAATGGCCTTCGGCCTAAGATCACACTTCACTTACCTTGGATATTCAAATCATGAATGATCTCCCCTTATAGACGGCTACAAACGAATCCCGAAAAGATCACCCTCCCACTTTCGACTATAGGAAAATAAGAGGGCTTAGTATCCTTGATTTCGGCACTATACAAAACAGTCAAGGAGAGAAGGGAAATAGGAAGTTCTCTTACCGAAAGATTCGGCTACAAGAGGCAGAGAGGGAAAAATCGATAGACCTTAAACAAGTGTTTCGGGTTAGATCTTAATGAAGAAAGAAAGAAAAGAAAAGAAAATAAAAGGGAATTCGCATAGAATGAAATCCCAAAACTCACCCAATTATTAAGGCGTATGCGGCTTATGGTGCACCTTCAGGAAATGAAAACCTTTCTTGTAGATTCAGTTATGGAGGAGGGGTATGAGTAAGAAGAATTCAGCTTTTATGAGGATATCGGAGAGGAGAAGAAGGCTAGGAAATTTCGGCTAGAAAAGAAAGAAGAGAAAAAGAATTTTGGCTTGAGAGAAAAGATGAGAAAGTGAAAAAAAAAACAAATGAAAAAGTTGATAATTCCCTTCCAAAATTCGACTATACACAGGCACACACTCAGAGTTGGTGTTTCGGCCAACTCTTCTTCTCTCACCCCAATCCCCCTTTTCACTCTAACTTAGCCGAATCATTAAGCTTTTGACTCAATCTACACTTCATCTATGAAGTGTCCTTGTGCCGTCCAACACTGCCTCTCCTTGCTGCAAAATAAAACTCCAAAATGCTTCCTTCTTTGCTCGAACCTAGGCCCTTCTCACTCCCTCGTGGCGTCACCTTACAAGGCCCTAAGTGGCGCCTCTTTGCCACTTTATCAATCGGGTTCTTTGTGTTCTAAACCACACAATAAACTTCTTAAGGCCTAGCTCCCTTAGTTCCCTTTTAGACTTAAAATCCAATAACTTCTAAGGCTCCTACCCACGCCCCAAGGTTCTTGAAGCCTCCAAAACACATGCAAATCACACTCAAGCATGCAATCACATTCATTTAAGTGAAAATGCATAACCCCTAAATCTCGGATATTATAGTTCTACCCCCTTAAAATAATTTTGACCTCAAAATTACAGCTAAAATAAGTGAGGGTATTCTTTGTCGCATTGGTTCCTCCGCTCCCACGAAGCATCCTCCGATCCATGGTTATGCCATAACAGTTTGACTAGAGGGACTGATTTCCTCTGAAGCACCTTCACATCCCGTTTCAGAATCCGAATCGGCTCTTCCTTATAGAACAGATCTGGTCTCAGCTCCACCTCCTCAACCGGTATTATATGAGATGGATCCGATCAGTAACGACGTAACATTGAAACGTGGAACACATCGTGCATCTGCTTCAATTCCGTAGGCAATTCTAACTGATATGCTACTGGACCAACCCGTTTCAGAATCCGATAAGGTCCTATAAACCTAAGACTTAACTTTCCCTTGCGACCAAATCTCATTACCTTCTTCCACGGTGAAACTTTGAAAAACACATAATCTCCCACAGCAAACTCAATCTCCTTCCGCTTAAGATCTGCGTATGACTTTTGCAGATCAGATGCCTCCTTCAACTGTGTCTGAATTACCTTAACCTTTTCCTCCGATTCTGCCACAATTTATGGACCCAAAATCTGACGTTCTCCCAATTCCGTCCAACATGTAGAAGTGCGACACTTTCGTCCATACAGCGCTTCGTACGGTGCCATCCGAATACTTATCTGATAGCTATTATTGTATGCAAATTCTGCTAAAGGCAAGAACTCCTCCCAACTCCCTCTGAAGTCTATCACGCAACCTCTCAACATATCCTCCAGCACTTGAATTACCCACTCAGATTGGCCGTCCATTTGTGGATGGAATGTCTTGAAATCCAACACAGTGCCCAAAGCTTGATGTAGTGCCTTCCAAAAGCGAGGCGTAAACCTCGGATCCTCGTGCGAGATAATTGACACTGGCACTCCGTGCAGCCTCACGATTTCTGCTACATACAACTTTGCCAATTTCTGTAGAGAATAGTCAACCCGCACCAATATAAAATGTAGAGACTTCATCAACCGCTCTACTATCACCCATACTGAGTCCTTCTTAATAGGCGTAAGGGAATCCCACTAACGAAGTCCATGGTAATTCTCTCCCACTTCCATTGCGGAATCTTTATCGGTGAAGCAATCTCGACGGATTTGGTGTTTCGCCTTGACTTGTCGACACGTTAAGCACTTCCTACAAACTCTGAACTTCCCGCCTGCACTGTGCCACCAAAACTATTCCCGTAAATCCTTGTACAACTTACTTCCTCCAGGATGCATAGCATAAGGGCTACTATGTGATTCCTGAAGAATTCTTTGCCTTAACTCCTCATCTTTCGGCATACAGACCTTGCCCTAAAAACACAGCACTCTGTCGCTGTTTACACCAAAATTTTCCAATTCCCCATTTTGTACTTGCAGCAGCTTAGCACTTAGTTCACCATCTAACAATTATTTCTCCTTAACCTGACCTAGCCACGTCGGCTTCACTTGCAATTTCGCTATCAAGCTTCCGTCATCATATAGGCTCAAATGTGCGAACATCGCCCTTAACTCCGACACTACTTTTCAACTTAGGGCATCCGCCACAACATTCGCCTTGCCCGGGTGATACTCTATTGAGCAATCATAATCTTTCAACAACTCCACCCACCTAAGCTATCTCAAATTTAGCTCCTTCTGAGTCAGCAAATACTTCAGGCTCTTGTGGTCCGTGTAGATCACCGACCTTTCTCCATACAAGTAGTGCCTCCACACTTTTAGAATGAAAACAATAGCCGCCAATTCCAAATCATGCATCAGATAGTTAACCTCATGTGGCCTCAATTGCCGAGATGCATAAGCGACCACCTTCCCATCTTGCATAAGGACACATCCCAATCTTGTATGGGAAGCATCACAATACACCACATAGTTCTTCCCTACTTCAGGCTGAATCAAAACTGGAGCCTCTGTCAATACCTTCTTAAGCTTCTCAAAACTCTCCTGCTGCTTATCCACCCATACGAAAGGTAACTCCTTCCTTAACAACTTCGTCAAAGGTGTTGCTATTGACGAGAACCCTTCGACAAATCTCCTATAGTAGCCTGCTAACCCCAAGAAACTACGAACCTCAGCCACAGACTTGGGTGGTTTCCAATCTGATACTGCCTCAATCTTCCGAGGATCTACCCTTATTCCTTCGGTAGACACCACATGCCCTAAGAACGTAACTTCCTTCAGCCAAAATTCGCACTTGTTGAACTTGGCATACAGCTTCTTTTCCCTTAACACCTGTAGAACGACTCGGAGGTGCTCGTCATGTTCTTCCTCAGACTTGGAATACACTAGGATATTGTCTATGAACACAACGACGAACTGATCCAGGTAGGGTTGAAAAACCTAGTTCATCATGTCCATGAACGCAGCCGGGGCGTTTGTCAATCTGAACGGCATTACCAAGAACTCATAATGCCCGTACCTTGTCCGGAAAGATGTCTTATGGATATCAGCCTCCTTCACCTTAAGCTGATGATATCTTGACCTTAGATCTATCTTCGAAAATACTGCGGCCCCCTTAAGCTGATCGAACAAGTCATCTATCCTTGGCAATGGATACTTGTTCTTGATGGTCAGCTTATTCAATTGTCGGTAATCTATGCACATGCGTATAGTCCTGTCCTTCTTCCTCATAAATAGGACCGGTGCTCCTCATGGAGACACACTAGGTCGAATAAACCCACGATCGAGTAACTCTTGGATCTGGGCCTTAAGCTCTACTAGCTCCTTTGGTGCCATTCGGTACGGAGCAATTGACACAGGAGCTATACCTGGCAATAAGCCAATTCCGAACTCCACCTCCCTATCCGGAGGTAACCCAGGTAGCTCCTCCGAAAAGACATCCACAAATTCCCTTACTGTTCTAACTCCTCCTACAACTGCTTCCTTAGCCTCTAAGGCACTTATCAACATCAGAAAAGCTACATACCCTTTTCTCACCATCTTCTCTGCCTTAAGGGCAGATACCACATTTGACAAGTAATTTCATCTCTCGCCCATCACCACAACTTCTTTGTCGTCAGAAGTTCTTAACGACATGCGCTTAGCAGCACAATCCACATTCGCATGGTACTTCACTAACCAGTCCATGCCTAAGATTAGATCAAATTCCTCAAATGGCAACTCCATTAAGTCAGCTGGAAACTGCACCCTCTAAACTTCCAAAGGTACTGCCCTAAAGAGTTTGTCTAACACTACTGATTGCCCTAAAGGACTAAGTACAGCCATCTTCCTAAGTACAGTTTCAGAGTTCACATGCAGAGTTCCAGACACCTTACTAGCAATGTATGAATGAGTTGACCCAATATCTATCAACGCAATAAAGGGTAATCGAGAGATAAGGAACATACCCGTTATGACATCAAGTGCATCACCATCCTCCCTCCGACGAACTGCGTACACTAGACCCGGCTGTCTCGTCTTCGTGTTACCAACACCTCTGCCTGGTGTTCCTCGACCTCTTCGAACCATTACCTCTACCAGTCGGACCACGACCCCGTGGTGATTGCTATCCACCTCTTCCAGCCTGATTAGGACCCTGACTTACGGGTCGGCTTTGTCTATTTTCATGGGACAGTCTCTAATCATGTAATCCTTGGACCCACACTTGAAACATCCTCTCATCTTCTTTCAACACTCTTCCAAGTGCATCTTTCCACACTAGGCACAAGTACGGTACTGTCCTCCCGTAGCAGCTTGCTGACCTTGCGACCCATCCATTCTAGGTCTCTTTTGGATATTTCCAGATGACCCTGATGATCTAAAACCTCTCTTTTGCTTATTCCTGTCTGTGTTCTATCTCACAGACTCCTTAACTCCTTCAGCAACCTTTGCCTTTTCTACCAACACAACAAACTCTCGCTTCTACTATGGGGCAATCAACAATCTCAGGTCATCCCTTAGTCCGTCCTCAAACTAGACACATCGTTCATGCTCCGTAGCCACTATACCTCGAGCGTATCAGCTCAACCTTAGGAATTCAGCCTCGTACTCTGCTACAGACTTATTTCCCTGAACCAACCTCAGAAACACCTTCTTCTGCGCATCAACATAACTAGTCCCAATATACTTCTTCTGATACGCTGCCTTAAAATACTCCCAAGTAAGATCATCTGTGGCAGCACCATCCCGAACCGTGAGCCACCATTGGTATGACTCATCACGGAGTAGCGATACTACCCCTTTTAGTTTCTCCTCAGCAGTCAGGTCCAAATCATCCATAATTCGCTCCGTCGCCTCTAACTAATACTCAGCCGTATTGGGCGCCACACCAGATATACCACGGAAAAACCCAGCTCTATTAGCTCAGAGTCGCTCAGGTACAAACTTCTGAGCTCCCATGCCTCCACCGGCTCCAGCCACCCTTTTCAGAACTCGCAGCATCGCCTGTGATACTGCATCATCCCCGTCGATCTCGATATTCCACACTGCCTGGTGGTGGTGGCATTTTATTCTCGGACCCTTGACCAGACCTAACGGGTTCCGACACGATCATTCGGCCTCTACCACGGCCACGCACATTACGACCACGTCCTCTAGAACTCATCCTTTTGAGTTGTGTTTAACTGATTAAGAATTTTACGAATTAGTTTTTGTTCCACTAATTATCCACAAACAATTTTATGTAAAGAAATTTAGGAGCAGTTCTTTTGATCATTTCAAGGTTTCCATTCCAAGTTTTGTACCCTAATTCAGAGAGAACATACACGTTCAATAGTATTTACTACACACATTTATCTCTCAAACATTTCTGTTCGTTCTAACCTAGAGGTATTTTCATAATTTGTCCCATAGGGGTATTTTGGTAATTTTCCAAATTAGAGTATTATGAAATTTTGCAAAATAGGGATTTTTGGTATTTTTGGAAAATAGGAATATTTTGATCAAAGGAATCGAGGGTAGTATGGTGATTTTGCAAATTGAGGGTATTTTTGTAATTTTACAAACTAGGGGCATTTCGAGAATTTTGTAAAATATGGTTCCAAGTGATTTTACAAAATGAGGGTGTTTTGGAAATTTTCAATTCGGGGTACTTTGACGACCTTCCATACTGTAGGTAGCTTGATAATTTTACAAGTTAGGGGTAATTTGGTCAATTTGCAAATCAGGGATATTTTGGTCATTTTTGAATAAAAGGTACTTTGGAATTTTATAATCAAGGTTTGACTTTAGGATTATACAAAACAAGGTGGTGGTCCCTTTCGGGTTTTAATTATTAAATTTAGCTTTGTGATTGAGTCCTCTTGGTTAGGGTGAACCGTCACTATGCACTGGTAGGATTCGAGCGGAGAGGAGGTAAGTCACTAGGATCGCTAAATACCAAGCTCCCCCAATCCAATCCTAGACATGCGCTGTGGTTGCCACACGTTAACTCTATGACTCACTCACCGGTTTGTTTGGTTAGACCTTAAGTTTTATGTAATTGATTGTTGGAATAAGCTAATCCTAGGGTTCAATAGTTCCTAATCTACTAATCTCGTCCCCATAATTCCCACATACAAACCACACAATGGTTTGGGGTACTTACCTGGTGGACTTCGGGCCGGAGACTCAGGTGCCATGCTAGAAAATCTGCTTATTCTCTAGTAAAACTCAATTTCAAAATAAAGAAAATGTTTTGGGCCCAGAAAGCCCTCAAGGCCGAGTTTTGAACCGGGCTCTGATACCTAATTAAAACACCCCAAACTTGACCCATAAACCCTGACCGGATCTGGCATGCTCCTTGAGTAAAACGTAGTTAAGTCTCGTATGACATTTTGAAAATCTTGATGATTTTGAGGAAAATAGATTTGGGTTGTTCACGAGTTAAAAATTGATTTGCAACTTAAACCGTTAATTTCTTACTTCAAAAGTTACAAGTTAAAGAAATACCAAATTTTAAGGTTTAATATTATTGTTAACTTGAAAAAAACTATAGGTGTTTGAGTTTCAAAACGATTGATGTTATTCGTAACATAATAGAAATTTAAAACACAAAGAAAATAAAACAGTTAAGTAATAATGGCCTTATTACATCAAACATAACCCAAAATAATTCAAAATAGACTTAAATAGAAAAAAAACCCAAAAACTGAGTTGTGCATGGCCACCACTAAGTTCCTGCCGAACCGGTCCATCTACTGAGTGCCATCTGCAAAAAGTTAGCCCACGAAGGGTGAGTCAACAGACTCAGTGTGTAACTACCATCACAGATTCCCAAATCATACAAGGCATAATAAATCACATAAAATAATTGTAAACCATGATGCAACCCAAACCACCTAGATCCAACCTCTACACATCACCCGTACCTATCGATCACACCGTGGGGATTACTAAATTGACCCTCCATCCACTACACACCATCGAAGGCGATCCACGTAGTCAAGCGCACATCGCCCTTATAATTGTGACATAGCCACGGATAATGTGACAAAGTCACCAGATTCATATTATGTGACATAGTCACCGAGATAATGTGATGAGTCACGAGATATTGTGGTATGAACCACGGATCACTTCCCTTTCACATAATCACCCATATGCCCATGCAACATACATAACATCTGAATAACATGCATTATACCTTACCCCATAGCCATAAAATGTTTCTCATATACCCATATTCATGTTTTATAAACTTTACTTAACTAAGAGTTGGGGTAACGTACCTGAATGCACTGTGCCATGGGATGGTACTTTTAGCCATTTTCATGCATAGCCTTATTAACATATACAAATCAATATTATTGTTAGTTGGGAATTTAGGTGGGTTACACACGATTCATTGAGATCTAATCAAAATCTCGAAAATCCCAAAAATCTCGATCTAATGCACTAGATCTCTTCTCCTACATTCGGCCAACACTAAGCACATTAGTCAATAGGCCATTCGGCTAAACACAAATCTTGAAGGTTTAACGAGACAAAAACCCTTACCTTGCTGCTGATTTGGTTACCAACCAAATCCCGAAACTTCGTGATGATCCCCCCTTGCAATCAGCTAGGCACTAAAACACTCAATCGATTAGTTTTCGGCTTTTGAACGAATAAGAAACAGATCTGAAAAACTAGAAACCATACCTAGATTGCTTAGCCAAATCCCAAAGATCTGTCGAAAATCTCTTAAAACACCATAATTAGAATCAGCACCCTTAATAAATAATATGGCCTTGGGCGAATATTAATATCCCTTACCCTTATTGTCTAAATCTCAAAAATATCATTTGTCCTTGGAGATGTCGAAATCCCTACATAGTATATGTTAGATTAGATTCTAACATTTGATGACCAATGTAAATGGCTTTCGGCCTAAGATCACACTTCACTTACCTTGGATATTCAAGTCTCGAATGATCTCTCCTTATAGACGGCTACAAGCGAATCCGAAACCCTCCCACTTTCGGCTATAGAAAAATAAGAGGGTTTAGTATCCTTGATTTCGGCACTATACAAAACAGTCAAGGAGAGAAAGGAAATAGGAAGTTCTCTTACCAGAAGATTCGCTACTAGAGGCAAATAGGAAAATCGCGGACCTTAAACAAGTGTTTCAGGTTAGATCTTAATGAAGAAAGAAAGAAAGAAAAGAAAATAAAAGGAATTCATAGAATGAAATCTCAAACTCACCCAATTATTAAGGAGTATGCGGCTTATGATGCACCTTCGGGAAACGAAAACCTTCCTTGTAGATTCAGTTATGGAGGAGGGGTATGAGTAAGAAGAATTCAGCTTTCAGGAGGATATCAGAGAGGAGAAGAAGGCTAGGGAATTTCGGCTATAAGAGAAAGAAGAGAAAAAGAATTTTGGCTTGAGACAAAAGATGAGAAAGTGGGAAAAAAAACAAATGAGAAATATGATAATTCCCTTCCAAAATTCAGCTATACACAGGCACACACTTAGAGTTGGTGTTTCGGCCAACTCTTCTTCTCTCACCCCAATCCCCCTTTTCACTCTAACTTAGTCAAATCGTTAAGCTTTTGACTCAATCTACACTTCATCTATGAAGTGTCCTTATGCCGTCCAACACTGCCTCTCCTTGCTGCAAAATAAAACTCCAAAAATGCTTCCCTTGCTGCTCGAACCTAGGCCCTTCTCACTCCATGTGGCGTCACCTTACAAGGCCCTAAGTGGCGCCTCTTTGCCACTTTATCAACTGGGTTCTTTGTGTTCTAAACCACACAATAAACTTCTTAAGGCCTAGCTCCCTTAGTTCCCCTTTTTATACTTAAAAATCCAATAACTTCTAAGGCTCCTACCCACAACCCAAGGTTCTTGAAGCCCCCAAAACACATGCAAATCACACTAAGCATGCAATCACATTCATTTAAGTGAAAATGCATAACCCCTAAATCACGGATATTACAACTGCTTCTTGGACGGACTCTCCGACTACTTCCAAATCCCCATAGCTCCTAAAGACCAAGAGAAGATGACATTTATGTGCCCATATAGCACGTTTGCTTATCATAGAATGCCTTTTGGATTATGTATTGCTCCTGCCATTTTCAGCGTTGTATGTTGGCAATCTTTGACGAACTTGTAGAGGACATCATGGAGGTATTCATGGATGATTTCTCAAGATTCGGTAATTCTTTCCAGCTTTGTCTTAAAAATCTAAAACGGGTTCTAATTAGATGTGAAGAAACAAACCATGTTCTGAATTGGGAAAAATGCCACTTTATGGTTAAAGAAGGGATTGTTTTAGGACATAAGATTTCTAGAAAAGGGATTGAGGTAGATAAAGCAAAAGTTGAAACCATAGAGAAATTACCTCCTCCTAGTTTAGTGAAGGCTATTAGAAGCTTTTTAGGACATGCCGATTTTTATAGAAGATTCATTAAAGACTTTTCTAAAATAGCTAAGCCTTTGACAAAATTACTAGAAAAAGATGTCCCATTTAATTTCCATCAGGAATGTTTAGATGCATTCAATATCCTTCAAGATAAATTAATAATTGCACCAATTATAATCGCACCTGATTGGAATTTACCCTTTGAACTAATGTGTGATGCAAGTGACTTTGCAGTAGGCGCAGTTTTGGGACAACGAAGAGACAACCATTTTCAGCCAATCTACTACGCTAGCCAAACATTTACACCCGTACAAGAAAATTGCACCACGACTGAGAAAGAACTGCTAGCTGTAGTTTTTACTTTTGAAAAATTTAGACAATATCTAATATTATCGAAAGTTGTCATTTACACTGACCATTCAAATCTTCGTTATCTTTTAACCAAACTTGATGCAAAACCTAGACTCATACGATAGATTTTACTCTTACAGGGAGCTGAGAATCTGGCGGCAGATCACCTATCATGACTCGAAAATCCACACACCAAAAAGCTTGATGAATAAGAAATAAATGATTCGTTTCTCGAAGAAAAACTCATTTCTTTAACGCAATCTGAAGTACCATGGTTTGCAAATATTGCAAATTATTTAGCAGCCAACGTCTTGCCAAGAAAATTAACACATCACCAAAAGAAGTGATTCTTCGCTGATGTGAAAAATTATTTTTAGGAAGATCCCTTTCTTTTTCGCATATGTGCAGATCAGGTAATTCGAAGATGCATTACAAAGAGAGAAGCAAAGCAAAATCCTAGAACATTTTTATTCAGGACCATCAGGAGGACATTACAGTGGTATTGAGACAGCACACAAAATACTCGAATTAGGTTATTACTGGCCCACTCTATTTAAAGATGCCAACAGGTATGTTACCGCGTGTGATAAATGCCAAAGAACAGGTAATATTTCTAAACGTGATGAAATGCCTCAAAAATATATGTTGTCATGTAAAATATTTGATATATGGGGTATTAATTTTATGGGACTTTTCCCTAGTTCATTTGGAAATAAATTCATCCTAGTAGCAGTTGATTACATGTCAAAATGGGTAGAAGCAGAAGCCTTACCTACCAATGATGCCAGGGTAGTAGATAAATTTCTCAAGAAACTATTCTCCCGATTCGGGACACCTAGAGCCATCATTAGTGATAGGGGTACCCATTTCTATAATACACAATTTGAAAAAGTTCTAAAGAAATATGGAGTATGCCATAGAACAGCCACCCCATATCATCCTCAAACTAGCGGACAAATTGAGGTAGCAAACCAAGAGCTTAAGCGCATCCTAGAAAAAATGGTTGAATCAAATAGAAAAGATTGGGCAGTTAAGGTATATGATGCTTTATGGGCCTACAGAACAGCACTCAAAACACCTCTAGGAACATCCCCATACAAACTTGTATACGGGAAAAGCTATCATCTACCATTTGAGCTAGAACATAAAGCTTTTTGGGCAACAAAATTTTTGAATACTGATGTAACATCTTGAATTAATGGGCCTTTGCATTTGTTATGTGTTACGTTCAATATGATAATTAAAGTGTTTAAGGGGTTCAGATTAGGCTTAGGTTTGGGCTGAGGCCTTAATCAAATTTTAGTTTGGGCACTTTAGTTGAAAGCTAGATAGGTCCGGGCTTAAAAGGTATTATCCGCAAATTAAAACATAAGAGGAGCTTGTGGCCTAGTGGACAGTGGCATGAAAAGCACTAAGGGGATCCAAAGTTCGAGTCGCATTACCCACTTATTTTTAATTATTTTTGGCATCAAAGGAGAGGAGAGTGGGGGCGGCTAGGATGCTTTAAAATAGAAAGATTTATCTGTTTGGATAATATGGATATTGTGCTGATAATAGTAGGGAGAGGTGGTGTTATTTAGGCCTCTTCTAAAGGTATGAATAGATTAAGATAAAGAAGAAAAGATAAGAGTTATCTGCTGAGTGTAGTGTTGGCCGAAATTCCATCTCCTAGAGGGGGAAGGAAATTGGCTTCTTTATGGCAAAGGGGTGCCGAAATTTCCCCTACTATTTGATTAACTGTTAGTTATCAAGAAGGGCATTTTTGGATTTTGATAAGTAAGTGCCAAAAATTCTCTATAAATAGGGGTGGTATCTCTTCAATTCCAGCATTTGAACCCTATTCTTTTCCTCATTCTCTGTGCCAAAATTCTCAGTCAGTTTCTACAATTTATTTTCTTTTGATTACTTCAAAAGTTGAAATCTCTAAATCTTCACTTTCTTTTTCCATTCTTTTCCTCTTGTGCCGATTTCTCCATAAAGCCAAAATCTCTAAGCCTATTCTCTCATCTTCACTTTCATTCAAAATCTGAAACTCTAAACTTTCTCCTCATCTCCAAAGCTAAATACCTCCTATTCTCTTCTGTTAATTTCTTCATCAAAGCTAAATCTTCATAGATCTCTTGAGATCATCCTTTCTTTCTGATCTTCTCAAAAACCAAAATTCCCTAGGAGTTACCGAATTCTATGTGTTAAGGTGAATGTCAATTTCTTCTGTTCTTTTTCCCTTATCTTTCAATTTTTGAGACCATAGCCGAATGGCTAGTTGGTTGATAGGCCATCTTTAGTTTGACTTTTCCACTAATCTCATGTTCTTTTGGGCAGAACTTCGAGAAATCGAGTAGATCGAATCGTCTAGATCTCAAAAAGATCCGAGATGGATTCCATGTATGAAAATCAAGTATGGACTTTGATTGACCCACCAAGGGGTTAAACCTATAGGGTGCAAGTGGGTTTTCAAAAGAAACCGACATGGATGGTAATGTACAAACATACAGGGGCGATTAGTCGCTAAAGGTTTTCGCCAAATTCATGGTGTTGACTATGATGAAACCTTTTCTCCGTAGCTATGTTTAAATCCATCAGATCTTGTTTCGCCATAACCGCATTTCATGATTATGAAATCGCGGATGGACGCCAAAACAGCCTTTCCTTAACGGAAACTTGAAGAGGATGTGTACATGACACAACTCAAGGTTTTGTCAATCCAAAGGATGCTAGAAAGATTTGTAAGCTACAAAGATCCATTTATGGATTAAAGCAAGCTTCAAGTTGGAATCTTCGTTTTAACGATGCAATTAAAGAGTTTGGTTTTATCAAAATGAAGATGAACCATGTGTTTACAAGAAAGTTAGTGGGAGCACTATCACATTCTTGGTACTATATGTGGATGACATACTAATCATGGGAAATGACATACCTACCTTTGCGTCTATTAAGACTTGGTTAGGAAGTTGTTTTTCTATGAAGGACTTCATGGCTACTTACATCTTAGGAGTCAAGATCTATAGAGATAGATCAAGACGACTACTAGGTCTAAGCCAAAGTACGTATATAGATAAAGTACTGAAAAGGTTCGGTATGGAAGAATCTAAAGAGGATTTCTACCTATGAGACATGGTATTTCACTCGAAGGAAATGTGTCCTTCAACTCCACAAGAGAGAGAACGCATGAGTAAAATTCCATATGCTTCGCTATTGGATCTATCATGTATGCCATGTTATGTACCCGCCCGATGTCTCAGATGCCTTAAGTATGATGAGTAGGTACCAAATAGATCGGTGAATGTCATCGACCATTACCAAGAATATCCTTAAGTACTTGAGAAGAACTAAGGATATGCTCCTAATATATGGAGGTGAAGAAGAGTTAAGTGTAAAGGTTACACCGATGCCGCCTTCTAAACCCACAAGGACGATTCTCGATCGTAATCGTGGATTTGTGTTTTGCCTTAATGGTGGTGCCGTGAGTGGAAGAGTTCAAAGAAAAGTACAAAGAGTCGATTCTACAACAGAGGTCGAGTATATTGCGCCAAAGGAGGCAAGAAAAAGAAGGTTTGGATCAAGAAGTTCACATCGACTAGGGGTTGTGCCTAGCATATCGGATGCTATAGAACTCCGATGTGATAACAATGGAGCTATTACACAAGCTAAAGAACCCAGATCTCACCAAAGATCCAAACATATACTTAGGCACTATCATCTTATTAGAGATTATCGATCGAGGAGATGTTGAGATATGTAGTACCTACAGATGATAACATTGTTGATCCTTGACCAAGCCTCACGGAGGCATGATCGTCACACTAAGTCTCTTGGTATTAGATATATGATTGATTGGTCTTAGTGCTAGTGGGAGATTGTAAGAGTATGCCCAAAGATCAATCATGAGATGGTTGTAATAACATACTTGATTTACCATGTTTATTAATATAAAGCGTTGTCATTATTATTTCATTTTTCCTTTCGTGTGTACAAATAAACCTGCTTTATAATAATGTCCCGAGAATAATATGATTATTCTTAAAATATCCTTAGTCAAGTATTATTGTTGACTAGGACAACAATAATGCATTAAGACTAACATGTAGTTGATTGATGATAAAGAGTTATCATTGATATGGAGTGTCAAAATCAATGCACCCGCTATGAGTATGTTTCTTGGATTATTATGTAATTGTCACAACATTACTCATAGTGATTAATATGTATATGATCCTTAGACTTGAGATAATCATTATCCCAACATCGTGAGTCGATATTTTGATACAGATCAAACATACACCGTAATCGGTTGTTCTATAAAGGTCGATGTTGGATATATCACAATCAATGTAGAGGATATTGTTGATCAATATAGATAAGTCCGAAATCGTTAATCTCTAAGTATCCTATCTATTTTAAGATTTCAAGGTAAGGGGTTTTCTTTAGATTCCTATTAGATTCGCTATCATATTTGAGATCTTAAATCATGTAATATGGTTTAACAACCCTACTTCATTATAGTAGTTCTGACAAGGACTTTTGATGGAATCAAA
This sequence comes from Gossypium rotundifolium, assembly GCA_025506655.1. NCBI lineage: Eukaryota > Viridiplantae > Streptophyta > Magnoliopsida > Malvales > Malvaceae > Gossypium > Gossypium rotundifolium. The sequence goes on from CP106724.1 coordinate 24,238,458, forward strand.
TATGGATCAGGCAAAGGAGAGGATTGGGACCGTAAACCCAATCCCTATGTTTAAGAAACAAGTAGTGTCCGCTGTTCGAGATTGGCCGGCCTAGTTGTGGACCGCTTCTGAACAGTATCTTAGGTAGATAGCAGTCGTATCGGCTTCTAATAGTGTCGATATTGAGGGTGTCGTCATAACCGTAGTCAGGTGTGGAGATCCTTAACACATAAGTATTGTTGTAATATATGTGTATGATATGGGCTAAAAGCTGGAAAGAGAGGCTGTATGAACAGTCGTAATACCCAAAAAGGGTAGGGAAGGGATGCCAAGTACGTAATCATAGGAACTTTTCTATGAGTATTGATGTATGGGAAAGTCTGAGATCTGTTTAAATGGCTTGATGTTTTGATTCTTGCATGTATGTATGCATGGGATGGGATTGATTGATTTATGGAAGAGGAGTAGGTTGTGAGGCGATTGGTGGCTTTGCCACATAGGTCACATAGTGATCGGTCTTTATGACAGATAGCATAGCTGTTGAAATACTATAATGTATTTTTGAGGTTTGCATAAGCGATCAGTGGCTTTGCCACATAGGTCACATAGTGATCGATATGGTGTGTAGCGGATGGAGGGTTGATTGTAGAAATCCCCACGGTGTGATGGTTGGTACGGGGGTGTGTAGAGGATGGACTCTTAGGTTTGGGATGGGCCATGTTGCATGAAATATTTTGTTACCATTATGAATGGGCCAAGGCCCATAATGTGTTTGTGGGCCCAAGGCTTTTATGTGATTTCGAGATTTGTACACTGAGTCTTTGTGACTCACCCTTTTTTTTACCACTTTTCAGATGAGCAGTAGTCCGTGGACATGGGAGCCGAGGCGGACTCGAGGGGCCATTAAGACTATTATCTACATAGACTATTTTTTTGGTTTTGTTTTCATTTAAGTTTTAATTTTTTGGGTATACTTTTGTAGTAAGGCCTCCATAACTTAGGTTTCGATTTTTTTTTGTTATGTTGGTTTTTACAAACTTATGTTTTTCTTCAAAGTCTCAAATGTAAAATGAAATGAAGAATGGGCTTTTCAAACCCAATCAACGCAAATATTAAAGTTATTTTCAAAACTTAACATTTAATTGATTTTTCGGCTATAATAAACTAAGTTTTTCCAAAACCTCCCAGAGTAAAGTTTTCAAGATTCAACACATAGCATACCAGATCCGGTCATGACGGATGGGCCGGGTTTGGGGTGTTACATTTTTGGTATCAGAGCCCAGTTCAAAACCCGAGCTGTGAAATGGGTCCAGTAGTGGTTTGTAAAAATGATGTAAGTTTGAGAAAAATGCAGTTGAGATATGGCCTTCGAGTCTACCGACACCCGATCCATATAGGTAAGTATTCTAACTCTTGATGTGGTGCGTATTGTTGGGCTTTAAAGGGACGTAGGCTAGTATGTTAGAATCGATAGACTTTAGGTTTAGTATAAACAATTCTCCAAATTCCATAAAACCTAATTTCTAATCAAACATGTCTGTGAACAAGTCACAAGGTTAAGGTATGAAAACAAGCATACCCATGTCTAGGATTGGATCCTAGAAGAGCTTGGTATTTAAGCGGTCCTAGTGACTCACCTTCTCTTTTCTGGAATCCTACGTGGTGCATAGTGACTGTTCGCCTTAGCCACGAGGGCTTGTTGACAGGCCAAAACTTATAACTAAAATCTGAAAGGGACCAGCCACCTTATTTTTGTAAAATTATCCCTAGTTTTGTAAAAATTTTTGGAATACCCTTGATTTGTGAAAACTTCTCAAAAATACCTTGGATTTATAAAAATTACCAAAATTTGTAAAATTATCGAAATACCCCTGGTTGGCAAAATTATCGAAATACCCCCAAATTTCAAAATTACCAAAATACCCCTATTTTATAAAATCACTAAAAAACCCTATTTTGGAAAATTACGAAAATACCCCTATAGGATAAAATTATGAAAATACCCCTGGGTAGTGAAATGACGAAAATACACCTAGGTGATGAATGTAAGTTCATGGATGCTGCTTGTATGTTGATGTGTGATGGATGTTGTATGTATGTGAATTCTAAAACTAGGAAATACAGACTTGAGAACTAAACTTTGTAGATAAAATTCGAATCCAAAAGAACTACTGTTAAAACTACTTTCCATAAGACTGTCCATTATTAATCAATGGAAGAAAGAATTATTAATCCATAAAATTTCTAGTCAGATAAATCACGAATGGTAGAATGAGCACGAGGGGATGTGGTGTGCGTGGCTGAGGTAAAGGCAGGATTGCTGTGTTAGAACCTGTAAGGTCTGGTCACGAGTCAGGAAATGAAGTACTAGTGCCACCAGTTGTGGAGGTGGAATTTCAAGATCAGACGGCCAGAGATGATGCTGTATCTCAGGCAATGTTAAGGGTTTTAGAGAAGTTTGCTTGGGCAAGCATGGGCACAGGAGCCCGGAAGTCTGTACCAGAGCGACATAGAGCCAATGGGGTAGAGGTGTTTAAGGGAATTTCTGGTGTAGCTCCTAGTATAGTTGAGTACTAGTTGGAAGCCATGGAATGTATAATGGATGATCTTGACTTCATGGAAGAAGAGAAGCTGAAGGGAGTGGTGTCTCTTCTTCGGGATGAAGCGTATCAATGGTGGCTTACGATTAAGGAAGGTATCGTAGTTGACCATATCACCTTGGATCACTTCATAATGGTGTTCCAAAGTAAGTATATTGGGACGAGCTATGTAGATGCGCAGCGTAGAGCATTCTTAAATTTGGTTCAGGGAAGTAGGTCAGTAGTGGCGTATGAAGCGAAATTCTTACGCCTTAGCCGTTATGTCCGAGGGATAGTGGCCACGAAGCATGAGCGATGTGTTCATTTTGAGGATGGTATGAAGGACGATCTACATGTGTTGATAGCTCCACAACGAGAGCGAAAATTTATGGTGCTTGTGGAGAAGGCTGAGATAGCTGAGGATGTGAAATAGACGAAAAAGCTAAACCGGGATAGAAATAGGGGCAGAGGTAAGAGAAACTTTGGATCATCAGGGACAGCCTGCGTACTCAGAAAAGACCAAGGTCGGATGGACCAACACGGGCTAAAAGATTTGCTGCTAACCAAACACAGAGGTGTGCCCGATATGACAAATTCCATGTAGGTGAGTGTTAGGAAAGCAATGGGAAGTGCTTTAGGTGTGGATCTTTGGACCATCAGATAAGAGACTGTCCTCAGCCACGGGATGAGGTAGGACCTGCAGGGCAGGGAAATGCTCAGTCGGGTAGAGGACGTCAGTAGCCACAGAGAGGACGTGGTCCGCCAAAGGTGGTAATGGTTTCGATCGAGGCCGAGGAGCACTAGGCTGAGGGGCAAGAAACACTGAGGCGAGGTAGCCGGGATTGGTCTATGCTGCCAGACGTCGAGAGGAGGCTGATGCACTAGATGTTATAACCGATACATTTTTAATTTTTAGACTGCCTTATATTGCATTACTTGATATTGGATCGACACACTCATATGTTGCTAGTAGTGTGTCTAGTACTTTAAGTTTGGATTCTGAAATTACCCCTAGGGCGATAACAGTAATTAGCCCATTAGGACAATCTGTGGTAGTAGATAAACTTTATCAGGAGGTACCCTTAGAAGTTCAGGGAATAGTTTTCCTGACGGATCTGATGAAATTACCGTTCGGAGAATTCGACTTAATTTTAGGCATGGACTAGCTAGTGAAGTATCAGGCCAATTTAGATTGTGCAGCCAAGCGTATGGTGTTAAAAACCCCGAGGGAGGTGAAGTGTTGGTGATAGGAGAAAGGGGGAACTGTCTATCGAACGTAGTAACTGCCCTAAGAGCAAAAAGAATGGTGAAAAAAGGATGCGAGGTAGTTTTAATGTTTGTACGGGCTTTGGAAGCCAAGAACCTAACTGTTGGGGACATTAGGACGGTGAAGGAATTTCCTGATGTTTTCTCAAAAGAGCTTCTGGGATTACCTCCAGATCGAGAAGTAGAGTTTGGAATCGACCTTCTTCCAGAACAGCACCGATATCTATTGCTCCTTATAGAATGTCACCAAATGAGTTGGTGGAATTGAAAGCACAAATCTAGGAGTTGTTGGATACAGGGTTTATTCAACCAAGTGGGTCACCTTGGGGAGCACAAGTGTTATTTTTTAAGAAGAAGGATGGTTCAATGCGTATGTGCATTAACTATCATCAATTGAATAAGTTAACCATCAAGAACAAATACCCGTCGCCGAGGATCGATGACTTATTTGATCAGTTGAAGGGGGCCTCAGTCTTTTCGAAGGTAGATCTAAGGTTAAGGTACCATCAGCTTAAGGTCAAGGAGGTAGATATTCATAAGACGACTTTTAGGACTCGCTATGGTCATTACGAGTTCATGGTGATGCCCTTTGGGTTGACTAACGCACCAGCAGCATTTATGGATATGATGAACCGTGTGTTCCAACCCTACTTAGATCGGTTTGTCGTGGTTTATATTGATGACATCTTGGTTTACTCAAGGTCGGAGGAGGAGCATGATTCACATCTACGAGTGGTTCTGCAGATTTTGAGGGAGAAGCAGCTTTATGCCAAATTCAGTAAGTGCAAATTATGGCTTAAGGAAGTTACTTTTCTAGGTCACGTTGTGTCAACAGAGGGGATTAGGGTGGACCCTCAGAAAATAAAAGTGGTGTTGGATTGGAAGCCACCTAGATCTGTGGCGAAAATTAGGAGCTTTCCTGGTTTGGCCGGGTACTACAGTAGATTTGTTGAAAGACTTTCTCTGATTGCAGCACCGTTGACTAAGCTGTTATAGAAAGGAGTTCTGTTTGTGTGGTCTGATAAGTAGCAAGATAGTATTGAGAAGTTAAAAAGGATTTTGACGGAGGCTCCGGTATTGATTCAGCTGGAGGTTGGGAAGGAGTTCGTAATCTAACTGTGATGCTTCACACACGGGACTAGGATGCGTGTTGATGCAAGATGGAAAGGTTGTTGCATATGCATCTCGGCAATTAAGGCCGCACGAAGCAAATTATCCCACCCATGATTTGGAATTGGCGGCGGTAGTGTTTGCCTTGAAAATTTGGAGGCATTACTTGTACGGGGAGAAATCATCATTTACACGGATCATAAAAGCCTAAAATACCTTTTGACCCGAAGGAGTTGAACCTAAGGTAGAGAAGGTGGATCGAGTTGTTAAAGGATTATGACTGCTCGATCGAGTATCATCCGGGTAAAGCTAATGTGGTGGTGGATGCCTTAAGTCATAAGGTGATCACTGATTTGAAAGCAATATTTGCTCACCTTAGTCTACACGATGATGGGAGTTTCATGGTTGAACTTCAAGTGAAACCCTCTTGGGTCAGTCAGGTTAAGGAGAAGCAGGAGACTAATGAGTTGCTAAAGGAGAAGTTTCATGTGGGATCAAGTAATGGATCGACGGATTCGGTGTGAATGAGGAAGGACTATTATGTTTCCAAGGGAGAGTTTGTATGCCAAAAGATCCGAATTGAGGCATAGGATTTTGCAAGAAGCGCATGGTAGTCCATACGCTATGCACCCTAGAGGGAGTAAGATGTATCGAGATTTGTGAGAACAGTTTTGGTGGCCAGGCTTAAAACAAAGGGTGACTGAATTAGTGGGGAAGTGTTTAACCTGTCAGCAGGTAAAGGCAGAGCATTAGTTACCATCAGGGTTATTGCAGCCAGTAAAGATTCCCCAATGGAAGTGGGAAAGGATCACAATGGACTTTGTTAGTGGGCTACCTCTCACGCCTACTAGAAAGGATTCAGTTTGGGTGATCGTTGATCGGTTGATGAAGTCCGCTTATTTTGTATCGGTTCGGGTCGATTATTCTTTACAAAAGTTGGCTAAGTTGTATATAGCAGAGATTGTAAGGTTGCATGGAGTACCTGTGTTGATTATCTCGGACTGAGATCCTAGGTTTACGTCAAGGTTTTGGAAGGCATTGCATCAAGCGTTGGGTACGAAGTTGGATTTCAGTATAGCATTTCATCCTCAGACCGATGGACGGTCTGAGTAGGTGATTCAGATCTTGGAGGACATGTTAATGGGTTGTGTCATTGATTTTAGAGGTAGTTTGGAGGAGTTTCTGTCATTGGCAGAGTTTGCATACAACAACAGCTACCATTTAGTATTCAGATGGCGCCCTATGAAGCATTGTACGGGAGGAAGTGTCGTACTCCTACATGTTGGACAGAATTAGGGGAACATCAGATTTTTGGTCCGGAGTTGGTTACCGAGACGGAGGAGAAGGTTGAATTAATTTGGGCTCGATTAAAGGAAACGTCAGACAGACAGAAGTCCTGTGCTGATTTGAAGCGCAAGGACATAGAGTTTGCAGTGGGTAACAAGGTGTTCTTGAAAGTGTCGCCATGGAAGAAAGTATTAAGGTTTGGACGGAAGGGTAAGTTAAGTCCCAGATTCATCGGACCTTATCAGGTGTTGAAATGAGTTGGACCAGTAGCGTATCAGCTAGAGCTACCTTCTGAGCTAAGCCAGATTCACAATGTGTTTCATGTCTCTATGCTAAGACGATATCGTTCAGATCCATCCCATGTGGTGTCAGTAGAGGAAATCGAAGTAAGACCTGACCTATCCATTGAAGAGGAACCAGTGAAAATCTTGGATCGTGATGTCAAAGTATTACGAAGGAAGAAAGTTTCGTTGGTTAAGGTTCTATGGCAGAGTCACGGCTCTGAAGAGGCTACGTGGGAACAGGAGGAAGCGATGCGATAACAATACCCGCATCTATTCGGTTCAGGTAATTTTGGGGATGAAATTTCTTTAAGGGGGTAGAACTATAACATCTTGAATTAATGGGCCTTTGCATGTGATGTGTGTTATGTTTAATGTGATAATTAGAGTGTTAAGGGGTTCAGATTGGGCTCAGGTTTGGGCTGAGGGCTTAATCAAACTTTTAGTTTGGGCATTTTAGTGGAAAGCTAGATAGGTCTGGGCTTAAAAGGTATTATCTGCGAATTAAAACACAAGAGGAGCTTGTGGCCCAGTGGACAGTGGCATGAAAAGTAGTAAGGGGATCCAAGGTTCGAGTCGCATTACCCACTTATTTTTAATTGTTTTTGGCGTCAAAGGAGAGGAGAGTGGGGGTGGCTAGGATGTTTTAAAATAGGAAGATTTATATATTTGGATAATTTGGATATTGTGCTGATAATAGTAGGGAGAGGTGGTGTTATTTAGGCCTCTTCTCAAGGTATGAATAAATTAAGATAAAGAAGAAAAGATAGGAGTTATCTACTGAGTGCAGTGTTGGCCGAAATTCCATCTCCTAGAGGGGGAAGGAAATCAGTTTCTTTATGGCAAAGTGGTGCCGAAATTTCCCATACTATTTGATTAACTGTTAGTTATCAGGAAGGGCACTTTCGGGTTTTGATAAGTAAGTGCCGAATATTCTCTATAAATAGGGGTGTATCTCTTCAATTTGGGCATTTGAACCCTATTCTTTTCCTCATTCTCTGTGCCGAAATTCTCAGTCAGTCTCTACAATTTCTTTTCTTATGATTACTTCAAAAGTTGAAATCTCTAAATCTTCACTTTCTTTTTCCATTCTTTTCCTCTTGTGTCGATTTCTCCATAAAGCCGAAATCTAAACCTATTCTCTCATCTTTGCTTTCATTCAAAAGCCAAAACTCTGAACTTTCTCCTCATCTCCATAGTCGAATACCCCCTATTCTCTTCTATTGATTTCTTCATCAAATCTGAATCTTCATAGATCTCTTGAGATCATTCTTTCTTTTTGATCTTCTCAAAAGCCGAAATTCCCTAGGAGTTGCCGAATTCTTTGTGTTAAGGTGAGTGCCGATTTCTTCTGTTCTTTTTCCCTTCTCTTTCGATTTTTTGAGTCCATAGCCGAATGGCTAGTTGGTTGATAGGCCATCTTTAGTTTGACTTTTCCACTAATCTCATGTTCTTTTGGGTGGCACTTCGGGAAATCAGAGTAGATCGAATCATCCAGATCTCAAAAGTCGAAAACTGTTAATCTCTAAGTATCCTATCTATTTTGGGATTTCAAGGTAAGGGGTTTTCTTTAGATTCCTATTAGATTCGCTATCATATTTGAGATCATAAATCATGTAATATGGTTTAACAACCCTTCTTCGTTATAGTAGTTCTGACAAGGACTTTTGATGGAATCAAATATGGATCAGGCGAAGGAGAGGATTGGGACCGTAAACCCAATCCCTAAGTTTAAGAAACAAGCAGTGTCCACTGTTCAAGATTGGTCGCGGGTTGTGGACCGGCTTCTGAACAGCATTTTAGGCAGATAGCAGTTGTATCGGCTTCTGATAGTGTCGACATTGAGGGTGTTGTCATAACCGTAATCAGGTGTGTAGATCCTTAACACATAATGTGTTTGTGGGCCCAAGGCTTTTATGTGATTTCGAGATTTGCACACTGAGTCTTTATGACTCACCCTTTTATTTTCCCACTTTTCAGATGAGCAGTAGTTTGTGGACATGGGAGCCGAGGCGGACTCGAGGGGCCATTAAGACTATTATCTACATAGACTATTTTTTTGGTTTTGTTTTCATTTAAGTTTTAATTTTTTGGGAATACTTTTGTAATAAGGCCTCCATAACTTAGGTTTCGATTATTTTTTTTTTTGTTCTGTTGGTTTTTACAAACTTATATTTTTCTTCAAATTTTCAAATGTAAAACGAAATGAAGAATGGGCTTTTCAAACCCAATCAACACAAATATTAAGGTTTTTTTCAAAACTTAACATTTAATTGATTGCTCGGCTATAATAAACTAAGTTTTTCCAAAACCCTTCAGAGTAAAGTTTTCAAGATTCAACCCGTAGCATACCAGATCCGGTCATGACGCATGGGCCGGGTTTGGGGTGTTACAACTGACCTTACTATTGCAGGAAAGAGAAGAATGATGCAGATGAACAAGCTGGATGAATGGAGAACAGAAGCTTATGAAAACTCAAAACTGTACAAGGAAGCAACAAAGCGACGCCATGATGCTCATCTCAAGCGATCAAAACAATTCGAAGTAGGAGACCTGGTCCTACTATACAATTCAAGTCTTAAACTATTCCCAGGAAAACTGAAGTCAAGATGGTCAGGCCCATTCATGATCAAAACAATCTTTCCATACGGTACCATTGAGGTAACTCATCCCACAAAAGGCACATTCAAGGTAAATGGTCACCGACTTAAAATTTATAATGGTGCAGATTCTGGAGATATCGAGAGGAGCTTCGCTTCACGAACCCTCTTTAGAATCGAAAATAGGAAAGTCTAGCTTAAGACTATAAACAAGCGCTTCTCGGGAGGCAACCCGAGTGCTAACACACTAATATTGACTTGGTCTTTCTAAAACTTTTCTAAAATGATCTAACAGAAATGCAAGACTATTAACACAGCCTTGAACACAGGTGTGCCAATGACCATGTACAAGGCAGGGGACACACCATGGGCATGGCGGGATTCATGCACAAACAAGAAAAATTCTTTTCAACAGACACGAGCTACGATATAAGACGCGCCCGTGCCTTTCAACCGTACGAGGTTACTGACTTATCAAGCACGTGCTAGACACGGCCGTTCTCCACGACCGTGTGAAGCTAATGACTTATTGAGCACGGCTAGAACACGGTCGTGCCCACGTCCGTATGAACATACTGACTTATAAAGCACAGGCTACACACGCCCGTTCGACCCAACCGTGTGAATCAAAACAAGGGAGTGGCAACGTCAACACGGCCATGGCAAACCTATCTAAATGCGCCTAAAACCCAAAATCGCGAAAAGCACGGGCAAGTTTAAAACAACACGGGCGTGTAGAAAGACCGTGCCTCAGACCCTATTTATAAAAATAACCGCCATCTTTCCCAAACCCAAACCCTAAAATTAAATTCCAACCCCCCTTCTTCAATCCGGCCACCAAATCACCCCCTCCCTCCAACCCACCTCCTTCCAACCATTCTTCTCAAAATACCAACCAAAACCAACCACACGCCAGAAGCACACACCTACTAGGGTAGTGCCCATCTTGTCAAGAACCCAAAGACCACCGCCATGGATTTCACATTTGCTCCTAGACTGGCTTTTTAGAAACGGGCGTAGAAGAACAACACACTCTACAACACGGCCGTGCGAAGCGGCCGTGTGAATAGACACACCCTCAGCACACGGGTGTGGTAACATACCGATTTGAAAATTTTATTTAAATCCCCACAGCCTTCCCCTTTCCCCTATCTTCCTTCTCCCTTTTCTTTCATGTAATTTTTTCTCTCTGTTCATAGAAAAGGTCCAAGACTCTTGAGCAACACAAAGATCATGCCAAAGAAACGTAAGAAGGTTAGCATCATCTCCTCAGAGGAGACCTCAACATGAGTTCATGCCGACAACTTCACTTAGTTGACACACCAAGGGTCTCGAAAACCTTTTTCGTTCTATTTTTCTTTTCTCGTCTCCTTTATTTTCCTTATCTTTACTTATATCCTGCTTAATTTAATTTATTTCATATTAGTTTATTGGTTTTAGGTTCTAAAGGTTGTTTGGGAATCACGCACCACAGCCTTCAAGGTCACGTCCACCTCGCGAACCATCCAACAATAAGGACTCCTTAGTCCATTAGTATTTTCTTTTAATTTCAGTTTTCTTCTTAGTCTCCTTCATTTTAATTCCTTAATCTTTAATTATATTATTAGTATACTATTATTATTTTTCTAGATCTCTTGGCTATATCTTCATAGGCTACCTAATTTCTTCATCTAGCAAATTGCTTTCTAGTAGCCACTCCACCAAGCCCATAGAAAACACCATCACCGCCACCAAAGATGCCAGGGATCATCCAGATTTCAGGGAGTATTACTTTCCCCACTTATCTTTTTGATTTGGCACCTAATTATTATTATTTATCTTTGTACATTGAGGGCAATGTACATCTTAAGTGTGGGGGTAATAGTGCCTACCTTTTTGCATAATTCTCAAAACCCTGAAATTAGTCTTGATCTTAATTATATTTCTCATATTATTAATTAGGGTGAAATTTCTAATGATTTATGATTTTTATCGATATGTTTTAGAATAAGTCTTAGTTAATTGTGCATTAATGATTAAATTTGAAGAATACTATAGAATCGAGCATGATAAGTCTACTTTCTAAAAATCAAAATTGATAGGTTGTTGAACCTAATTTGAGTATCACCTTGAAGTTCAAAATTTATAAGGATTGATGTCAAAACACCCATAATTTTTTGTGAGATTTTGAGCCTTATAGATCATATACCCTTTTTCGTGCTCACTTTAATTGATTATGAGTGTGTCAACTTTGAACTGTTATTCTAGAACTTGCCTCGTTTATGCATGTTGAGACCACATTAATGATTTTATACACTGAGATGATAAAGGCACCTAGGTTTTAACCCATTCACTCCACTAAAAAAGCCTACCCATACAAATTAACCTCTAGTGAACCCCATTGAATCCTAACAACCTTTTTATTGACTCACCCACTAATATTAACCCAAAATCCCTTTGTATTTGTTATAACATTCCTTTAACTACCCCTCTATCGAGAATTGATTTGATCAATTGCCGAATTAGGTTATTTCAATCACCAAAGATCCTTCTATTATGTTTATTTTAGTTTGTTCTTAAAAAAAAACCAAGTATACTCAATATTAGTAGTATAATAAAAGAGCTTAGAGCATTTAAACTCCAATTGTTGAAGAAAAAGCTCGTATTAAAGTACTATCAAAATTGTATGTAATGAAAATATTCGTTATTATATAGTAATTATCTATAGTGGTATTATTAGTTTGCATTCGAAGTAAATATTCATATTTAGTTTAGTGTTTCTAGTTAGGCAATTTGTCAAGTTAGTCTCAATTCTAAACCTCTAATCTAGCATGTATCCACACCTTTTACCTTAGCCCCATTACAATCCTGATTAAAGACCTTTTGATCTGTGTATCATCTCATATACAGTGGTGGATATTTGATTTTCAGGCAAGCCTATGGGATTAACTTTTCAGGTTTGACTTAGAGTGCTTATTCTTGAACCTTAAACACCTTCGAGTGATTTGAGTGAATCTTTAGTGAGGATGTTAATTCTTGTCGATTTTGAATTAAAGATAATCACTTAGATAAGGGGAGACACCTATGTTTTCATGCTATAAAGGTATGACTTATCGTAATTGAATCTTTAGGGTTCTTTGAGTTGAATTATCCATGGATAAATTATCTATGAATTATGATGAGACATTGTCAATAGGAATTATGAATTATGGAAAGTTCGTTTTAATTGCAAAGTTGAGAATTTTGCTTGAGGACAAGCAAAAGCCTAAGTATGGGGGTATTTGATAAACCGTAAAAGTAACATATTTTAACCCCATATATAATAGGATTTTGGATGATTTAGCCCTTGATTTATGTAAAAAGGTGCTTTTAATCCTTTCTTTTCATGTTTATGCTCAGGAAAGCACCTGAGGATAAAAAGAACACAAAACGGGCTTAAAACGGAGTAATTGGGCCTTAGCAGGCAATCAACATGGCCTGGCCCAAAGCCCACACGACCATGCCTCGCCAATTACCTAGAGCATGGCCTCAACTACGTAACACATGGTGGTGCAGCATCCATTTATCACACAGACATGCCCGGTGATCTACATAGACGTGCCCAAATCGATAGACTGAAGGACGACCTCAATCTTGACTCGCACGATTGTGCCCAAAATGACAGAATCGAGACATGGCCCAACCACGAGTTACATGGGTGTGTGTCATGGCCGTGCCCCTGCCATGGGAGAGAGTAATTTCACTTGGATTTGGATGCTTGAAGCCAAAGAAACATACTCCTAATTCTACTCCAACACCCTAATAGTAATTCTGCTTGAAGGAGATACTTAGGAGCCAAGTATAGCATCCCAAAGCCTATATAAACAACCCAAGGCAAACATTAAAGGGGAGCTTTTTGGCAGAGGCTTTGCCGAAGTGTTCATCTTTTAGGGAATCACTTGAAGATAGCCAGTTGATTCATCTCTAGAAGCCGGGACTCTATTCAAGACGGAGGATCTCTCCTTTAATTCCTTCAGGGGGTTTTAAGGATTTCTTATGTTTTGTTATTCTTTACTCTTGAGATGTTTTCATATTTAGTTATGCACTAAACCCCTCAGATACTTGAAGGGGATGAAACCTATGATGGATTTTGTAATTTGATTTCTAAATTATATGATAAGTACTTGGTTTGTTCTTAATTATGTTGCTTAATTTAACTGATGTCCTTAGGTGGAGGAGGAATAGACCCTACCTAAGAGTAGATCTAGCATAATTAAGCGGAGTTGATCGAGCACCTAGAGATAGGGTTATGAGATTTTATTGGATTAGGGTGAAACCTAATATGGGAATCCATTGATCGATTTACTGCTTCCTTAGGGGGTTATTATAAGAGAATGAGAGTTCCACTAATTAACCTAAGGTTAGACGTTATTCGCCTCGAGAGAGGGTTTAATATAGGTTAGGAAGTCTCACAGATCAAGCTAAGTAAAGAAATTATAAGGTTTGGGGACTAAATAATAAGTGAAGTCATAGGTGGATTCTTCCTGAGGGTATCATCTTTATCAACTGAGTTTTCCTAAAATCTTTCTCCAATTCAATCTTTTGTCTTTGCATTTAATCTAAGTATTTTGTTAGTTTAAAAATTCAATAACTCCAAATTTCAGGCTAAATAATAGAGAAAAAGTGAGTAGTAGTACTTTTAGGTTTCCTTGGGTTCGATAAGATATTCTTGCTTGAGCTATACTACTATTTTATAGGTGCACTTGCCTCTATCGTTGTCACAGTTAGTCTACAGGTTCGATCACTCTTTTATAAATATTAAAACTCGACTATTTGACACGATCAAATAGCATACGCTCTGGCAGGCGTTCTAGTCTTTAGATCTTGCAATAGTATCTCTTGTAGTCCTCTGACTACCACTAACATTTCTTACATTCTTTGAAGCTCTACCTCTCATAGGTGCATTATCAGATCTCGAATTCTAAACAATCTCTAGCTCGACATACTCAGGACAATCACGGATGAAATGATCAAGCGATCCACATTTGAAGCAAGCTCTGTCATTTAATCTATAGCTTCCCGGATGCCTTTTTCCATAATATTTGCATTCAGGTCTCTCAGTTTGGACATTACCAACACTGGCCACTGAAGTTGCTGGAGCTTTGGAACTCATTTGCGATCAAGCTCAATTTCTATTCGAATGTCTTACATTGTCTCTTAAATGAATTTGATCATCTCTGAATCTTTTCTAAGCATCGAAATGACTTGCTTTGATATCTTTCTCATATATCTAGCTTCAAACTCAACTTTTCTTTTATCTTTCCTGAGTGCTTCAGCTTTGCATGCTCGGTCAATGAGTACAACGAACTCTTTTATTTGTAAAATTCCAACTAGCAAATGGATATCTTCATTAAGACCGTCTTCAAATTATTTGCACATTATAGCTTCAGATGATATACACTCTCAAGCATATTGAATTAGTCTCACGAACTCTCGTTCATACTCAGAAACAGTCATTCGGCCCTATTTTTGTCCCAGAAATTCCTTCCATTTCTGATCGATGAATCTTTAGCTGATATATTTCTTCTCGAACTTGATCTAAAAGAAGTCCCATGTAACTCGCTCTTTCAGAACAATAGAAATCAGAGTTTTCCACCATTGATAAGCTACATCTCGGAGTAATGATACTACACATTTTATGCACTCTTCCGGAGTCAAAGACATTTCGTCAAATACTCGGATAGTATTTTCAATCCAGAATTCGGCCTTTTCAGCATCATCATCATTAGTAGCCCAAAATTTTTCAGCCCCATACTTACGAATCTTGTCAACCGGAGGCTTATTCCATGAATTCAGATTTGCAGTGGAGGTATATCAGATGTCCGAGGGGGATTAATCGGGGGCGGGGGTTACAAAACAGTTGGTTATTCCTCATGAATTGAGTGAACCATTCACTCATCATTTGGAAGAAAGCTTATTTAGCTTCTTCCTCTTGACCGCTTGTAGCCGGACTCGGATTAGAGGGCACTGTCCCTTGCGCGAGAGCAGGCACATTACTTTTTACGTTGTCAGCTATGGCTCTTTTGGGATCCATTACTATACGAAAATCACATTTTATACGTCAGGATTCATCACACTATCACATTTCAGACATATGGCATGTATAGCTAGACTCTGATATGCTACGTTAATCCGAGAATCGACTAAATCGTAGCTCTGATACCAACCAAATGTAACACCCCTAACCCGTATCCATCGCCAGACTAGGGTTAAAGGTGTTACTAGACAAATCAAAAACTTTCATAACATTTCATACATTTCATTCATCTATCATACACACAATGTCCCTTAAATAGGTCAACGAGACCTTAAACATGCTTATAACTCAGGTTGGGACTAAAATGAAACATATACAGAAGTTCTCAAAACTTAAAAACATTTCTAAAATACAGGGGATACATGCCTGTGGGAGCAAACCGTGTGCCCTCCATGGCTGCTAGGCACACCCGTGTGTCCTCCCCGTGGTTGAAACTGACTTAGCACCACGGCCACCAAGCACGCCCGTGTACCTTGGCCGTGGTCGATCCTGCCAAAACCACACGGCTACCAAGCACCCCCATGTGCTAAGGTCATGTATTATAAGTCCATTTATTGACTTTCTGACACGGCTACTAGGCACGCCCGTGTACCATGGCCATGTGCTCTTAAGCTAGCTACTGACTTTACCCTACAGTCACTAGGCACACCCGTGTGCCCTTACCATGTGACATTATAGGTCATTTGTAAGACCAAAATGCCATCCACTTGGGTCATACCTACAAGCAAAATTTACCATCACAATTCATGCACATATGACAACCAAGAACATACCAAAATAACCATTCAAACCTTGCATTCAATACCAATTCCAACAATGGCAAATTTCAAGACTAAAACTCATCTCATCACAAACATAATTCATTCATTTGCTTACTAAAAACTTAACCATTTCATGTGTCATCTAACAATGCCAAAACATACTTCACATATCACATACATTCAAACAAATTCTCAACTCATAATTAGCCAAATCACATGTCCAAGATTATGAGACAAACTTATAGCAAATACTAGCCTATACATGCCATAACTTGCTATATATACATTTCCCGAGTGTACAAAAATGAGTTTAGTAGTGTGATGATGATCCTTGACGGTCTCGAGCCTTCAGTAGCTTTAACGACCTATAAAACTGAGAAAACACACACAGAGTAAGCTTTCCAAAAGCTTAGTAAGTCAATAGACAAACAAACTTAGCATGGAAGGCATATATGCAATTAGATACATTGGCACATCTCATTCACTTAACAAACTATTACATATATGCTTTAATTTATACTTGTGGCCACATTTGCCACATTCATCATTACAAGATTCACATTCTCACATTTAAGCATACATTTCATCAAATCAAAATCCCATAAATACTTACCTTTTTATACACACTTTGTGTATATACCAAACGTACCTGAAACATACATCCGTTCACTTAATTGATCATAGCTCGGATTTACAATTCGTATCATAGACTTGCCCATTGAACCAATAGGAATCTAGTAGGATGCTCAAAAAACTTGGAATAGTTGTACAAAGCCAACGTCCCAGATGAGGTCTTACATGCACTCAGATATTGATGCCACTGTCCCAGACAGGGTCTTACACAAATCAATACGATGCCAATGTCCCATCCATGGTCTTACACGTAAAGCTCATATCGATGCCAACATCCCAGACGTCGTCTTACATGTAAAGCTCATATCAATGCCAACGTCCCAAACGTGGTCTTACATGATAAAACAGAACAGATACCTATGTCATGACATAGTTAATCCTATCTAATCCTAGGTTCGTACGGGTCTACTCGAACATTGTCACTATATCGAACTTATCTCAGAATTCATATGCATAACCTCTCATAAGCATTCGTTATCAACATTAGTCATATAAATAATTACAATTTCATACAAGTACGTTTATTTGCATAGTGACTTACCTCGGATTCGATTTATCGGAATGGAAACGACTACTCGGTTATTTTTGGTTTCTCGTGATCTAAGTCCGTTTTCCTCGTTTCTTGATCTATACGTATTCAGAATTAACTCTTTTATTCATTAACTTATTCAATTCAATCCAAGGACACACATTTATGGCTATTTGCATATTAACCCTCATACTTGCATAATTTATCAATTTAGTCCATTTTTCTCAAAACATCAAATTCACAAAATCAACCTATACTCATGCTTAGCTGAATGTTCCTACATCTCAAACAAGCCTATATTTTCCATCAAATTTTCAATTTAGTCCTTCAAATTACCATTTTCTCAATTTAGCCCTATTTAGCTAAATTCATCAAAAATTCAAGAACAAAGTATGTTCATCTAGCTCAAATATGTCATTTAACACCATAAATCATCACAAATCTCAACATAACATCAATGGCATTTCTCATGAACAATATCAATTCATCAAATTGAGACATGGGCTTGATAGTAGACTAAGCAACAATCTGAAAAACATAAAAATCATCAAAATCCAACTTAAAATCATACCTTAATTTAAGCTTGGAATGGCCGAATATGCAAAGCTTTAAAACCTTTCTTTTTTTCTTACTAGTTTCGGTCAAAACAAAAGAAATAAAATATGAACACTTTCATCTTTGGTTTCATTAATAATATGTTCATAATTCAATTACCAAAATAGCCTTCATTCATATATTTATAACATATAATTACAAGGTCATTCATGACCTTAACCGACCACTAAACATGATAATGGCTTAATTGCCATACAAGGCCTCCACCACTACAAAGCCATAACACCTTGATACTTTAACAAATAGCATGCAAGTTTCACTTTTAATGCAATTCAATCCTTTATTCAAATTAAGCTCACGTACGTATAAATTAACTTACTTAAAATTTACCATATGCTTAGTCACATATCAACAAAGACAGAAAATAATATTAAAATATTATACAAACTCAAATTTGTGGTCCCAAACCCTTTGCTCGACTAGAGTATAAATCAGACTTTTACAATAATAATAGCTAACCTAAACTAACTATACCAAATAGAAATAAACATAATCAAATAAGAATAATAAAATTACTAAAATAGGATAAAAAGATAAATGAAATAAACATAAACAGAATAATAAAATAAAATAAAGGAATAAAATAATAGAATATATAAATAAAGAAGATAAAATAAATAATAATAATAATTAGAAAAATGGGCAAAAGACCGATGGTGGGTGGCTAGAGCTCGGAGGGTCACGACGGTCTACAGGCATGCGGTGGAGTGAGGGCTGCCGAGGATGGTGGAGGGGGTTAGTTGGGAGTGGCTCGTGCTTGGTTCGAAGGAAGGAGGAAAGGGAAAAAAGGAAAGTGAAGGGAAGAAAAGGGAGGCAGTGTGGACGTGGGAGAGTGGGTGGCTCGAAGGGAGGAGGAAAGAGGGAGAGGGTGTGGGTAATGGAGGTGGCAAGATTTGCAAGGGGAAGGTTGACGGCGATTGTAACAGCTCAGTTTAGACCCTAGTCTAAACAGTGGTTTTGAGACCACAAATCTGAGGTCAAAATGATAATTTAATATTATTTTCTGTATGAATAGTATGTGATTTAACTTATTTAAAATTTTTGTGTGATAATTTTATCGACTGTGTGTTGAATTGTGAGAAAGTACTTAATTGCATAAGGTGTAAAATACTATGTGCTGAATGTTAAGTGCTTGATTGTTGTTGGCTTTTGAATGTGGAGTCCTTAAAAGGCAATAAGCCCACTATTTGAATTAGTGAATGACAAAGTACAAGTATGTCCTTAATGTTATTATGTTTTGCTTATTAATTCAAAAGGTTAATTTAATAAAAAGCATAATAATATGTAATAATGAAAACAAGGCATAAAAATAGACATGGTTCATCTATTTTCTTGACCGAAAATATCAAAGGAAAGAAAGAAAGAGTAAGCAAGGGCTCAGCCATGGTTTTAGCTTCATTTAAGGTTAGTTTTTATTCCGTTTTTGATAATTTCTACGTTTTTGTAATTGTTGCTTTGTGCTTTACAAAACCCATACTTAAATTTTGTGAATTGATGATGGTTATGAAATGTACCATTGATGAAATGGTGATTTTTGTGATGAGTGTTGGTGTTAAATGAAAGATATGTGTTTAATGAGCATGTTTTGTCCTTAGAGTTTTGATGAATTTAGCTAATTAAGGCTAAAATTGAGAAAATAGCATTTTAAAGGACTAAAATGTGAAATAAATGAAATGTGTGGATGATCGTTTGAATCGAGTTTTAAAATCTATAAAGAGAATGATCGAACCTGGAAACTAACTCTGACAACGACTTAAGGCAAGTGCACCTATCGAACAGTAGTATAGTTTAGGCAAGACTGGATTGTCGAACCCAAGGGAATTAAAAGTACTAATACTCACTTTCTTTCTATTATTTAGCATAAATATGAAGTGATTGATTGATTAAACTAAAAACTAACTAATTACTAAACTAAGACGCAAAGACAAAAAGAACAAATTGAAGAAATAACTTTTAGAAAAACTCAGTTGATTATGACGATACCCTAGAAGGAATCCACCTAGACTGCACTTGTTATCTAACACTGAACCAGATGATTTTATTCACTTGACTTGATCCGTAGGATTCCCTAATTTATATTAAACCCTCTCTCAAGGCAAATAACGTCTTACCCTAGGTTGATTAATTGAAATCTCTTTCTAATTAAAACCGCTAGAATCGCATTAACTCTATATATGGACTCCCATATTAGGTTTCACCCTAATCCAGCAAAATCTCGTCACCCTATCTCTAGGCGCGCTATCAACTCCGCTTAATTATGCTAGATCTACTCTTAGACAGGGACTTTTGCTCCACCACCTAAGCACATTCGACTTGAATTAATATCCCGAAAATATTAACACAAGAATTAAGCTCACATAATTAAGAACAAATCAAGTATTTATAATATAGTTCAGAAAAACAATAACAAGATTCATCTAGGTTTTATCCCCTTCAGGTATCTGAAGGGTTTAGTTCATAACAATAAAAGAAAACATCTTAGAAGAAAAGATAAAACAAAACATAAGAAATCCCTAAAACTCTTTGAAGGAATTGAAGGAGAAATCCTCCGTCTTGAGTAGAATTCTGGCTTCTTGAGATGGATCAACTGGCTATCTTCGAGTGATTCCCACAAATCTGGCCTTTTTGGCTCAGCTCCTTGCCCTAGCTAACCGCTGGCTCTGGCAGAAGGTTTCTGTAACACCTCAAACCCGGCCCATGCGTTAAGGCTAGATCTGACATATCACATGAGAAAAATACTACTAAGTCCTTTTTATTTGTACATAAATAGATTTAGATTTAAAATCAACTAAAACAAACTCCCATTTAAAAATTTATGATAAAGTATTATTGAATAAAATATTGATTGGTAAATCGATAAATTTGAGATATAAAAAATCTTATAAACCGTGAATTTGAAAATATCGTTAATAGTTTTAAAGGAATTGAAAATAATTTTCTAAAAGTGTTGATGAAATTTTAAGAGAAAATTTCCAAGTTAAAAAAAATATATTTATGAAAGTTTATTACGAAACCCTTTTTGTATATCCATTTTAGAAAGACATTTATTTAAGTTTTTAGAAAAATCTCAATTGAAGTACTTAGAGCAAATTATAAATTCGTCAAACAATAAACACAACAAAAATTAATCCAGAGGCCTTATTACAACCTTAACCCAAAATAGTAAAGTAATTAAATGTACTAAAAAGAAATCCAAATTTCAAATTAAACTGTTTTTGTAGTATGGCCTCCACCGAGTCATCCATGGGCCAAGTCTCCACCACTGATCATTACCTAAAAAGGGATAAGGAAAAAAAACGAGGTGAGTTACTAGAACTCAGTGAATAACCCCTTACCGTTGTTCATTGGGCCTGAATCCCATTATCAATAATTTGGGCCTACGCCCATTTTCAATAATAATAATGCATCAATTATATCATGTGTATGAAATGCAATTCCCAAACCAAACCTAGTAATCCATCCGCTACACTCCACCCATACCAACCAACACACCTGTAGGGATCAAGTCAACCCACCCCGCCAACACACCAATCTCAGGCATTAAGCCATTTATAATAAATTTAATTGTGGACAAGCCACCAGAATAATAGAATTTACATGGCATTGCCACCATACAGATTTGTGGTAGAGCCACCAGAACTTCTCTTCAATATTATCCCATCACATGAAAAATCATATATATAATGCATAACAATTCATGATTTTTACAATATAACAACAGTAATTTATTTGGATATTCATTACAAAAGTACGGCCCATTATAAAAAATTATCAAATAGGCCCATTAAGCAAAATATCAGATTGGCCCATTTAGCAAAATATCAGATTGGCCCATTAATCAAAATGTCCATTCGACCTATAAGGCAGTATGTCAATTTGGCCCATTAAGCAACTTCGTATTTCGGCCCTTTTAGGGGTAATTTCACAATTTTCACAATAATACTACCAATTTTGTTAATTTTATTAAAATAATATATCTTAGGCCAATTTTTTTAATTACGACCTATTACGATTCTAGTCATAGCGATCTATTTTCGATACTATATCCACCTTAAACCCACGAAAAACGGTGTGGGATTACACACCTGATTATGGTAAGCACTAAGCCTTCTTTCTCGTAAACACCTAAGATATCGTAACACTCAATTAGTCAACATACGTGATTTATTAATCAACTCTAAAATGAACGATCTATGGTGCTTGCCCTTTGAATCGTGAATGACCATGATTTGTCGATTTTCTTCGGATGACGATCCATAACCCAGTGGAAAATCCCGAATCGTCGATGCCTCAAATTTGTGAATGACCTCAAATAGTCGATTCTCACCGGTTGAGAGTCCACAACCCGGTGGAAAGTCCCAAATTGCTGATGCTGCCCTTTGTTTGAGTTTAGGAGTAGGGATCACTAATCCACTCCTTTTGAGATCTCCACTTGACTTTCCTTTAGAATTAGTACCACAAGCCTTCATTCGATTAGATCTTATATAGATTGATATTACAATAAAATATGGATTTTCAAAGGGTAAAAGATCGACTTACCACAAATTCTGAGTGATCAATGGTTGGATAGATCGAGCAATTTAATCCATATAATTATAATCGGTTAATTATTACTATTCCAATAACATCTTAACGAATAAAGAACGATTTTATAGAATCCTTGAACAACTCCTTACCTTTAAGATTTTTAGGATCGATTCCCAATGATTGTATGATAACTTCAAAAAAATCAAAGTTTTGGCCCTCCAATATATCACTACGAAGAAGAAAAATGATCTCGTTTGAGAGAGAATAAGGTGATGGTTTCGGTCAATATGACCATCCAAACCAAAGCGTAAATTCGGCATAAGATAAAGAAAATAAAATGTTGAAAAGAACACTTACCGATGGATCAAGGAATGAGTGATAACTCGAATGAAAAAGAAAGAATAATGAAGAGATGAAAGGTTTCGGCTATAGAGGAAAAATGGGCAAAATATTTGGCTATGGTGATAAGGATTAGAGAAGGACAAATGCTTGAAGGATTTTGTGAAAAAGAAAAGAAAAAAGAAGAAAGATGTTTGACTAGCTTCGGTTTTCAAGAAAACATGAGTGAACAAATTTTGGTCTCAATGGTTTGGTCTCAATGAGTTCTTGGTGATGCCGTTCGGGTTGACTAACGCACCAGCCGCATTTATGGACATGATGAATCGAGTCTTCCAACCCTATTTAGACCGGTTTGTAGTGGTGTTCATAGATGACATCTTGGTTTACTCGAAGAATGAAGAAGAGCACGATTCGCATCTGCAGGTAGTATTGCGGATATTGCAGGAAAAGCAACTTTATGCCAAATTCAGTAAGTGTGGATTTTGGCTAAAGGAAGTGACCTTCTTAGGGCATGTTGTGTCGGCCGAAGGAATTAGAGTTGATCCCCGGAAGGTAGAGGCTGTGTTGGATTGGAAACCACCGAAGTCAGTCGCTGAAATTTAGAGTTTCTTAGGGTTGGCTGGTTATTACCGGTATTTTGTTGAGGGGTTTTTGTTGATTGCTACACCCTTAACTAATTTTTTTGCAAGGAGTACCTTTTGTGTGGTCAAATCAGCAGCAAGAAAGTTTTTAGAAATTGAAGAAGATTTTGACGAAAGTGCCAGTACTGATTCAACCTGAGGCTGGAAAAGAGTTTATTGTTTACTGCGATGCGTCACACACGGGCTTGGGTTGTGTGTTGATGTAAGGTGGAAATGTGGTGGCTTATGCATCTCGTCAGTTAATACCACACGAGGTGAATTATCCCACTCATGATTTGGAGTTGGCTACGGTGGTGTTTGCTTTGAAGATTTGGAGACACTACTTATACGGTGAGAAGTCAATCATCTATACGGACCATAAGAGTCTAAAGTACCTCCTTACCCAAAAGGAGTTGAACTTAAGACAGCGGAGGTGGATAGAATTATTGAAGGATTATGACTTCTCAATTGAGTATCATCCCTGAAAGGCTAACGTGGTGGTAGACGTGTTGAATCGTAAGGTGATATCGATTTAAGAGCGATGTTCGCTCATCTCAGCTTGTATGAAGATGGTAGTCTGCTAGCCGAACTTCAAGTGAAGCATGCATGGGTAAGTCAGGTTAAGGAAAAGCAGCTATTAGACGAAAGGTTGGGTTCCTTACTTCAGCAAGTGAAAGATGGTGTAATAGGGGATTTTGGATTGAATAGTGATGGAGTATTGTGTTTCTGCGGAAGAATTTGCTTGTCTAAAGATTCAAAATTGAGACAAATGATTCTGCATGAGGCACATAGTAGTCCTTATGCTATGCACCCTGGGGGAAGTAAAATGTATTGAGACCTTCGTGAATAGTATTGGTGGCCTGGGTTGAAGCGAAAAGTTACTGAATTCGTGAGTAGGTGTTTAACATGTCAACAAGTGACGGCGAACATCAATTTTCGTCGAGATTGCTGCAACTGGTGAAGATTCCCTTATGGAAATGGGAACGGATAACGATGGACTTTGTTAGTGGGTTACCCTTATGGAAATGGGAATGGATAACGATGGACTTTGTTAGTGGGTTACCCTTAATGCCTACTAAGAAAGATTTCATCTGGGTAATAGTGGATTGATTGACGAACACTACCCATTTCCTACCTATTCGTACATATTATTCATTGCAGAAGTTGGCCAAATTGTACGTAGCTGAGATCATGAGGTTACATGGGGTACCAGTGTCTATTATTTCGGGCAATGACCCTAGGTTTACATCACGGTTTTGGAAAGCCTTACATAAAGCTTTGGGAACCAAGCTTAATTTCAGCACGACATTTCATCCTCAGTCAGATGGTCAGTCGAAGAGAGTAATCCAGACTTTGGAAGACATGTTAAGGGGCTGTGTGATTGACTTCAAGGGCAGTTGGGAAACTTCCTACCATTGGCAGAGTTTGCTTATAATAATAGCTATCAATCCAGCATCCAGATGGCACCCTACGAGGCGTTGTATGGTCGTAGGTGTCGTATTCTACTTGTTGGACTGAATTGGGGAAGAGACAATTATCAAAGATGGAGGAAAAAGTGAAGGTAATTCGGGCACGATTAAAGGAAGCTTCAGATAGACAAAAATTGTATGCAGACCTGAAGCGTAAGGATATTGAATTTGTGGTGGGAGATCAAGTCTTTCTAAAGGTCTCACCTTGGAAGAAGATCTTCAGATTTGAAAGGAAGGGCAAGTTGAGCCCTAATCGTGTCAAACAGTCAAGTTTTAATATTTATAAAAGAATGATCGAACCTGTAGACTATCTATGACAACGATAGAGGCAAGTGCACCTATCGAACAGTAGTATAGTTTAGGCAAGAATATCTTATCGAACCCAAAGGAACCTAAAAGTAATACTACTCACTTTCTCTCTATTATTTAGCTTGAAATATGGAGTGATTGGTTTATTAAACTAATGAAAAAACTAAACTAGATGCAAAGACAAAAGAAAGAATTGGAGAAAAACTTTAGGAAAGCTCATTTGATGAAGATGATAACCTTAGGAAGAATCCACCTATGACTACACTTATTATTTATTCCCCAAACCATATGATTTCTTTACTTAGCTTGATATGTGAGACTCCCTAACCTATATTAAACCCTCTCTCGAGGCGAATAACGTCTAACCTTAGGTTAATTAGTGGAACTCTCGTTCTCTTATAATAACCCCCTAAGAAAGCAGTAAATCGATCAATGGTTTCCCATATTACGTTTCACCCTAATTTGGCAAAATCTCGTAACCCTATCTCTAGGTGCCCGATCAACTTCGCTCAATTATGCTAGATCTACTCTTAGGCAGGGTCTATTCCTCCTCCACCTAAGTACATCAGATTAAATTAAGCAATATAATTAAGAACAAACTAAGTACTTATCATATAATTTAGAAATCAAATAACAAAATCCATCATAGGTTTCATCCCCTTTAGGTATCTGAAGGGTTTAGTTCATAACTAAATAAGAAAACATCTCAAGAGAAAAGATAAAATAAAACATAAGAAAACCCTAAAACCCCCTGAAGGAATTGAAGAACAGATCCTCCATCTTGAATAGAACTCCGGCTTCATGAGATGGATCAACTGGCTATCATCGAGTAATTCCCTGAATAAAAGCTCGCAGAAAACTCTACCTCCTGTTTCGGCTTCTACCGAACTCTCCTTGGAAGTTGCCCTTGAGTGTTTGTATAGGCTTTGAGATGCTTTACTTGGCTCCTAAGTATCCTAATTCAAGTAGAATTCCTCCTAGGATGTTTAAGTAGACTTAGGAATGTGTTTTTTTTTTTGCCTCCAAGCATCTAAATTCGAGTGAAATTGCTCTTTCTCGCGGCAGGGGCACGGCCATGGTACACGCCCGTGTAAATCGTCTTCAGGCCGTGTCTCGATTCTGTCGATTGGGGCACGGTCGTGTAAATTGTGGCATGGTCGTGTGAAGCAATTTGACAAGGCACGACTGTGTGGCTTGAAGTCTAGGCCGTGTCGATTTCCTCTTTGGCCCAATTTGGCCCGTTTTAAGCCCGTTTCTCATTCTTTTCGTCCTCGGGTGCTTTTCTGAGTATAAACATGAAAATAAAGGATTAAAAGTACCTTTTTACATAAATCAAGGGCTAAATCATCCAAAAGCATACTAAATATGGGGTTAAAATATGTTACTTTTATGGTTTATCATGCTCTAGATTCATCGGACCGTATCGTGTGTTGAAGCGTGTTGGACCAGTTGCTTATCAGCTTAAGTTACCTCCAAAATTGAGTCAGATGCATAGTGTATTTCATGTCACAATGTTAAGGCGTTAGCGATCGGATCCGTCTCATATCGTACCGGTAGAGGAAATTGAGATAAGACCTGATTTGTCGCTCGAGGAGGAACCGAGGCAAATTTTAGATCGGGACATTAAGGTCTTTGAGAAGGAAGTCAGATCAGTTAGTCAAGGTATTATGGCGCAATCACGGAGCGGAGGAAGCTACGTGGGAGCCCTAAGGACATGATTCAAAGATAATATCCTCACCTCTTTTAATCGTAAATTTTCGAGGACGAAATTTTCTTTAAGGGGGTAGAATTGTAACACCCTAAAAATTTAGAATTTTATGTGTTGTATTGTTTTGGTGTTAAGTTAGTTAAATTATTAATTTTGTATGTTTAGGAGGTCCTGAGAAGGCTCGGGGTTTATTTGGACCTAGTAAATTTTTTGGCATTTAGCACTTTAAGGAGATGGAGTAAGTGACCTTAAAGCATATGGGAATAAATGAGTAAATGGTTAGCATAAATGAGCTATTAGTAGAGAGGATATGGCGCCACTTGTAGTACCTTGAGGGAAGAGGTTCAAATCTCATTGTGTGCAAATTTTTGACTAATATTTTTGTACTCTTTCCTAAAGTGTCGGCCAAGAGGTATACATGGCAAGTTGGACCTCTTTATTTTTGGTAAGGTGGCTAAGAAATAAGGAAAGGTTGATGTTGGGGAAAGGAATCAAAAGAATAAGGCAAGTAAGGGGAGCATGTGGCTTATTTCATGGAGAATGCTATGGAAAGTATGGTTGGCAAAATGTTGACCTTTATGGCTATGAATGTGGACGGTTTTTAGGGCTAAAGGGGTGATAGCTAAATTTTGTTAGTGTCTTGGTAAGGCTTTAGTGCTAGTTTTGCTCATTCCCATTAGCATCAAGTGTGCCTTTTTCTCAAAAAAAATTCTATTCTCTTAGCCGATTTTGTCTTGGGCAATTGGTAAGAGTTTTGGGCATTGTTTTGGCCAAAATTTCATTTTGTAACTTTTGTGACATTTTTCTCTTCTCCCCAAATTTTCCCTCTTGCCGAATCTTCAACTTGAGTGTGCATATTCACTTATTTCTTTTTTCTTGTTGCCGAATGTACACCAACAATTGAGATCAAAATTTGTTCTTTCTTCTTTCTTGAAAACAAGGCTAGTGAACCATTCTTTTTCTTCTTCCTTCTTTTCTTTTTCACAAACCCTTCAAGCATCTCTTCTACTCTAATCCTTTTCACTATAGCTGAATTTTGTGCTTATTATTTCTCCATAGCTGAAACATTTTCATCTCTCCATTAATCTTTCTTTTTCATTCGAGTTGTCACCCATCCCTTGATCAATCGGTAAGTACTCTTTTCAACCTTTTATTTTCTTTTCTCTTATGGCCGAATCCATACTTTGGTTTTTTGATGGTTATTTTGACCGAGACCATCACCTTATTTTCTTTCATTCAAATCATTTTCTACCTCGTAGAGATATAGTGGAAGGTTGAAACTTGGATTTTCTGAAGTCATCGTATAATCGCTAGAAATTGGTCCTAAAATCTTTAAGGTAAGAGTTCTTCACAGATTCTATAATCACTCTATTCGTTAAGATGTTATTAGTATGGTGATAATTAACTAGTTGTAACTTTAGGGACAAAATCGTTTGATCTATCCACTCGTTGATCACTCGAAAAATTTGTGGTAAGTCGATCATTCACCCTTGGACAATCATTTTTATCGTAATATCGATCTATATAAGATCTAATCGAATGGAGGCTTGTGGTACCGATTCAAAAGGAAAGTTGGTGGAGATCTCAAAAGGAGTGGATTAACGATCCCAACTCCTAAATTCAAGCGAAGGGCTATTCCGACGATTCGAGACTTTCCACCAGGTTGTGGACCCTCATTCGGTGAGAATCAACTATTCAAGGTCGTTCGCAATTTTGAGGCATTAGTGATTCGGGATTTTCCACTGGATTGTGGACCATCATCCGGGGAAAACTGACAAGTCGTAGTTGTTCACGATTCCAAGGGTAAATTTTAGATGGTTTGTCTTAAAGTAGATTTATTAAATCGCGTATGTTGACTAATCAATCGTTATAAAATTTTAGGTGACGACGATCGAGAAAGCATAGTGCTTACCGTAATCAGGTGTGTATTCTCACACTATATTCCATGGGTTAAAGACTATTATCATATTGGTATTAAATCACTTGATTAAGTCGTATCTTGATGAAATCGAAAAAAGATTGGCTTAGATCTCATTATTTGATAAAATTGATAAAATCGGTATTAACACGGTGAAAGATTACAAAATACCTTTAATGGGCCAAATCGATATATTTTGCTCTGCTATGTGGCCAAATCGATATATTTTGCTATTTTGTGGGCCAAATCGATATATTTTGCTATGTGGGCCAAATTGATATATTTTGTTATGTGGGCCAAATCGATATAATTGCTAAATGGACCGATTGATATATGAATTTGTGCTACATAATTTTTATGGCCCCGCCACGATTGATAAATTGGCTTTTCCTTGGCCCGATGGACAACGGTAAGTGGGTTACACATCGAGTTCTAGTAACTCACCCCAATTTTCCTTATCCTTTTCAGGTAATAATCAGTGATGGAGACTTGGACCGTGGATGACTCGGTGGAGGCCATACTACAAAATTGGTTTAATTTGGAAATTTGGATTTCTTTAGTACTTTTAATTACTTTGCTATTTGAGTTAAGGTTGTAATAAGGCCTCTGGATTTATTTTTGTTTTGTTTATTGTTTGACAAATTTATAATTTGCTCTAAGTACTTCAAATGGAAATTTTTTCTAAAAACTTAAATAAACATTTTCTTAAAATGAATAAATAAAAGGGTTTCATAGTAAACTTTTATAAACAAATTTTAACTCAAAATTTCTCTTAAATTTTTTATCAATGCTTTTCAAAATTATTTTCAAATTTTCTCAAACCATTAACGATATTTTTAAAGCTACGACTTATAAGATTTTTCATATCTCAAATTTATTAAATTATCAATCGATCTTTTATTCAATAATATTTTTTCAAATTTTAAATGGGAGTCATTTTAATTGATCTATTTATGAAAAATGACTTAGTAGTATTTTCTCATGTGACATGTCAGATCTGGCCTTCACACATGGGCCAGTTTGGGGTGTTACAAATTAATGTACTAAAAAGAAATCCAAATTTCAAATTAAACCGTTTTTGTAGTATGGCATCCACCGAGTCATCCATGGCCCAAGTCTCCATTACTGATCATTACCTGAAAAGGGATAAGGAAAAAAAATGGGGTGAGTTACTAGAACTCAATGTATAACCCCCTTACCGTTGTTCACTGGGCCTGAATCCCATTAGCAATAATTTGGGCCTAAGCCCATTTTCAATAATAAAAATGTATCAATTATGTCATGTGTATGAAATACAATTCCCAAACCAAACCTAGTAATCCATCCACTACACATCACCCGTACCAACCAACACACCTGTGGGGATCAAGTCAACCCACCCCCCAACACACCAATCGCAGGCATTAAGCCATTTATAAAAAATTTAATTGTAGACAAGCCACCAGAATAACAAAATTTACTTGGCATTGCCACCTTACAGATTTGTGGCAGAGCCACCAAAATATGTGGCAGAGCCACCAGAACTTCTCTTCAATATTATCCCATCCCATGCAAAATCATGTATATAATGCATAACAATTCATGATTTTTACAATATAACAACAATAATTTATTTGGATATTCATTACAAAAGTATGGCCCATTATAACAAATTATCAAATAGGCCCATTAAACAAAATATCAGATTGGCCCATTTAGCAAAATATCATATTGGCCCATTTAGCAAAATATTAGCTTGGCCCATTTAGCAAAATATCAGATTGTCCCATTAATCAAAATGTCCATTCGACCCATAAGGCAGTATGTCAATTCGGCCCATTAAGCAATTTCGTATTTCGGCCCTTTTAGGGGTAATTTCACAATTTGCACAATAATACTACCAATTTCGTCAATTTTATTAAAATAATATATCTTAGGCCAGTTTTTTCGATTTATGCCCTTACGATTCTAGTCATAGCGATCTATTTTCGATACTATATCTACCTTAAACCCACGAAAAATGGTGTGAGATTACACACCTGATTACGGTAAGCACTAAGCCTTCTTGCTCGTAGACACCTAAGATATCGTAACACTCGATTATTCAACATTCGTGATTTATTAATCAACTCTAAAATGAACGATCTACGGTGCTTGCCCTTTGAATCGTGAATGACCACGATTTTTCGGTTTTCTTCGGATGACGGTCCACAACCCGGTGGAAAGTCCCGAATTGCCGATACTGCCCTTCGTTTGAATTTAGGAGTAAGGATCACTAATCCACTCCTTTTGAGATCTCCACTCGATTTTCCTTTCGAATTGGTACCACAAGCCTCCATTCGATTAGATCTTATATAGATCGATATTACGATAAAATATGGATTGTCAAAGGGTAAAAGATTGGCTTACCACAAATTCTGAGTGATCAACGGTTGGATAGATCAAGTGATTTAATCCCTATAATTATAATCGGTTAATTATTACTATTCCAATAACGTCTTAACGAACAAAGAACTATTTTATAGAATCCTTGGAGAACTCCTTACCTTTAAGATTTTTAGGACCGATTCCCAACGATTGTATGATAACTTCGAAAAAATCAAAGTTTTGGCCCTCCAATATATCACTACGAAGATGAAAAATGATCTCGTTTGAGAGAGAATAAGGTGATGGTTTCAGTCTATATGACCATCCAAACCAAAGCCTGAATTCGGCATAAGATAAAGAAAATAAAATGTTGAAAAGAACACTTACCGATGGATCAAGGAATGAGTGATAACTTGAATGAAAAAGAAAGAATAATGAAGAGATGAAAGGTTTCGGCTATAGAGGAAAAATGGGCAAAATATTCGGCTATGGTGATAAGGATTAGAGAAGGAGAAATGCTTGAAGGATTTTGTGAAAAAGAAAAGAAAGAAGAAGAAAGATGTTTGACTAGCTTCGATTTTCAAGAAAAGATCAGTGAACAAATTTTGGTTTCAATGGTTTGGGTACATTCGGCAACAAGAAGAAATAAAAGAAGAGAATATGCTCACTAATGGCTTGTAATTTTGGCACGAAGCAAAAGAAGAGATTTGGAGAAAACACAAAATATTGCAAGAATAGATTTTAGCCTAACAAGCACCAAAAATCTATCAAAATGCTAAGGAGAAATTCGGCTACCCCTCTCCCATACCAAAATTGTCCACATTCATGACCATAATGGTCAAAAATTGGCCAACCACAATTTCCATAACACTTCACTTGAAAAAGGCCACATGTTCCCCTTACTTTCCCCTTTTCTTTGATTTCTTTCCCCACCATCATCCTTTCCTATTATTCTTAGCCATCATGCCAAAAATAAAAAAGTCCAACTTGCCTTATTTACAAGCTTGGCCAACACTTAGGGGAAAAGTACAAAAATAATAGTCAAAATTTGAACATAATGGGATTTGAACCTCTTCCCTCAAGGTACTTCATATGGCGCCATATCCTTCTTACCAATTATTCATTTATGCTAGCAGTTTGCTCATTTATTTCCATAAGCTTTAAGGTCACTTACTCTATGTCCTTAAAATGCTAAATGTCAAAATTTTTTACTAGGTCCAAATAAACCCTGAGCCTTATCAGGATCCCCTAAACATACACAATTAATAATTTAACTAGCTTAACAACAGAAATAATGCAACACATAAAATTCCAAATTTTAGGATGTTACAGTTTCTGCCAAACTCCCCTCTCAAATTGCCCCCTAGGGTGTTTATATAGACTTTGAGATGCTTTACTTGGCCCCTACATATTCTAATTCAAGTAACATTCCTACTAGGGTGTTTGAATAGGCTTTGGAATGTGTTTCTTTGCCTCTAAGTATCATGTTCCGAGTAAAACTCCTCTTTCTGCGGCAGGGACACGCCCATGGCACACTTTGCCGAATTTATTTTAGATTATTTTCAAGAGATAAATAAGGATTATTCTTTAATTTTTTTAAAGAGATAAAGCTATCAAAATAAGGAAGAGTGATGGCCAAGGAAGGGACTCTAGCTAGTAATTTCAGCTACTAGAGGAGAAGAGGCCATTCATCCATTCACTTTGCCGAATTTCTCAAGAAAATTCCTCTCTCTCTCTGCCGAATTTTCCTTTGCCAAGTAGCCTCTCTTTCATCGATTCTTTTCCTCTCCAAAATCCTTCTTTTCTTCTTTTCTTCCTTTCTCTTCTACTGTCAAAGCCGAAACCTTTTATCCTTGTCTAAGTCTCCATAGCCGAACCTTGGTGGGACTTCAAACAAGGGTGTGTTGACTTCCTCAAGTAAGGGTAAGGATCTATTACTATTATTTTCTTTCTTCTTTAAACCGAAAGTCAAGGTTCTAATGCCATATACATGTTGGCCGAAACTTTGAAGGAAAGCTTCGGATTCTGTGGATCATTACAAGGAGGAAAGTTTCGGATTTCTAAGATCTAAGGTAAAGGCAAGTGTTGGCCAAGGGCCATTTATTATGTTTTAATGTTAGAAATTGGTCTAACATGTGACAATGTGATTTCGACAGATACCAAGGGTAAATAGCACTTTTCGGGATTTGAAAATCACAAGGTATGTGTTTAAGACATTCGGCCAAGGCCTATTTTAAGTGTTTGAATTTATTCTCAAAAGCTGAAAAATTAACAAGTAAGTGACATAGTAGTGGATCGATTTCAAAGGGAGCATAACAAGGTCTCGGGATTTGGCTAGCAATCAAATCGACAAAGAAGGTAAGGGTTTTCCTTTAGGATTTAGTTTTAAAGTCGAATAGGTTTATTAATATGTTTAAATGATTGGTAATATAAGAGTTAACGGATCTAAAGCATAGATTGGTTTTTCGGGATTTCAAGGAATTAGTTAACAAATCGTGTGTATTCGACACTAATTCTTAATATGTTTTATGGCAATATTTAATATGTGCATGTTTATAAGAATGTGAATATGGCTAAGGTAGTGTTACGGTACAAAGTACTCAGGTACGTTTCCTACTCCTACTAGGATTACGAAATACATTATATTTAACATGTGAAAAGTGACATGAATGTGAATTTAAGTATGATATGCATGATATGAATAATATGGGGAATTCGGGTTATATGAGAAAGGGAAGTGAATGTGGTGACTTGGTCACATTATCCGAATGTGGTAACCGGTTACATTATCTCGAATGTAGTGTCTCATGACACAATTATTTAATCTGGTGGCTATGCCACGAATTTTATATGGGCGATGAGCACGTCATTGCAATGATCGCCCTCGATGGTGTGTAGCGGATGGAGGTTGACTTAGTAGTCCCCACGGTGTGCGAGGTTGGTACGGGATGTGTAGAGATGGCATCTAGGTTTGGGTTCTGGATTGCATCATTATCTTGAATTATTATGTGAACATGATATGTATGGTATGCCTAAATCTATTAAATTTTAGTGTTGGTTACACATCGAGTGCATTGACTCACCCGTTGTGGGAACATGTTTCGGTGATGAGCGGTGATGGACCAGGACTAAGAACTTGTGGTGGCCATGCTCGACTTAAAGTTTTATTTAATTTGGACATTTTTTATTTAAGTACTCTACAATTTTATTTTGGGTTTTGTTTTATGTAATAAGGCCATAGTGATGATTTTATTGTTGTTTTAATTACTAGGTTACAATTTATGTTATTTAAAGATTAAGTCAATTTAATTTAAAATAAACTTTAAATATTTTGTCACCTGAAATAAATGGGTTTTCAATATAAAAATAAACTTGTTTTCAACTCGAGCCCAACCCACAAACAAACTATCTTCAAAACACACAGTTTTCAAAGTAACAAAAGAATTTTGAACCGGTTTACATCGAGGAACATACCAGATCAGGTCCAGGCTCGTGGGTCGGGTGTGGGGTGTTTCAGTTTTGATGTCTAAAGTGGTGATTCGAGGGTCTTCCTTATTCATCAATACCTGATCCCCTATGTTGAAGTGATCTGTTGTTCCTATCAGCTCGTCTGGGGTTTTCTTCGGTTTCACTTCGTGTATTCCTAGTTTCTCTTTAAAGTGTGTTTTCCACTCGTCTAGTTTATCGATCCAAAGCCTTCGTTCCTCATGAATTTCTTCTTTATCAACACGAGGTGTAGGATCTAGTATCTGTGAAAGAGCTTCAAGAAACAGCAAGTTAAGATGAAATTTCTTTGGAAGTTTGAGAGACTTACCGAATTCTTCCTCTGTGTGGTCTTTCTTTGTCGCATTGGGGTATGGTGCACGAGCTTGGTACTTTGTAATCGCCGGTTTTGGTATATCATGGCATACCTCAACCTTACCTTCACTTACCATAGGTTCTTCCCTTAGGTTTGGTACGTCTAACCCTTCACTATCGTAAATGGCTTGATTTTGCTCTCTCGGGTTAGTTTCAGTATTGCTTGGCAAGCTTTGTTGTGGTAGTTACGAGATCGACTTAGCAAGTCGCATAACCCGACTTAGTAATTTCCCAACCGACTTAGTAAGTTCACCAACTTGGTTCTTGATCCCTTCAATCGATGTTTGTTGATTCTTAAGGGTGGTCTCAGTGTCTTGGAGATGGGTATCTGTGGCTGCCATGAAGTTTGTCAGCATCTCTTCGATGTTCGACTCCTCTTCTTATTGGTGAGGTGGTTGTTGAAAATCTGGAGGGAGTTCCGGTCTATGGCTATTTTGATCATCCCACGAGAAATTGAGATGGTACCTCCAACTTGCATTATAAGTGTCATTATAAAAATTATTTTGTGGTCTAGAATAGTTACCGGTATAGTGAGCTTGCTCGTTTTCCATGCCATATCCATAGGGTAGGTACTCAGGATTCGCCACGCCTCCTAGATTCGTGTCATATTACATTACTGGGTGTACGTCGAGGTTGAAACACTGGTTGCTTTAGTGGGAATTGTCCTCATGACTTGCCACTGATAATTATTCAGTGCCATCTTCTCTATAAACTAAAATTATTTGCCAAAAGCATATAGCGGAAAAATTAGCAAAGTAAAAACTAAAATAAAAATAAAAATAAAAATAAATTATAGAAAAATAAAAATAATGGCTAAAGTAATAAAAATAGGGCTTTCTTCATATTTTAGTTCCCCGACAACGGCGCCAAAAACTTGATCGTCTGAATTGTCGAGTTTTAAAATTTATAAAGAGAATGATCGAACCTAGAAACTAACTCTGACAACGACTTAAGGCAAGTGCACCTATCGAACAGTAGTATAGTTTAGGCAAGACCGAATTGTCGAACCCAAGGGAATTAAAAGTACTAATACTTGCTTTCTTTCTATTATTTAGCCTAAATATGAAGTGATTGATTGATTAAACTAAAAACTAACTAATTACTAAATTAAGACGCAAAGACAAAAAGAACAATTTGAAGAAATAACTTTTGGAAAAACTCAGTTGATTACGACGATACCCTAGAAGGAATCCACCTAGACTTTACTTGTTATCTAACACTGAACCAGACGATTTATTCACTTGACGTGATCCGTAGGATTCCTAATTTATATTAAACCTCTCTCGAGGCTAATAACGTCTAACCCTAGGTTGATTAATTGAATTCTCTTTACGATTAAAACCCTAGAATCGCATTAACTTGATCTATGGACTCCCATATTAGGTTTCACCCTAATTCGGCAAAATCTTGTCACCCTATCTCTAGGCGCGCGATCAACTCCGCTTAATTATGCTAGATCTACTATTAGACAGGGACTTTTGCTCCACCGCCTAAGCACATTCGACTCGAATCAATATCCTAAAAATATTAACACAAGAATTAAGCACACATAATTAAGAACAAATCAAGTATTTATCATATAGTTCAGAAAACAATAACAAGATTCATCTAGGTTTCATCCCCTTCAGGTATCTGAAGGGTTTAGTTCATAACATTAAAAGAAAACATCTCAGAAGAAAAGATAAAACAAAACATAAGAAATCCCTAAAACTCCCTGAAGGAATTGAAAGAGAAAATCGCTGTCTTGAGTAGAATTCCAGCTTCTTGAGATGGATCAACTGGCTATCTTCGAGTGATTCCCACAAATCTGGCCTTTTTGGCTCGGCTCCTTGGCCTAGCTAATCGTCAGCTCTGGCAGAAGGTTTCTGTCGAACTTCCCTCTTGAGTTGCCCCCTAGGGTGTTTAAATAAACTTTGAGATGCTTTACTTGGCCCCTACATATCCTAATTTAAGTAGAATTCCTACTAGGGTATTTGAATAGGCTTTGGAATGTGTTTCTTTGCCTCTAAGTATCCCATTCTGAGTAAAACTCCTCTTTCTACGGTAGGGATACGCCCATGTCACATGCCCATGTGTTTCGTAGCCAGGCCGTGTGCGAGCCTATTTATGAGGTACGGCCGTGTGAATCGTGGTTAGGCCGTGTTTAGACTTCTCTTAAGAGGCACGGTCGTGTTGGCTTAAGTCCAAGCCGTGTCAATTTTATGATATGGCCCATTTGGTCTGTTTTAGGTGCGTTTCTCATTCTTTTCATCCTCCAGTGCTTTCCTGAGTATAAAATATGAAAAGAAAGGATTAAGAGCACCTTTTTACACAATTCAGGGAATAAATCATCCAAAAGTATGCTAAATGTGTAACACCCCTTACCTGTAATCCTCGCCGAGATAGGGTACGAGGCGTTATAGTACAAAAGTACTTAATTGCCACTTAGGCTCAACACGACTACTCTTCTTGAGCCACTTCAACAACTCCATATTCGACCTACGAGACTTCACTCGTACCTATGAGGGCTATCGAAACTATATCGAAAACTTTATGATCCATAAAATTTTCTTTCAATCTAAATAGGGAGTACACGCCCGTGTTAGATGGCACACACGGTCGTGTGTAGTCACAAACAACCATGTGCTCACACTGTGCTCAAAAATCCCAACATTCTGCCAAAACTCCCACAGTTAGGGCACTCACCTGTGTGGAATGGGGGCACGCCCGTGTATCCTTACAACATGCCCATGGCTTTGAACCGTGGGGAGTTACTGACTATATTCACACGGCCTTGACACGCCCGTGGGCCTAGACCGTGTGTTAATCCTTGGTATACTGACTTGTTCACACGGTCTGGGGCACATGCCCATGTCCAAACCGTGTGTCCTACACGACTCATACAAACGGCCGTGGGGTTTGACCATGGCCTATCCTGACTTAAAACAATAAGGTGCAGGTTACGCACAGTCTAGACACACGCTCGTGTGTTTAACCATGTGGGCACTTAGAGGCTATTTACCAAGCCAATTGCCACCCTAAAATCAAGATCATATTCATGCTCAATTCAATACATTTCATACCTCATCACATAATTACACATAGCATCGATATTACTCTTGAATTAAAGACATTTAATCATAAAAGAAATAAGGTCTTCATCCCATATAATGGGGAGAATTATTTCCCATGTAATTACAAACAGCTTAGGCCCTCATCTATGGCTCTGAAAAAACATAAGCTCTCTTAGGCCAACACAATTTGGCTACATCAACAATGACTTAATCAACCTTAAATACTAGCCCTATACATGCCATAACTCATGGGGACTTGATACCTCATACCAAGTGTCTGCATGATAGTGTGAAAATACCTCCAGCCGTCTCTAACTCGAGTTAGCTAAATTAACCTATAAGAGAGGAGAGAAATAAAAGAAGTAAGCAAAATGCTTAGTAAGTTCATCTGCATATAATAATAAACATTGATATTCATTGAACATACATATTGCAAATTATCATGATAAGATTTTCTCATGAACTCATGGTTACTTACTCAATCATCCTTAAGCTTACTCATTCTACCTCTTACCATATTCTTACCATACTACAAGCCAAATGCTCGTTTAATTAGCATACATTCCTGCACTGATCATCACAAGATCATGTAAAACAACACATCAAACATTTTCAATAAGCTACTTATATTACAAATCTCTCGGTGGTTACGCACTTAGCCCACCATTGAATCTCTTATAGGGTGGTATCGCACACAGCCCACCAATCAATAATATTTACGGTGATTTCGCACTTAGCTCACCAATCATTTATAAGCGATGGTATGGCACACAGCCCCTCGATTTCTAATTAAACAAGTGGTAACACACACAGCCCACCGATAGTAATATAAATGATGGTATCGCACATAGCCCATCAATTAATAATATATCAAGTGGTATCGTACACAGCCCACCGATATTATACATTCTTGAATAGTCATCCACATGCATTTATCTATTTCAAATATTTACTCGAAACTTCTTCACCCACTACTATTCTTACTTAGCTTTCTACTATAATTGTTCGCATTCACACAATGCAATAATAATTATAACTTATGCAAATAAAGTGCATCATTTACACATCACCCACTATGGATTCATCAAATACCGAATCCACCTCAATTCAGTTCTAACACATTCTTGTATCTCTCATGTATAACACATTCATTCTCAATTCTCAAATACTTATTGAGCCACAACATCGTTAAGTAACTCCCTTAAGTCTCATACACATAATGTCACATTGACATTATACACGAATTAATTCTATCAATGCCATGTTCTCGACATGGTCCTATACAAAATCTCTCACCGAGGTCATATTTCAATATGGTCTTACACGGGACCTTAACTATCATCATTTCATAATATTTGCATTTCTTACTATTCATAGGTTCCAATTCTTTTAACAACTCATTAACACTTATATAATACATTCATTGCATAATTATACATTCCATACAACATTGGAATATTAAACAACCCATACGTACTTGCAAGGTTTGCATACGAACTTACCTCGATAACGAAAAGGCGAAAAAGGACTTTTTGCCCACATTCCTCTTTATCTCGTTCTAGGTTCGAATCTCATTTTCTTCAATCTAGAAGAATAAAATTTACTCATTTAATCACTTAATGTTCATATTACAACATAATATCCACTTAGGCAAAAAGACCATTTTGCCCCTACACTTTGGCAAAATTATAATTTAGCCCCTAGGCTCGTAAATAAATTTTCATCACATTTTCTTGTTGAACAAGCCTAGATGATCGTTTACTCCTCTTACAACTATCTACAATTAAAACTATTTAATGCCTTAATGAACAATTTACAACTTTTGCATTTTAGCCTAAATTAGGTGTTTTTATGACAACACCTTTCACAAAAGTTGTTTCTCATCATCTCAGTAACCAGCATAAACTCTCTAATGGAAAGTCCCTAAACTCTCAACCATATTGCAAAATAGTCCCCTCATTAGCTACCTTAAGCTTTGGGGACTCCAAAAGTACAATTTTTATCAAGAAAAGTCATCAAAATCACTTACTAATAAGGAAGATAGCTTGGCTGAAATTTCAAACCCCCAAAGCTCCATTTCTTCTTCAATTTTGGTGGAGAGAAGATAGATGAATAATGAAAGATGATAACATCTTTTACTCATCTTATTTTATTCTTTTTTATCACCTAATTCCCACCTATTTTGACCAAAATTAAAAATTCTTGTCTCCTATGTCACATGGTCGGCCTAGTCACTTAAAACAAGGCTAAATTTCACAATTGGGGCCTCCAATTAATATCCCATAGCTATTTGGCACCTTTTGCAAATAAACTAGAACTTTTGCACTTTATGCGATTTAGTCCTTTTTCACAAATTAGCTAGAAATTGCTAAAATTAAGGTACCAAAATTTTCATGCATCCTTATAAAAATGTTATAACACATAATATAACATGAAAATAATTTTCTCTAACCTCGAATTAGTGATTACATGATCACTGTTCCGACTAGCCCCTAATTTGGACTGTTACAATTCTCCCTTCCTTAGGGATTTTCGTCCCCGAAAATCTTATCAAGAGGAGTCACTACCAACATTCATAAAATGTTTCCATCAATTCTTCAAAGTCACATATCCACTTATCTCAAATTTCCTTTGCCAACAACCTATAAGTTATAATACACAAGGTCAAAACGTAACTTGAGACCTAGGTATTTTCTTCCTCTAGGGCATAAACTCAGTAGTCCACTAGTTTATAACTCTGTACATGTCCAAACGATCGTTCGGATCTTTACTGACTGATTCACTACACTTCAAATGTTATTGATAAACCATAAAAGTAACATATTTTAATCCCACATTTAGTATGCTTTTTGATGATTTAGCCCTTGATTTATATAAAAGGTGCTTGTAATCCTTTCTTTTCATGTCACAAACTCAGGAAAGCACCCGAGGGTAAAAAGAACACAAAACAGGCTTAAACGGAGTAATTGGGCCTTAGTAAGAAATCAACCTGGCCTGGCACAAAGCCTGCACAGCTGTGTCTCACCGACTACCTAGAGCACGGCCTAACTCATGAGTTGCATGGCCGCGTATCATCTCATTACCATACACGGGCGTGTCAAGCGATCTACATAGTCGTGTCCCAATCGATAGACTTGAAGCACGGCCTGAATCTTGACTTACATGGCCCTGTCCAAAATGATAGAATCAAGGCACGGCCCAACCCTGAATTACACGGGCATGTGCCATGGGCGTGGCCCTGTCGCGGGAATGAGCAATTTCACTCGGAATTGGATGCTTGAAGCCAAAGAAACATACTCCTAAGTCTACTTAAACACGCTAATAGTAATTCTACTTGAAAGAGGTACTTAGGAGCCAAGTAAAGCATCTCAAAAGCCTATATAAACAACCCAAGGCAGACACTGAAGGACGACTTTTAGCTGAGGCTTTTACCGAAGCTTTCATCTTTTAGGGAATCACTTGAAGATAGCCAGTTGATCCATCTCAAGAAGCCGGAGCTCCATTCAAGATGGAGGATCTCTCCTTCAATTCCTTCAGGGAGTTTTAGGGATTTCTTATGTTTTGTTTTATCATTTCTCTTGAGATGTTTTCTTATTTAGTTATGAACTAAACCCTTCAGATACTTGAAGGGGATGAAACCTATGATGGATTTTGTTATTTGATTTCTAAATTATATGAGAAGTACTTAGTTTGTTCTTAATTATGTTGCTTAATTTAATCTGATATGCTTAGGTGGAGGAGGAATAGACCCTTCCT
Source organism: Gossypium rotundifolium (assembly GCA_025506655.1). NCBI lineage: Eukaryota > Viridiplantae > Streptophyta > Magnoliopsida > Malvales > Malvaceae > Gossypium > Gossypium rotundifolium. The sequence continues at coordinate 24,280,056 of CP106724.1, forward strand.
AAGAGTTGATCTAGCATGATTGAGTGGAGTTGATCGGGCGCCTAGAGATAGGGTTACAAGATTTTTCCAAATTAGGGTGAAACCTAATATGGGAATCCATTGATCGATTTACTGCTTCCTTAGGGGGTTTTTATAAAAGAATAAGAGTTCCACTAATTAACCTAAGGTTAGACGTTATTCGCCTCGAGAGAGGGTTTAATATAGGTTAGGGAGTCTCACGGATCAAGCTAAGTAAAGAAATCATATGGTTTAGGGATAAATAATAAGTGAAGTCATAGGTGGATTCTTCCTGAGGGTATCATCTTCATCAACTGAGTTTTCCTAAAGTCTTTCTCCAATTCATTCTTTTGTCTTTACATCTAGCTTAGTTTTTTTCATTAGTTTCATAAACCAATCACTCCATATTTTAGGCTAAATAATAGAAAGAAAGTGAGTAGTAGTACTTTTAGGTTCCTTTAGGTTCGATAAGATATTCTTGCCTAAACTATACTACTGTTTGATAGGTGCACTTGCCTCTATCGTTGTCATAGTTAGTCTACAGGTTCGATCATTCTTTTATAAATATTAAAACTCGACTATTTAACACGATCAAGTTTTTGGCACCGTGACGGGGACCACTAAAATATTAAAAAGCTCTATTTCTATTACTTTAGCCATAATTTTATTATTTCGCAATTTACTTTTATTTTTGTTTAGGTTAAATTTTTATTTAAGAAAGCTCTACAGAAATCACAGAGAAATTATACGACCTCTAGACTACCAAAGAGAAAAACAACAAGACAGATCCAATCCTACTGAAGGGATGGACGAAAACAATCCATCACCAAATGTGCAAGAATAGAATGCTCCGCGTACTATGTATGATTATACTAAACCTAATTTGACAGGAGCAAAATCTAGTATTGTTAGGCCTGCTATAACTGCTAATAATTTTGAATTAAAGCCTAACACAATACAAATGATTCAACAATTTGTTCAATTTAATGGTTTGCAGGATGAAGATCCAAATACTCATATGTCTAATTTTTTAGAATTATATGATACCTTCAAAATAAATAGCATTTCTGACGATGCCATACGTCTTCGGTTATTCCCTTTTTCATTAAGGAATAAAGCAAAGCAGTGGTTGAAACTCGTTACCACGAGGGTCAATCACCACATGGGATCAAATGACCGAAAAATTTCTTTTAAAATATTTTTCACCAGCCAAAACAGCCAAATTTAGGAATGACATATCTTCATTTGTGCAGAATGACGTAGAAACATTATATGATGTATGGGAGAGATACAAGGACCTCCTGAGAAGATGTCCACACCATGGGTTACCTTTGTGGCTTCAAGTCCAAACTTTTTACAATGGTGTGAATTCTTCAACAAGGCAAATGATTGACTCATCAGCCGGTGGAACTTTGAACAACAAAACTCCTGAAGCAGCTTACGATTTTATTGAAGAGATGTCGTTCAACACCTATAAATGGCAAATTACAATAGCCAAACCGACAAAATTAGTTGGAGTTTTCAACATAGATGTAGTAACAATGCTGTCAACACAGGTGGAGATGATGAATAAAAAGCTTGACAACTTATGTTCTTCTCAGGTACACCCAGTCATGCAATACGAAGTGAATGGAAATGTGGCGAATTCTGAGTACCCACCCTACCAACCGGGTGCAGACAACGAGCAAACAAATTATATTGGTAACAATTTCAGATCTAATAATAATCCTTATAGTAACATTTATAACGCAGGTTGGAGGAACCACCCAAATTTTTCGTGGGGAGGACAAGGAAATCAAGGAAATCAAAGGCAGCAACCTCCTCCAAATTACCCAAATCAGCCCTATCCACAGGAAAAGAAATCAAACCTTGAAGAGATGCTGACAAAATCCATGGCAGCTACAGATTCTCGTCTCCAAAAGACTGAAGGAACACTTGATGAACAATAAAAATTGATCAAGGGGATCGAGAATCAAGTTGGAGAACTTACTAGGTCAGTGGGACATCTCACAAAGCTGATTTCTAAACGTCAACAAGGACATCTACCAACCAACACAGAAATAAACCCAAAAGAGCAGATCCAAGTCATCACAGCTCAAGAGGGTACAAAGGTAGACAATACCACATCAGCACAAGAAACTAGGGAAGAAAAAGGTAAAACGGAGGTTGCTCACGAAAGGCCAAAATCGATAATCAAAGAATACCAACCTCGTATACCTTATCCCAAGCATTGAAAAAAGATGATTCAGAGGAACAATTCGGTAAGCTTCTAAAACTTTTAAAGAAATTAGATATTAACTTACCTCTTCTTGAAGCTCTTTTTCAGATGCTCGACTCAAGGAGATTTTTAAGACAGTTCTTGATGAACAAACGCAAAATAGATGAAGAGCACCATGTGGAACTAAACGCAACAGGCTCAGCAATGCTACAAAGCAGACTACCACAGAAATTAAAAGATCCAGGGAGTTTTACGATTCCATGTCTAATTGGTAGTTTAACTATTGATAATGCATTAGCTGATTTAGGGGTAACTATAAACGTCATGCCTTATGCATTGTTTAAATGACTAGGTCTAGGGAAGCCCAAACAAACTAGGATGAGTATACAACTAGCTGATAAAACTGTTAGAATTCCTAGGGGCATTCTTGAAGATGTTCTAGTAAAAATTGATAATTTTTTTTCCCATTAGACTTTGTTGTTTTAGAAATGGATGAGGATAATTCAATTACCTTAATTTTAGGAAGACCTTTTCTTGCAACTGCCAAGACTAAAATTGATGTTGCCACAGGAGAACTCATACTTCGTGTAGGAGATGAATCGGTCAATCTTCAAGCTCTCGACTTAGCCAAAACAACAGAAGATTAAGGTAAAAAAGTCATTTCAATAGATAATCAAATTGTTCAACCTTTATCGCAGGAAACATCACAATGCATCAAACCTGAGCCAACTCATAGGCCCCAAGTCGACACAGAAGAATCATACCAGAAACAAAACCGTAAGATCGACAATTTAGAAGAGCAGAAGATACACACCAAAGAAAAGCCAGATCCACACGAAGTAAAACCAAAGGAACCACCAGAAGAGCTCATAGGGACATCAAATCACTTCAAAATAGGAAACCAGGTGCTGTTAGACAAAGCCAATCCTCACATCACTTCAATAGACCTGAAGAAAAAGGGAGAAATACTTCTTAAGGTACACGATATCTTCCCACACGAAATAGTCGTAAACGCTTCTCGACTTCAACTTTGTCGCAAAAATAAAACTGTGAGCATGAGGGAAGATATTCAAACCTTTAAACCTCCCTAAAATTTTTCAAATACGAAGGCATTCTAGCTTAAAACTATAAACGAGCACTTCTCGGGTCAAATTTATCCTCAGTTTCTTTTCTTTCCTTCTTCCTTTTCTCAAAATTTAGCTTTAAACTAACACAAAAGTGCAGGATTCTAGGCCACACGTCCTTGCACACGGCTGTGCCCGTGGCCGTGTGGACCACCGAAACCACCACACTGATAGAGCAGAGCCGTGCAAGTCAGTCCACCCACCTCCCAACGTCACGAAGCCAACCACCCACACCACGGGCACCGACAAAATAGCACGGCCATGCCTCATGACCGTGCTAAGATACTGACTTATTGAGCACGACCATACCATGCCCATGCATTCCATCCGTGCTCACATACTGGCTTTTTAGGAACAAGCGTGGAATAACAATACGTGGAATAACAATACACTCCATGATATTCGGTAGTGTAAATCGACACACCCTCGGTACACGGGCGTGGGAACGTGCCATATTTGAAATCTTATTTAAATCCCCACAGCCCTTCCCCTTTTCCCATCTTCTTTCTTCCTTCTCTTTCATTCAAATTTTTCTCTCTGTTCATAGAAAAGGTCCAAGACTCTTGAGCAACACCAAAATCATGCCGAAGAAGTGTAAGAAGGTAAGCATTATCTCCTAAGAGGAGACCTCAACATGAGTTCATGCCGGCAGCTTTAGCTAATTGACATGCCAAGGGTCTCCGAAACCTTTTCGATTCTATTTTTCTTTTCTCTTCTCCTTTATTTTCCTTATCTATACTTCTCTTCTACTTAATTTAATTTATTTCATATTAGTTTCTTGGTTTTAGGTTCTAAAGGCTACTAGGGAATCACGCCACTTCCACCATCACCAACACTTCGCAGCCTTTGAAATCATACCCACCTCACGAACCACCTGCTAATGAGGACTCCTTAGTCAATTAGTCTTTTCTTTAAATTTTAATTTTCTTCTTAGTCTCCTTCTCTTTATTTTCTTAATCTTTAATTATATTATTAGTATATTATTATTTCTCTAGATCTCTTGGCTAGATCTTCACAGGCTTCCCAATTTCTTCATCTAGCAAATTGCTTTTCGGTAGCCACACCACCAAGCCATAGAAAACACCATCATCGCCACTAAAGATGCCAGGAATCATCCAAAATTTAGTGAAGTCTCACTTTCTCCCTTCTCTTTTGATTTATCCCATTACTATCATTATCTATCTTTGTACATTGAGGGCAATGTACATCTTAAGTGTGGGGGGATAAAAGTGCCTAACTTTTTGCATAATTCTCAATTTAATGCCTAATTTTTCATTAATCTTGAATTTAGTCTTTTTTTTAAGTAATTTTCTCATATTACTAATTAGGATGAAATTTCTAATGATTTATGATTTTTATTGATATGTTTTGGATTAAGTCATTGATAATTGTGCAGTGATGATTAAATTTCAAAAGAATACTAAAGAATCAAAGATGATAAGTCTATTTTGCAAAAATCAGAATTTGAAAGGTTGTTGAACTGAATTTGAGTATCACCCTGAAATTTAAAATTTATAAGGATTGATGCCAACACCCATAATTTTTATGTGAGAATTTAAGCCTTATAGAGCATATATTCTTTTTCATGCTCACTTTATTTGATTATGAGTATGTCAACTTTGAATTGTTATTCTAGAACTTACCTCGTTTATACATGTCGAGACCACATTAATGATTTGATATACTGAGATGATAAAGGCACCTAGGTTTTAACCCATTCACTCCACTAAAAAGCCTACCTACATAAATAACCCCTAGTGAACCCATTTGATCCTAACAACTCTTTTTATTGAATTACCCGTTTGATATTAACCCAAAACCCTTTGTATTTGTTATCAACATTCTTTTGACTATCCCTCTATCGAGAATTGATTTGATTAGTTGCCGAATTAGGTTATTTCAATTATCAAAGTTCATTCTATTATGTTTTTAGTTTGTTCTTTAAAAAAATATCCAAGTTTATTCAATATTAGTAGTATCAAAAGAGCTTAGAGCATTTAAACTCCAATTGTTGAAGAAAAGCTCGATTAAAGTATTATCGAATTTCAAGTGAGGGAAATACTCATTATTATAGAGTAATTATCAATAGTAGGTAATATTTTCTTTCAATTGATGTAAGTACTTATATTAGTTCATTATTTCTAGTTAGGTAATTTGTCAAGTCAATCTCGATTCTAACCTTCTAATTCATCCTGTATCCACACCTTTAACCCTAGCCCCGTTACAACCCTAATAAAGACCTTTTGATTTGTGTATCATCTCATATACAGTGGTGGAGATTTGATTTTCAGGCAAGCCTATGGGATTAACTTTTCAGGTTTGACTCTTGAGTGCCTTGTTGTGAACCTTAAACACCTTTGAGTGATTTGAGTGAATCTTTAGTGAGGATGTCAGTCCTTGTCGGTTTTGAATCAAGGGTAATTATTTAGATAAGGGGAGACACCTATGTTTTCATGCTACAGAATTATAACTTATCTCGTTTGAATCTTTAGGGCTCTTTGAGTTGAATTATCCATGTATAAATTATCTATGAATTATGATGAGGCATGATTGATGAATATTGTAAGTTATGGAAAGTTCATTCTAATTGTAAGTTGAGAATTTTGCTTGAGGACAAAAAAAAGCTTAAGTGTGGGGGTATTTGATAAACCATAAAAGTAACATATTTTAATCCCACATTTAGTATGCTTTTTGATGATTTAGCCCTTGATTTATATAAAAGGTGCTTGTAATCCTTTCTTTTCATGTCACATACTCAGGAAAGCACCCAAGGATAAAAGGAACATAAAACGGGCTTAAAACGGAGTAATTGGGCCTTAGCAAGAAATCGACATGGCCTGGCACAAAGCTTGCATGGCCGTGTCTCGCCGACTACCTAGAGCACGGCCTAACTCATGAGTTGCACGGCGCACATCATCTCATTACCACACACGGGCATGTCAAGCGATCCATATGGCCGTGTCCCAACCGACAGACCTGAAGCACGGCGTGAAACCCAACTTACACGGCCATGCCCAAAACTACAGAATCAAGGCACCGCACAACCCCGAATTACATGGGTGTGTACAATGGGCACGCCGCCGCGAGAATGAGCAATTTCACTGAGAATTGGATGCTTGAAGCTAAAGAAACATACTCCTAAGTCTACTTAAACACCCTAATAGTAATTCTACTTGAAAGAGGTATTTAGGAGCCAAGTAAAGCATCTCAAAAGCCCATATAAACAACCCAAGGTAGACATTGAAGGACAAATTTTAGCAGAGGCTTTTGCCAAATCTTTCATCTTTTAAGGAATCACTTGAAGATAGCCAGTTGATCCATCTCAAGAAGCCGGAGCTCCATTCAAGACGGAGGATCTCTCCTTCAATTCCTTCAGGGAGTTTTAGGGATTTCTTATGTTTTATTTTATCTTTTCTCTTGAGATGTTTTCTTATTTAGTTATGAACTAAACCCTTCAGATACTTGAAGGGGATGAAACCTATGATGGATTTTGTTATTTGATTTCTAAATTATATGAGAAGTACTTAGTTTGTTCTTAATTATGTTGCTTAATTTAATCTGATGTGCTTAGGTGGAGGAGGAATAGACCTTGCCTAAGAGTAGATCTAGCATGATTGAGCGGAGTTGATAGGGCGCCTAGAGATAGGGTTACGAGATTTTACCGATTAAGGTTAAACCTAATATGGGAATCTATTGATCGATTTACTGCTTCCTTAGGGGGTTATTATAAGAGAACGAGAGTTCCACTAATTAACCTAAGGTTAGACGTTATTCACCTCGAGAGAGGGTTTAATATAGGTTAGGAAGTCTCATGGGTCAAGCAAAGTAAAGAAATCATATGGTTTAGGGATAAATAATAAGTGAAGTCATAGGTGGATTCTTCCTAAGGGTATCATCTTCATCAACTGAGTTTTCCTAAAGTCTTTCTCCAATTCATTCTTTTGTCTTTGCATCTAGTTTAGTTTTTTTTCATTAGTTTTGTAAACCAATCACTCCATATTTCAGGCTAAATAATTGAAAGAAAGTGAGTAGTAGTACTTTTAGGTTCCTTTGGGTTCGATAAGATATTCTTGCCTAAACTATACTACTGTTCGATAGGTTCACTTGCCTCTATCATTGTCATAGTTAGTCTACAGGTTCGATCATTCTTTTATAAATATTTAAACTCGACTGTTTGACATGATCAGTTATCCCCTCCTTAGGAATTTTGTCAACTCAAATTTGAAATCTATAGGGTTTTATCTCGCTTTTTCATTAAAGCATTCACCGACCATAATAGTCTTGAATTGTACTCTGAGGAAACTCAGCCTTTAATGGTCAACTATTTCTGACCATAAACTCATTCATATCATGAAATGTACTCTGTTGTCAAACGTTTATGCACCTAACTTATTTCATTATTCTTATATTAGTAGATATGCTACTACTAAATCTCATACCAAAACTTCTATATAAGTTCTGGATTCATCAATATTCAAAATCTGTCTCGAGAAAGCGTCAATGACAGAAAACTTATCCAACCTGTATTTTGTCTACTATCTGAGAAGTATCACCATAATTGTACTCTTCATTATAATATCTCAAGCCATTTCAACTATTTCATTTTCAAGATCTTCTGTAGCATAAGATTCCCCTACTCATTAAAATTCAAAAAGAACACATCGAGTTTCCCATGAATCATTTCATGACACCTAACTCACAATACAGACACAAAAGTGATCGTCTCAAGATCACTAAGCGGTCATCTCTTTTTCTCGATTTCAAACTGAACTTAGTACTAGAACTTTCAATTAATAGTCCCTTCTATAGCTTTCAACTCAACCATTATGGTCCGGACATTACCAATGAGCATATCATTGTATCATGCTCCTTACTTGTGTACACACAAAATTTTATTCTCTTTACTGACTCATGCGTGAATATACACAAAACTTGAATCATACCTAAACACAATAATCCACTTTTTCTCCATACTGAGAACATATTTTAAGCACACTCTCATGTGAGTTTCTCTTGATATGCTAATCTAAAACATTTACTATCGTTATATCTTACGATAGTAGGGACACCTTGATCGAATCCATTAATTTTACTCTGCTTGTTTGAAAACCCATCACACAACATGAAACTCATGATTTCACTTATTATACTAGAATCATCACCAACTTCCTCCTCAAAGTACCCACATAAGGTTACGATGAGATAAAGGAATGTCAATTCCAATTACTAAATCGACAACCATTTAATTTAATTTTGAAAATCAGCTAACTTTTTCGTATGATCTCGATTCATGAGATAAACAACTACATCGCCCTTGAAAGGCTAAAGATATTAACACGTAATACTTAAAGAGATCATTATGATCTATACAATTATGGTTATCATGATTGAACACTCTCACAGTTCGAACATTGCTTCTCTAACTATTTCGTCCTCAACTCCTTAATAATTCCTTTCATTAGTGAACATCAATTTAAGAAGACCTCGATAATCATAAACCTTAGGCTTCCTACTCACTTGCAATTGCCTCTATTAAGCACATACCATGCCACATTTCGTACTCATTTCCTTTTGACTCGTTCATGAGTGCCTATCTTCACTCATTCACATGACTTTAGTACAATTCTCCTCTCTACCTATAGACTCATATATCATGCCCCATCGACATCGGAGATAATCAAAGACGCACATCCATCATCATTCATGTAGGCACAAAATCAATGCCACACTCCCGAGGTGGTCTTATATGGAGTCACCTCTAATGCCAATGCCATAACCCAGTTAAGGTCTTATATGGACTTCCGCATCAAGTATCGATACCATATTCCAAATGTGGTCTTATACAATTCTCATATCCATTACCAAGCCACATTCTGGATGTAGTCTTATACGGAATCATAACTTGGTGTCGAGGCCATGCCTCGAACATGGTCTTATACAGGACCTTATCTATTTCATATCTTAATGGTAGCCTTTTCATTACAGTCCCCTAGGACTTCAACCCCATGTTCAACAATAATTACTCTATCTAGCAGAGTGTCATGTATCAATGGGATACAAAGCATTCCTAGAATGCTAACATAAATACTGTGTTAATCACATATACACATTACTCAATTTGACTCTCATAACATCTCATCATAATTCGACAGTGGTAAGGAGGGTGAGGTCATAGATCCCCTTGACTTGACTCTCGTTACTACATACATATGATTTAAGAATTTCATCATAGTCACACAACCCTTCACAAGTGAGTTTTCACATTCATCATGCTACATTTGTTTCTATCCCTCATACTTTTGAATAGTGATTTCAATTACTCAAGTTCCACATTACTATCTACTTGAGTACTCAACATTTAAGTCTACTTTCTCTTACCGTCACTTATCAATTTAAAGAATGTCTTACGGGTTTGAGTACGTTGTTTACCTTATTGCCATAGTCCAACTATGGTCTTACATGAAGTCTCGTCTAGGTACCAATGCCATATCCCGGACATGGTCTTATATGGGATTACCCCTAGATGCTAATGCCATATCCGAGATATGGTCTTACATTAGCTCACATATCGTCACCAATGCCATATCCCAGATATGGTCTTATATGGGATTACATGTACCGCCATGGTCCAACCATGGTCTTATTCATCATTTTATCATTGGACGACCGTACTCATCACTGCATTCTACTTAGTCAAACTTCCCAGTTTAACTCTCACACCATAATACTTGTAGTTTCATACAGAGTCACGAAATAAAACATTGTACATCATCTACTTTAATATTTGCACATGAGATTTAACTATGTAGACATATTGATCATACATCATTCAGACAATTGTACATACATGTATACCCCATTCTATGGGTAAATTTACTCACTATATACACCTAACCCAATAGGTTGAGTATATAACACCTATGCACATTCCGCCAATACGGATAAGCTTACCAATTTATAACTCTTATTTCATACATTTTCACACACATGTTATATACTTCTACTCATACCTCTTTCAATCTCATCCATGCATAAGAGCATTTCAATTTCCCCATTATCACTTACACCATTATTGAATTTAGCTCGGTTGGAAACCAACCTTGTCTTAACAAAACAATTTCGTTAGTGCCGGAGACATCACACTATCACAGTCCACCTATGGCATGTATAGCTAGACTCTTACTCATGCTAGGTTAGTCCGAGAACCGACTAAACCATGCTTTGATACCACTAAATGTAACACCCCTTACCCGTAATCCCTGCCGAAATAGGGTACAACGCATTACCGTACAAAAGTACTTAATTGCCACTTAGGCTCAACACGACTACTCTTCTTGAGCCACTTCAACAACTCCATATTCGACCTACGAGACTTCACTCGTACCTATGAGGGCTATCGAAACTATATCAAAAACCTTATGATCCATAAAATTTTTTTCCATCTAAACAGGGAGTACACGCTCGTGTTAGATGGCACACACGCCCGTGTGTAGTCACACATACCATGTGCTCACACCCTGCTCAAAAATCCCAACATTATACCAAAACTCCCACGATTAGGGCACACACCTATGTGGAATGGGGGCATGCCTGTGTACCCTCACAACATGCCCATGGCTTTAAACCATAGGGAGTTACTGACTATATTCACATGGCCTTGACATGCCCGTGGGCCTAGACCGTGTGTTAATCCTTGGTATACTGACTTGTTCACACGGTCTATGGCACACGCCCATGTCCAAATCGTGTGTCCTACACGGCTCATACAAACGGCCGTGGGGTTTGACCGTGGCCTATCCTGACTTAAAACAATAAGGTGCAGGTTACGCATGGTCTAGACACACGCTCGTGTGTCTAATCGTGTGGGCATTTAGAGGCTATTTACCAAGCCAATTGCCACCTTAAAATCAAGATCATATTCATGCTCAATTCAATACATTTCATACCTTATCACATAATTACACATAGCATCGATATTACTCTTGAATTAAAGATGTTTAATCATAAAAGAAATAAGGTCTTCATCCCATATGCTAGGGAGAATTATTTCCCATGTAATTACAAACAGCTTAGGCCCTCATCTATGGCTCTGACAAAACATAAGCTCTTTTAGGCTAACCAATTTGGCTACATCAACAATGACTTAATCAACCTTAAATACTAGCCCTCTACATGCCATAACTCATGGGGACTTGATACCTCATACCGAGTGTCTGCATGATAGTGTGAAAATACCTCCAGCCGTCTCCAACCCGAGTTAGCTAAACTAATCTATAAGAGATGAGATAAATAAAAAAAAGTAGGCAAAATGCTTAGTAAGTTCATCTAATAAACACTGATATTCATTGAACATACATAACTGCAAATTATCATGATAAGCTTTTCTCATGAACTCATGGTTACTTACTCAATCATCCTTAAGCTTACTCATTCTACCTCTTACCATATTCTTGCCATACTACAAGCCAAATGCTCATTTAATTAGCATACATTCTGCACTGATCATCACAAGATCATGTAAAATAACACATCAAACATTTTCAATAAGCTACTCATATTACAAATCTCTCGGTGGTTACGCACTTAGCCCACCATTGAATCTCTTATAGGGTGGTATCGCACACATCCCACCAATCAATAATATTTATGGTGATTTCGCACTTAGCTCACCAATCATTTATAAGCGATGGTATGGCATAAAGCCCCTCGATTTCAAATTAAACAGGTGGTAACACACACGCCCAATCGATAGTTATATAAATAATGGTATCGCACATAACCCATCAATTAATAATATATCAGGTGGTATCGCACACAGCCCACCGATATTATACATTCTTGAATAGCCATCCACATGCATTTATCTATTTCAAATGTTTACTCGGAACTTCTTCACCCACTACCATTCTTACTTAGCTTTCTACTATAATAGTTCGCATTCACACAATGCAATAATAATTATAACTTATGCAACTAAAGTGCATCATTTACACATCACCCACTATGGGTTCATCAAATACCGAATCCACCTCAATTCAGTTCTAACACATTCCTGTGTCTCTCATGTACAATACATTCATTCTCAATTCTCAAATACTTATTGAGTCACTAACATCGTTAAGTAACTCCCTTAAGTCTCATACACATAATGTCACATTGACATTATACACAAATTAATTCTATCAATGCCATGTTCTTGACATGGTCCTATACAAAATCTCTCACCGAGGTCATATTTCAATATGGTCTTACACGAGACCTTAACTATCATCATTTCATAATATTTGCATTTCTTACTATTCTTAGGTTCCAATTCTTTTAACAACTCATTAACACTTATATAATACATTCATTGCATAATTATACATTCCATAAAACATTGGACTATTAAACAACCCATACGTATTTGCAAGGTTTGCATACGAACTTACCTCGATGACAAAAAGGCGAAAAAGGACTTTTTGCCCATATTTCTCTTTATCCTGTTCTAGGTTCGAATCTCATTTTCTTCGATCTAGAATAATAAAATTTACTCGTTTAATCACTTAATGATCATATTACAACATAATATCCACTTAGGCAAAAATGACCATTTTGCCCCTAGGCTCGTAAATAAATTTTCATCACATTTTCTTGTTGAACAAGCCTAGCTGATTGTTTTCTCCTCTTAGAACTATCTACAATTCCAACTATTTCATGCCTTAAGGAACAATTTACAACTTTTGCATGTTAGCCCAAATTAGGTGTTTTTATGACAACACCTTTCACAAAAGTTGTTTCTCATCATCTTATCATTCATTTTCTTCCATAAAAAATTAGCAACTAGCATAAACTCTCTAATGGGAAGTCCTTAGACTCTCAACCATATTGCAAAATAGTCCCTTCATTAGCTAGCTTAAGCTTTGGGGACTCCAAAAGTACAATTTTTATCAAGAAAAGTCATCAAAATCACTTACTAATAAGGAAGATAGCTTGGATGAAATTTCAAACCCCCAAAGCTCCATTTCTTCTTCAAATTTTGGTGGAGAGAAGATAGATGAATAGTGAAAGATGATAACATCTTTTACTCATCTTATTTTATTCATTTTTATCACCTAATTCCCACCTATTTTGACCAAAATTAAAAATTCTTGTCCCTTATGTCACATGGCCAGCCTACCCACTTAAAACAAGGCTAAATTTCACAATTGGGGACTCCAATTAATATCCCATAGCTATTTGGCACCTTTTACAAATAAACTAGAACTTTTACACTTTATGCAATTTAGTCCTTTTTCACAAATTAGCTAGAAATTGCTAAAATTAAGGCACCAAAATTTTCATGCATCCTTATAAACATGTTATAACACATAATATAACATGAAAATAATTTTCTCTAACCTCAAATTAGTGATTTCGAGATCACTATTCTAACTAGCCCCTAATTTGGACTGTTACAAAATGTGGGATTAAAATATGTTACTTTTACGGTTTATCAGTGGACTTGTATGAGTATAGTGAGAATTTAGTTAGGCATGGGTTCAAGCTAATTATGTGTACTTGATGATTTTACGAAAAAAGGACTAAAGTGTTGAAATGTAAAAATGTGAGTGCTATTTTGTAAAATGCCCTAAATATGTGTGTTTGGATTAAAATGAATGATTTGGTGATTGAATGGATTGAATTTGAATGTGTATAGACCAAGAGAGGAGAGGTTCGGATTGAGATCGAGATCGAGGCAAGGATAAAGTGCTCGATTAATCGACCGTTTCGATAGTTCAACGTCCAAGGTAAGTTCAGATATAATACATATTGTTAACTTATGTTCTATGTTATGTGAATTGAATGAATATCTATATAATTATGAGATTAGAAATGCTATGTGGGAAAACTGAATTAAAGGCACTAAGTGTATGAAAATTAGAAGCGGGACAGAGATGATTGGCATTGTGTGTGCAAGATGATAAAAGCTTCGGTTTATTGAATTGACACTGTGTGTGCGATACCGATATAAGCTCAGTTTAATGATTTGGCACAAAGTGTGCAATGAAATTTACATTTTGTTAACGAATTGGCACTATGTGTGTGAACAAAGTAAGATAATAGAAAAGGTGGATCGAAATGTAAAGTCGAGTAATTGAATAGCATGGTTGGTGAGTAACTAAGTGTTGGCAAAGGTATGTATGATACCTATGTGGTTGATGAGATTGAAAGTAGATGAATTGTATGCTATGTGAGTACTTGTTATGGTTGAATTTGAGTATCAAATGTAAATTACCTATGTGATGGTTTAATATACATACATTGGTTTGGTTTGATGAGAAAATTGTATTGTATTTCGAACTTACTAAGCTTTTGAAAGCTTACTGTGTAATTGTTTCCCTGTTTTACAGTGTTAGTAAAGCTAGCTCAGATCTGAGGATGGTCAGCATCTCAATCACACTATCGGCAATCTATTTTGGTACTTTTGTAAAGATGTACATAGTTGGAATATGGCATGTATAGGCTAGATATGTAAATTATGTATGAAATGTGTAAATAGCCATGTGAGGTGGCTAGATAAATGTTTGAAATATCCTTGTGTGGATTTGGTATGTAAAGTGAGTTTTGGTATGTTTTGATGGCAATGGATATGTCTTATAAATGGTAATTTTGGTGATAGATTGATGCTAGTATTATCTAATGAATTTGAGGAGGAACCATGTCTGGTATTGAATGTGTTCAAATGGTGAATTTTAGTTTATAAGTTGATTTAATTAGAAATGAGATAGTATGAGATGATATGTCGTTCACTTGATATGAAATTGGTTGCCAAATTGTGTGTGGAGTTATACTTAAATGTGCCTGTAGGTTTGACCCTTGTGTGGGTGGCAAATTGGCCTTGCATATGGCGTATTTTTCCAACACGGTTATGGCATACGGGCGTGCCTAATGGCCGTGAGAGAATTACAGAATCTAGCCTAATAGTACATGGCCTTGACACAGGCGTGTCAACTAGCCATGGGCATAAGTCAGTAGGTAGCTTAAGAACACACGGCCATGGCATATGGGCATGCTTGATGACCATGTGGAGAAGTCAGAATGCTTGCTCTATTTTGGCATAGCCTGGACACATGGGGGTGTCTGGTGACTGTATGAGGCAAACGGCCTGGTCGCACGGGCGTGTGGCCTCAACAGACTTGTTGAATGTTTGAAATTCTTTTGTAAATGTTTGGTTTAGTCCCGACCCTCTCTAGCATGTGTTAGAGGTCTTGTAGGCCTCAATAATGGACTATTTTATTATGTCTTGATGTGTTATGATAATGATTGACTTTGTGTCATAAATGGGATGTAAAATGATTTGATTGTTCGGTAATGCCTCTTAACCCTATTCTGGAGACGATTTTGGGCTAGGTGTGCTACATTTTATTGGTATCAGAGCTACGGTTTAGTCGATTCTCGGACTAACGTAGCGCGTGTAAGTCTAGCTATACATGCCATATATGAAATGTGAGATAGTGTGATGAATTTTGACAGATATAAATGTGTTTTCATATATAAATGGATCCCAATCGAGCAGTTACAAACGACGTAGAGAGTAACGCGCCTGCTTTGTAACACCCCTAACCCGAGACCGTCACTGGAATAGGGTTTAGAGGCATTACCGAACACTAGGATCATTTTACATCGTATTCACGACACAAAGTCAATCATCATCAAACACATTCGTATACAATCATAGTGTCCCTTAAACGAGTCATCAAGACCCTAAGCATGCTTATAAACCGAGTTGGGACTAAACCAAAACACATATAAAATTTCATGAAAAATTGAAACTTTTCTAGAATACAGGGGAGACACGCCCGTGGCGGTAGGCCATGCCTCTCCTACGGCTACATGACACACTCGTGTGACCTCCCCATAGTTACATACTGCCAAAATCAACACGACTAACAAGCTCTCCCGTATGCTAAGGCCGTGTCCTATAAGGCCATATACTGCCATTTCTCGCACGACCTATAGGGACGCCCGTGCCATGGCCGTGTGCAGTTTAAGCCACATTCTGCTAATTTACCCACGGTCCGAGACATGCCCGTGTGCCCCAACCGTGTGACATTATAGGCCATTTTTGCAAGGCCAACATGCCACCCACTTAGGGTCAAACTTATAATCCAATCAACCAAATATCTCATGCACATATTGCCATCTAAAAGCATACCAATTTAGCAATTTAAAACATGCAATCAATACCAACTTTAATCATACCCAATTCAATACCAATACTTATTCTATCACAAGCATAATTCCTTCCCAAATCTCACTACCCCTACTAGCATTTATCAACACAAAGTTACCACTCAATAACAAATTTATCAATCTACAAATCATACCAAAAGATGCATCATATATACCACATTCATTCATGCCAAACCTATCACATATCTAGCCACATCTCATGGCTACTTACAAATCTCAAACTTGATTCAATTAACTAGCCTATACATGCCATATTCTAGCTATATACATCTTCCTAAAAGTACCAAAATAGAATGCCGATAGTGTGATTGAGAAGCTGACGATCCCAGATCCGAGCTATCTTTACTGACACTGTAAGGCAGAGAAACAAATCACATAGTAAGCTTTCCAAAGCTTAGTAAGTTCGTAATATAATACATATTACTCAATACAACAACATCGATATGTATATATATATGTACCATCACATAGATAAAGGCACAACTAGGCACATTATCAATCTCAACCACATACTCAATTATCTATTCAATCAACTCTTAAATCTATTATCAACCACGTAGGTTCATACATACCTTGATCAACACATAGTTACTTACCATTTATGCTACTCAATTGTTCAATTTTTATCTCTCGTTTATTCGCACACTTAGTGCCAATTTCATAACTGAAACATAATCATCACCGCACACTTAGTGCAAATACATTAAACCGAACTTATATCTGTATCACACACACAGTGCCAAGTCGATAAGCTGAAGCTTCTATCTTTTCGCACACACAGTGCCAATCATCTTTTTCTCATTTCAAATTTCGCACACTTAGTGCCCCTTTTATCTCAATTCAGCACATAGCATTTCAAATCTCATAGATACATATACATACATTCAGTTTATATCACAAAGATAAGATTTACAACTAGTATTATATCCAAACTTACATCGGATGTCAAAATACTGAAATGGTCGATTAATCGAGCACTTTGTCTTTGACTCGATCTCGATCTGAACCTCTCCGTTCTTGGTCTATACACATTTAAATTCAATCTATTCAATCATCAATTCATTAATTTTAATCCAAACACATATATATTTAGGGCATTTTACAAAATAGCCCTCATATTTTTACATTTTGACACTTTAGTCCCTATCTCACAAAATCATCAAATACTCAAAATTTCATTACACTATGCTTAGGCCGAATTCTCCTTAGTTTCATAGGAGTCCACACATTTCATTTATTTCATATTTTAGTCCCTCAATTTATACTTTTCACAATTTAGCCCAAAATACTCAATTTCATCAAAAATCCAAAGACAAAACATGTTAATCCAACACCAAGTATTCATATATCACTATCATCTAGCACATAGCTCACACATTCCTCAATGGCTCATCACAAAAACATCATCAATTCACAAAATTACAACATGGGCTTGATAGTAAAAGAAGCAATGATTACAAAAATGTAGAAATCACCAAAAACCAAAGATAAAACTCACCTTAAATTAGCCAAATCTTAGCCGCAACCTAGGAAGCTTATTTTCTTTCTTTTTCTTTCAACTTTTGGCAAAGATGAGCATAAAATCCACTAATTCATGTTTTTGTTTCATATAATTAACTTAATTTTCCTTTTACCAAATTGCCCTTTCATTGAACATATAAAACAAATTATCAATATGGTTGTCTTGTCATTTAACCCCCCACTATCTTAAAATTGGGCTAATTGCCTCCTAAGGCCCCCACATTAATAAGACAATAATACTTAAGTAATTATAAATTAGCAAATAGCTTTTACTCTTTACGCGATTAAATTATTTATCTTAATTCGACACTAAAACGATCAAATCATCACACAGAATTTTCATGCAGACCATGTCACATACTATTCACACAGAAAATAATATTAAATTAACATTTCGACCTCGGATTTGTGGTCTCAAACAACTGTTCCTACTAGGGTCTAAACTGAGATGTTACAACTCTCCCGCCCTTAGGGATTTTCGTCCCCAAAAATCTTACCAATGAATAACTGAGGATGTTGCTCTTTCATAATGCTTTTAGGCTCCCACGTCGCCTCCTCAATTCCGTGTTTGTGCCACAGTACTTTCACTAAGGAAATTTTCTTATTTCTCAACTCTTTAGTCTCTCGTGCCAAAATTGGATCGGTTCTTCGCTATACGACAAGTCCGATCAATCTCAATCTCGAGGAGCAATCACATGAGATGGATCTGATCTATACCGTCGAAGCATTGACACATGAAACACATTATGGATCTTTTCTAATTTAGATGGCAATCTCAATCTATAAGCAACCGGTCCAACTCGTTCAACGATCTCATACGGTCCTAATGAACCTCGGACTCAACTTGCCCTTTCTACCAAATCGAAGTATCTTCTTCCACGGAGATACTTTCAAAACCACTTTATCCCCAACCTCAAATTCAATAACCTTTCATTTCAAATTTGTATAAGACTTTTGACGATCTGAGGATGCTTTCAAACTGTCACGAATTACTTTCACTTTTTGCTCAATCTCTTTTATAAGATCAACCTCATGAATCTTGTTCTATCTCAGCTCGGTCCAATACAATGGAGTTCGACACTTTCGATCGTAAAGAGCCTCATATGGGTCCATTTTAATGCTAGATTGAAAACTGTTGTTATACACAAACAACGATAAATGCCTTTCCCATGTGCTTTCAAATTCAAGTATGCAACATCTCAGCATGTCTTCAAGAATCTGAATGATTCGCTCGGATTGACCATCTGTTTGAAGATGAAAAACAGTACTGAAATGCAATTTTGTGCCTAAAGCATCTTGTAATTTCTTCCAAAATCGTGAGGTAAATCTCTGATCTCTTTTAGACACTATAGATAACGATACTCCTTGCAATCTCACAATCTCATCGATATACAATTCAGCCAACTTATCTAAAGAATAATCGATTCTCACCGAAATAAAATGAGCTGATTTCATCAATCTATCAACTATCACCCAGATCGCATCTTTCTTGCTCAGAGATAAGGGCAAACCCAACACAAAGTCCATCGTGATCCTCTCCCATTTCCACTCAGGTTTCATAATCAGTTCAATAAACTAGATGAAACTTGATGTTCAGCCTTAACTTGCTGACAAACTAAACAATTCGACACAAAGTCAGAAATATCTCTCTTCATACCATGCCACCAATAGAACTGTTTCAAATCATTATACATTTTCGTACTCCCCGGATGTACAGTCAAATGACCATTGTGAGCTTCAGTCAAAATCATTTGAATCAACTCTGAATTTCTTGGAATGCAAATCCGATCTCTGAATCTCAAAAAATCATTACTATCAACTCGAAATTCTGATTTCGCATTCGAATTACATTGAACTCTTTTTGCTAACAACTCATTATCAATCTTCTGAGTCTCACATATCCGCTATATAAACAACGGTTTTACTTTCAATTCAGCTACAACAACATTAGCATCACACAAATCTTTCTAATTACTCAAAGCTTGCAAAGCGTATAATGATTTCCGACTCAATGCATCAGCTACAACATTAGCTTTACCTGGGTGGTAATCTATCACAAGTTCGTAGTCTTTCAACAATTCTAACCATCTTCCCTGTCGCAAGTTCAAATCTTTCTGAGTCATCAAATACTTTAAACTCTTATGATCAGTATAAATATGACATTTTTCACCGAATAAATAGTGACGCCAAATCTTCAATGCAAATACAATCGCAGCCAATTCAAGATCATGCGTTGGATAATTCTTTTCATGTAGTTTTAACTGTCTCAAAGCATAAGCGATGACTTTTCCTTCTTGCATCAGCACACAGCCCAAACCATTAAACGATGCATCACTATAAACTATAAACTCTTTGCCTAATTCAGGTTGAATCAACACTGGAGCTTCTATTAACAACACCTTCAACTATTCAAAACTCTACTGACACTTTTCTGACCACTTGAATCTAGCATCCTTCTGTAACAACTTTGTCAAAGGAGTCGCAATCATTGAGAAGCCTTTCACAAATCGTCTATAATATCCCGCTAGTCCCAAAAAACTATGGATTTCAGACATATTTCTCGGAGGCTTCCATTCCAAAATAGTAGAGATTTTATGTGGATCGACTCGTATCCCAGCAGCGGATACAATATGCCCCAGAAAACTAACCTCAGGCAACCAAAATCCACACTTACTAAACTTTGCATACAACTGTTTCTCACGCAGAGTTTGTAGCACGATTCTCAAATGCTCAGCATCTTGCGTCTCATCACTCGAATAACTCAAAATATCATCAATGAACACCACCACGAAGCGATCCAAATATAGTCTGAATATTTGATTCATCAAATCCATAAACACTATAGGGGCATTTGTTAGTCCAAAAGGCATCACTAAGAATTCATAATGTCCATACCTCATTTTGAATGCAATTTTTGGCACATCAGATTCTTTAACACTCAACTGATAGTAACCCAATCTCAAATCTATCTTAGAAAATGCTGTAGCTCCTCTCAACTGATCCAACAAATTATCGATCCGAGGTAACAAATATTTGTTCTTTATCGTCACTTTGTTCAATTGTCGATAATCAATACACATTCTCGTAGTTCTATCTTTCTTTTTCACAAATAATACAAGAGCTCCCTAGGGTGAAAAACTAGGTCGTGCAAATCCTCTATCGGTCAATTCTTGCAACTAAGATTTCAACTCTTTCAATTTTGTTGGTGCCATTCTGTATGGAGCTATCGAAATAGGTGCAGTTCTGCACTAAGTCAATACCAAATTCAACTTCCCTAATCGGAGGTAACCTTAGTAACTCTTCTGGAAACACATCTGGAAACTCACATATCATAGGCACAGATTCAACTTTCCTTTCCGACACTTTTGTATCAATCACGTACGCCAAATAAGCTTCACAACCTTTTCTCACATAGTTCATAGCTTTGATCACAGATACAACAGCTGGTAGTCCTTTCATATCACTAGACTCAATTCGAACTATCTCACCATTATGACTCTTCAATTCAATATTCTTTCTCTTGCAATTCACGATGGCATTTTGCAAAGTAAGCCAATCCATACCTAGAATTATGTCGAATTCATCAAATGGTAACAACATCAAATTGACCGGGAAACATAAATCACAAAACTTCAACGGGCAATTTTTGCACATCTTATCCACCAAAACACACTTGCCTAAGGGGTTCGATAATCTACAAATTCAGTAGACTCAACAGGAAGAGTCTTATTCAATACTAAATTCATACACACATAGGAATGAGTTGATCTAGGATCTATCAATGCAATGACATCAGTATCAAATAAAGTGAAAGTACCAGTGATCATGTCTGGAGATGATGCTTCCTCTCGTGCACATATAGCATAAACTCGGGCAGGTGCTCTTGCTTCTGACCTTACAGCTGTATCAGTCATTCCTCTCTGACTTTCATTCACATTTCTATGCTCCTAGGTGGTCTACCTCTGGTCGTCACATTACTTGGTCTTTCATTCTGAACATTTTCTTTTTCGACTATCTTTGGGCATTCTCGATTGAAATGATCTCGAGATCCAAACTTATAGCATGTTCTATTGTTATACTTGCCCTAGCACTCTCCTACATGTCGTCTCCCACATTGTCTACATTCGAGCTTGTTACTCTTAACACTGCCAACACTTGTTTCATTCGGGGCTTGAATTCGTAAACCAGTACTCTGTCTCGAACGATCTCGATTTGGATGTCCAAACGAGGCATTTGAACGATTGCTTGCATCTTTACATCTCTTTGCTGAAGATTGAGAGAACTTATTCATCAATTTTTTTCTTTCATCACGAACCTCAGAATCAGCTTTCTTCTTTTCTTTATCGAGCTCCTCAGCTTTGTATGCTCTTTCAACTAATATAACAAATTTATTTATACCCAATATTCCAACCAACAACTTAATTTCTTCATTCAATCCCTCTATAAAATGTTTTCACATAGTAGCTTCGGTAGAAACACACTCTCTAGCATATTGACTCAATCGTACAAATTCTCACTCGTACTCAATAATAGACAAACGACCTTGTTTCAGCTCTAAAAACTCTTTACGTTTCTAATCAATGAATCGCTGACTGATATACTTCTTTCTAAACTCGACTTGAAAGAAATCCCAGGTTACTCTCTCTCTCGAAACTACAGATATCAACATTTTCCACCAATTGTAAGTCGTGTCTCTCAACAAGGAAATTGCACACTTAATGCACTCTTTAGGGTTCAGTGACATCTCATCAAATACTCTGGTTGTATTTTCAAGCCAAAACTCGGCTCGCTCAGCATTGTCATCAGCTGTGGCCCTAAACTCTTTGGCCCCATACTTGTGAATCTTATCCACAGGAGGTTTATTCAACCTGATCGGATCTACAACTTGTGGCACAACAGGTACTTGTGGGGGTGGAGGTTGAGGGGCAGTCAGATTTGTTCTAACAAATTCTGAAAAGCATTCTCTCATCATACGGAAGAAGGCTTTCTTAACATCACCTTCCTCACCACTATTATTTGGCCTTGATGTGGCCAGCGCTGTACCTTGAGCTGGAGCAGGTGCATTACTCTCTACATCATCAGCAACTACTCGATCGGGATCCATTACAATATTAAAACACATTTCAACTGTCAGATTTAATCACACTATCACAATTTTACAATATGGCATTTATAGCTAGACTCACACACGCTACGTTAGTCTGAGAATCTACTAAACCGTAGCTCTAATGCCAATAAAATGTAACACCCCTAACCTGATACCGTCGTCAGAATAGGGTTTAGAGGCATTATCAAACACTAGGATCATTTTACATCGTATTCATGACACAAAGTCAATCATCATCAAACACATTCGTATACAATCATAGTGTCCCTTAAACGAGTCATCAAGACCCTAAGCATGCTTATAAATTAAGTCGGGACTAAACCAAACACATATAAAATTTCATGAAAACTAAAACCTTTCTAGAATACGAGGAGACACGCCTGGGGTAGGCTGTGCCTCTCCCACGGCTACATGGCACACCCGTGTGACCTTCCCATGGTTACATACTGCCAAAATCAACACGGCTAATAAGCTCTCCCGTGTGCTAAGGCCGTGTCCTATAAGGCCATATACTGCCATTTCTCGCACGACCTGTAGGCACGCCCATGCCATGGCCGTGTGCAGTTTAAGCCACATTCTGCCAATTTACCCACAGTCCGAGACACGCCCGTGTGCCCCAACCGTGTGACATTATAGGCCATTTTTACAAGGCCAACATACCACCCACTTAGGGTCAAACCTACAATCCAATCAACCAAATATCTCATTCACATATTGCCATCTAAAAGCATACCAATTTAGCAATTTAAAACATGCAATCAATGCCAACTTTAATCATAACCAGTTCAATACCAATACTTATTCTATCACAAGCATAATTCCTTCCCAAATCTCACTACCCCTACTAGCATTTATCAACACAAAGTTACCACTCAATAACAAATTTATCAATCTACAAATCATGCCAAAAGATGCATCATATATATACCACATTCATTCATGCCAAACCTATCACATATCTAGCCACATCTCATGGCTAATTACAAATCTCAAACTTGATTCAATTAACTAGCCTATACATGCCATATTCTAGCTATATACATCTTTCCAAAAGTACCAAAATAGAATGTCGATAGTGTGATTGAGAAGCTGACGATCCCAGATCCGAGCTAGCTTTACTAACACTGCAAAGCAGAGAAACAAATCACACAGTGAGCTTTCCAAAGCTTAGTAAGTTCGTAATATAATACGTATTACTCAATACAACAACATCGATATGTATATATATATGTACCATCATATAGATAAAGGCACAACTAGGTACATTATCAATCTCAACCACATACTCAATTATCTATTCAATCAACTCTTAAATCTATTATCAACCACATAGGTTCATATGTACCTTGATCAACACATAGTTACTTACCATTTATGCTACTCAATTGTTCAATTTTTACCTCTCGTTCAACCTTTGCTATTCCATTGGTTTATTCATACACTTAGTGCCAATTTCATAACTGAAACATAATCATCACCGCACACTTAGTGCTAATACATTAAACCAAACTTATATTGGTATCGCACACACAGTGCCAAGTCGATAAGCTGAAGCTTCTATCTTTTCGCATACACAGTGCCAATCATCTTTTTCTCATTTCAAATTTTGCACACTTAGTGCCCCTTTTATCTCAATTCAACACATAACATTTCAAATCTCATAGATACATATACATTCATTCAGTTTATATCACATAGATAAGATTTACAACTAGTATTATATCCGAACTTACCTTGGATGTCAAAATACCGAAATGGTCGATTAATTAAGTACTTTTTCTTTGCCTCGATCTCGATCGAACCTCTCCGTTTTTAGTCTATACACATTTAAATTCAATCCATTCAATCATCAATTCATTAATTTTAATCCAAACACACATATTTAGGGCATTTTATAAAATAGCCCTCATATTTTAACATTTTGACACTTTAGTCCCTATCTTACAACATCATCAAATACTCAAAATTTTATTACACTATGCTTAGGCCGAATTCTCCTTAGTTTCATAAGAGTCCACACATTTCATTTATTTCACATTTTATCACCTCAATTTACACTTCTCATAATTTAGTCCAAAATACTCAATTTCATCAAAATTCCAAAGATAAAACATGTTAATCCAACACCAAGTATTTATATATCACTATCATCTAGCACATAGCTCACACATTCCTCAATGGCTCATCACAAAAACATCATCAATTCACAAAATTACAACATGGGCTTGATAGTAGAAGAAGCAACGATTACAAAAATGTAGAAATCACCAAAAACCGAAGACAAAACACACCTTAATTTTGCCAAAGTCTTAGCCGCAACATAGAAAGCTTATTTTCTTTCTTTTTCTTTCAATTTTTGGGAAAGATGAGCATGAACTCCACTAATTCATGTTTTTGTTTCATATAATTAACTTAATTTTCCTTTTACCAAATTGTCATTTCATTAAACATATAAAATAAATTATCAATATGGTTATCTTGTCATTTAACCCCCCACTATCTTAAAATTGGGCTAATTGCCTCCTTATTCCCCCACATTAATAAGACAACAATACTTAAGTAATTATAAATCAGCACATAGCTTTTACTCTTTACGCGATTAAATCATTTATCTTAATTCGACACTAAAATGATCAAATCATCACACAGAATTTTCATGCAGACCATGTCACATACTATTCACATAGAAAATAATATTAAGTTAACATTTTGACCTCAGATTTGTGGTCTCAAACTACTATTCCTACTAGGGTCTAAATTGGGATGTTACATGCTCCCGCTCAAGGGACAGTACTGGCCGCATCTAGGCCGAATGAAAGTAGTGAAGGAAGAGAGGCTAAGCAAGCCTTCTTCTGTATGATGAGTTAGTGGTTTTCGGAGTTCGTTCGAACGAATCCGGCTACTCCACAACCTCTACCCCTACAAGTACTTGTTATACCTCAAGTGATAGATCTGATTCGATTGAATAAACCTCCTATGGATAAGATCTAAAAGTACGGGGCTGAAGAGTTTAGGGCCACAGCTAATAACGATGCTGAACGAGCTAAGTTTTGGCTCGAGAATATGATCCGGGTATTCGATGAGATGTCATTGACTCCTGATGAGTGTATTAAGTGTGCAGTTTCTTTGTTGAGAGATACAGCTTATAACTGGTGGAAAACGTTGATATCCGTGGTTCTGAAAGAGAGAATTACCTAGGATTTCTTTCAAGCCAAATTTAGAAAGAAGTTTATCGGTCAACACTTCATTGATCGAAACGTAAAGAGTTTTTAGAGCTGAAATAGGGTTGTTTTTCTGTTACTGAGTACAAATAAGAATTTGTAAGATTGATTTAATATACGAGAGAATGTGTTTTGACTAAAGCTACTATGTGCAAATGCTTTATTGAGGGATTGAATGAAGATATTAAATTATTGGTTGGGATACTTGATATAATTGAATCGTTGTGTTAGTTGAAAGAGCATGCAAAGCTAAGGAGCTCAGTAAAGAAAAGAAGAAAGCTAATTCCGAAGCTCGTGATGAAAGAAAAAGATCGATGAATAAGTTTTCTCAGCCTTCGACGAAGAGATGCAAACAATGGTTCAAATGCTTCTTTTGGACATCCAAGTAGAGATTATTCGAGACAAAGTATGGTCCACGAACTCAAGCTTCGATTGAATCAAGTGTTGGCAGCATTAAAAGTAGTAAGCCTAAGTGTAGACAATATGGGAGACGACATATAGGAGAGTGCTGGGGCAAGTATAATAATAGAACGTGTTATAAGTGTGGATCACGAGATCACTTTATTGGAGATTTCCCAAAGTTGGTTGAGGAAGAAAATGTTCAAAATGAAAGACCGAGTAATGTGATGGCAAGGGTAGATCACCCAGAAACACCAGAAATGTGAGTGAAAGTCAAAGAGGGACAATCGATACAAATTGTGAGATCGGCATTTGAAGTGAGAGTGAGTGCGAGCCGCCGAGCTTATGCTATAACTTTTGTTACCCGATGGTAACATCTTTTGAAAACCAGTAGAAATTTATTAAGTTTGAAAAATTATTTTAATCGGTTACTTATCAATTGAAAATTTCATTTGTAACATAACATAAGCAAAATAAATAAAATAACATCCACAAAATAAATAGCGGCCTTATTACAATCCCAAAATAAAATACTTAGGAAATAAAATAATTAAACTTAATGAAAACAAAATTAAATTCCAACATTAGCATGGCCGCCGAGTCCTCTCTCGCTCCATCTCCGCGATCTACTCATCGCAAAATGTTAAGGGAAGGGTAAGTCACCAAGACTCAGGTGTGTAAATCCCCACCCGAGAATACAACTCATACACAATTTATCAATTAAACATGCACATGCAACCCAACTAGCCATCCATACTCCTTTTCTACCCCGTGTGGTCAAAACCACTCGATGACTTAAAGTCACAATTTAAATGATGGGGCTAACCCCACCGATGACCATGGGTCACAAAATATCAAGTGTGGTCAAAACCATCGGTGGTACCAAACCACCGGGACTTAGTCGCAAATATTCAATCGTTGTGGTCAAAACCACCGATGACCATAGGTCACAAATAACTGATGGGGCCAACCCATCTTGTGGTCAAAACCATCGATGATGATATCCATATTTCATCCCCTCCTCTCATCAATCCCACCATCACATGCTTTAGTAAAATTTTCATAAATCATATCATAGCAATGTTAATTAACCACAACATTTAATTATAAACCTTCTTACTAAAGCCCGAGATTGCAAGCGACGAACCCATCTCCAGACGTCATTATTCTTGTGTCTTTGGTACTTTTACTTTATTCGACCTAAAATCGATGTGATTGCATTAATAGATCCAGGATCAAATCATCCCTATGTGTGTGTGACTCTAGTATCGAGTAAGACTCTATCTATTGAGCCTACTAAATTTATGGTTAGAGTATCGAACCCCTTAGGCAAGTGTGTCTTGGTGGATAAGGTGTGCAAGAATTGCCTATTGATGTTTCGTGATATATGTTTTCTTGCTAATTTGATGTTACTACCATTTGATGAATTTCATATAATTTGGTATGGATTGGCTCACTTTGCATAACGCTATTGTGAATTGTAAAAGAAAGAGTAATTAATTGAGTAGTGAGAACGGTGATATAGTTCGAATTGAATCCAGTAATAGAAAAGGGTTACCGGTTGTTGTATCTGTAATGAAAGCTATGAACTATATGAGAAAGGGTTGCGAAGCCTATTTGGCATATGTGATTGATACAAAAGTGTCAGAAAAGAAAGTTGAATCTGTATCTGTGGTTTGTGACTTTCCTGAAGAGTTACCAAGATTACCTCCAATTCAGGAAGTTGAATTTGGTACTGAGTTAGTGTCGGGAACTACCCCTATCTCAATACCTCCGTATAGAATGGCACCGATAGAATTGAAAGAGTTAAAGTCTGAGTTGCAAGACTTGACTGACAGAGGATTTGCACAACCAAGTTTCTCACCCTGGGGAGCTCCTGTGTTATTTGTGAAAAAGAAAGATGGTACTATGAGAATGTGTATTGATTATCGATAGTTGAACAAGGTGACGATAAAGAACAAATATTCGTTGCCTCGTATTGATGATTTATTTGATCAGCTGAGAAGAGCTACAGTGTTTTCCAAGATAGATTTGAGATCGGGCTACTATCAATTGAGAGTTAAAGAATCTGATGTACCGAAAACTGCCTTCAGAACAAGGTACGGACATTACAAATTCTTAGTGATGCCTTTTGGACTAACAAATGCTCCTGCAGTGTTCATGGATCTGATGAATCGGATATTTAGACCGTATTTGGATCATTTTGTTGTGGTGTTCATTGATGATACTTTGATCTACTCATGTGATGAGATATAGCATGCCGAGCATTTAAGAATTTTACTACAAATTTTGCATGAGAAACAATTGTATGCTAAGTTTAGAAAATGTGAATTTTGGTTGCGTGAGGTTGGCTTTCTGGGACATATTATGTCATCCTGGGAATATGAGTTGATTCGAGTAAAGTCTCGGCTATTTTAGAATGGAAGCCTCCGAGAAATGTGTCTGAAGTCCTTAGTTTTCTAAGACTAGATGGATATTACAGGCGGTTTGTGAAAGGTTTCTTGATGATTGCGACTCCGTTGACAAAATTGCTATAGAAAGATGTTAGATTCGAGTGGTTACAAAAGTGCCAGCAGAGTTTTGAGCAGTTGAAAGTGTTGTTGACAGAGGCGCCAGTGTTAGTTCAACCGAAATCGGGAAAAGAATTCATAGTTTATAGTGATGCCTCATTGAGTGGCTTGGGCTGTATGCCAATACAAGAAGGGAAAGCCATTACTTACGCTTCGAGATAGTTAAAGCCGCATGAAAAGAACTACCTGACACACGACCTTGAATTGGTCGCGATTGTGTTCGCATTGAAAATATGGCATCATTATTTATTTAGTTAGAAGTGTCATATCTTTATAGATCACTAGAGTTTGAAATACTTGATGACTCAGAAAGACTTGAATTTGCGACAGAGAAGATGGTTATAATTTTTGAAAGATTACGAGCTTGTGATAGATTACCACCCGGGCAAAGCTAATGTTATAGCTGATGCTTTGAGTCAGAAATCATTATGTGTCTTGCGAGCTATGAGTATTCAGATAGATCTATATGATGATAGTGCAGTTTTAGCCGAGTTAAAAGTAAAACCGATGTTTGTATGTCAAATTTGTGATGCTCAGAAAGATGATGTTGAAATGGCAACCAAACAAACTCAATGTGAATCGAATGCTGAATCAAAATTTTGAGTTGATACTAATGATTGTTTGTGATTTAGAGATTAGATTTGTGTTCTGAGAAATTTAGAGTTGATTCAAACGATTTTGAAAGAAACTCATAATAGTCGATTAACTGTCCATCCTGGGAGTACGAAAATGTATAATGATTTGAAATAGTTTTATTGGTGGCATGGTATGAAACGAGACATCTCTGACTTTGTGTCAAAATGTTTAATTTGTCAGCAAGTTAAAGCTGAACATCAGGTTCCGTCTGGATTGTTGCAACCGATTATGATTCTTGAGTGGAAATGGGAAAAAATCACGATGGACTTTGTGTTGAGATTGCCTTTATCTCCGGGAAAGAAATATGCAATCTGGGTGATAGTTGACAGATTGACGAAATCAACTCACTTTGTTTCCAGTGAGAATAGATTATTCACTCGATAGATTAGCTGAAATGTATATTGCTGAGATTGTAAGATTGCACGGGGTGCCACTATCAATTGTATCTGATGGAGATCCGAGATTTACCTCACAATTTTGGAAGAAATTGCAAGAGGCTTTAGGCAAAAAATTACATTTCAGTACTGCGTTTCATCCTTAAACGGATGGTCAGACCGAGCAGATTATTCAGGTTCTTGAAGATATGTTGGGATGATGTATTCTTGAATTCAAAAGTGCTTGGGAAAACATCTGTCATTGATTGAGTTTACGTACAATACTAATTTTTAATCTAGTATTAAAATGGCTCCATATGAGGCTCTTTACAGTCAAAAACACCGAACTCCATTGTATTGGACTAAGTTAAGTGAGAATAAGATTCACAGGGTTGATCTTGTTAAAGAAACTGAACAGAAAGTAAAAGTAATTCGTGACAGCTTGAAAGTAGACTTAGATCGTCAGAAGTCTTATGCAGACTTAAAATGGAAGGATATTGAGTTTGAAGTTGGTGATAAAGTGCTTTTGAAAATATCTCCGTGGAAGAAAATACTTGATTTGGTAGAAAAGGCAAGTTGAGTCCGAGGTTTATCGGACCGTATGAGATCATCGAGCGTGTTGGGCCAGTTCTGTATAGATTGTTGTTTCCATCGAGTTAGAAAAGATTCATAACGTGTTTCATGTGTTAATCCTTCGACAGTATAGATCAAAACCGTCTCATGTAATTGCTCCTACTAAGGTTGAGATCCAGTCGGACTTGTCGTATAATGAAGAACCGATCCAAATTTTGGCATGAGAGATCAAAGAGTTAGGAAACAAAAGAATTTCCTTAGTTAAAGTGTTGTGGCATAAACATGGAGTTGAAGAGGCTACGTGGGAGCCTGAAAACATTATGAGAGAGTAATATCCACAACTATTCACTGGTAAGATTTTCGGGGACGAAAATCTCTAAGAGGGAGACTTGTAACAGCCCAGTTTAGACCCTAGTCAGAATAATGGTTTTGAGACCACAAATTTGATGTTGAAATCATAATTTAATATTATTTTATGTGTGGATAGTATGTGATTTAACCTATGTGAAATTTTTGTGTGATAATTTTATCAACTGTGTGTTGAATTGTGAGAAAGGACTTAATTGCATAAGGTGTAAAATATTGTATGCTGAATGTGAAGTGCTTAATTGTTGTTGGCTTTTGAATGTGGAGTCCTTAAAAGGCAAAAAGCCCACTATGTGAATTAGTGGATGACAAAGGATAAGTATGTTTTTAATGTTAATATGTTTTACTTATTAATTCAAAAGGTTAATTTAGTAAATAGCATAATAATATGTTACAATGAAAACAAGGCATGAAAATAGACATGGTTCATCTATTTTCTTAACCGCAAATATCAAAAGAAAGAAAGAAAGAGTAAGCAAGGGTTCGGCCATGGTTTTGGCTTGATTTAAGGTTAGTTTTTAAACTGTTTTTGATAATTTCTACGCTTTTGTAATCGTTGCTTTGTGCTTTACAAAACCCATGCTTAAATTTTGTGAATTGATGATGGTTATGAAATGTGCCATTGATGAAATGGTGAGTTTTGTGATGAGTGTTGGTGATAAATGAAATATATGTGTTTAATGAGCATGTTTTGTCCTTAGAGTTTTGATGAATTTAGCTAATTAAGGCTAAAATTTAGAAAATAGCATTTTGAAGTGCTAAAATGTGAAATAAATGAAATGTGTGGACTTGTATGAGTATAGTGAGAATTCAGTTAGGCATGGGTGCAAGCTAATTATGTGTACTTGATGATTTTATGAATAAAGGACTAAAGTGTTGAAATATGAAAATGTCGAGGGCTATTTTGTAATATGCTAGTGGCAATTTTCTAAGATTTTACTTGTAACAGCCCATTTTTAGTCAAATCAAAATAGTGGTTTCAAACTACAAATCTGAAGTTAAAATATTTATTTTATTATTTTAATAAGGTCTACAACATGATAGATTAATTTTGTGAAAGTTTAGTAAAGAAATTTTACTTTTGAATGGTTAATTTGATAAAAAGGACTAAATTGCGTAAAGTGCAAAAGTGTCATTATATTAGTTAAAAGTGTTAAATAGCTTTGGATTTTAAATAAGATGGCCTTAAATGGTAATTAAGCCATTTGAAAAGTAAGTGGACATTAATGGACATGTCTAAATGAATTTTAATGTTATATAATTAAGGTTAATATAGTAAATTAGTTATTAACTATGATAAATTAGTAAAAAAAAAAAGAAAAGCTTTCATATTCTTCAATTTTTCATTGAAAAGAAGAAAGGGAGACTCCATTTTTGGTGTTTTAGGGTTCGATCACTTTGATCTTCAATTGTAAGTCCATTTTTATTTTGTTTTTAATGATTTTTATGTTTTTGATATCGTTGTTTCATATTCTAGGTAGCCCGTATCTTCAATTTCAAAATTGTTAAAGATTTATCATGTTGCCATTGTTGAATGCTTGAGTAATTTGATGAATTATGATAGATTTGGAAGGTTTAATGTTAGATTAATAGTTTTTGTAAAGTGATTTTTGACAAAAATGTCAAAAAGGGATTAATTTGTGAAATTGTAAAATTATGTGGGTAAAAGTGTGATTAAATAAAAGATATGGGCTGCTAGGGACTCCATTAAAATTCGGCTAAGCATGGGTTTGTACCAAATTGCATGAATTTGCAATTTTATGTTATAAGGACTAAATTATAAAAATGTGAAAATTTAGGGGAAAATGTGTAAAATAGTCGTAATGTGTGTTTTGGACTAAATTGAATAAATAGTTGATTAAATAAGATGATTTTAATAATATATAGATCAAGATAAGCTGAGATCGGGATTAGATCGGGGAAAAGGAAAGGTTGACAATTAGCCAATATTTCTATCCGAGCAACTCGAGGTAAGTTCGTATAATTAGAATCAAACTTTTAAATACTTTTCATTATTTGAAATGAATGTATATAATTGAGTAATTGATCTACTTCAAATAAGAATGCCTTATTGATAAAGTCTAATGGTTATCGAGCCCCATTTGAACCGTAGGAATTCGTAGGATATGAGTGACATGTCACTAGGGTTACCGTTTAGGTCGAGATCCTGCATGTGTTGCGGACTCACCGCAGCTCGTAAGAGCTTACTTATATATCAGCTCATAAGAGCTTACTATTTTCATCTCGTCAGAGCTTACCGTTTCAGCTCAAGAGGAGCTTATTAATCATAGTTCAAAAGATCGGAAATGATAATGAATTGACAGATTTCTGATTATTAAACGTAATGTATGTCACCCAAGTATCCCTCGATATTCTAATAGGTTCAACAGCATAAATTCTGTTATTGGTTATGTGAATAAGGTATGTGTTATACGGATGAATTACTGTTATATGGATGAAGTAATGTTCAAACGGATGAGTTACTGTTATCAAATGATTTTACTGTTTATATGATTGAGAGTGAAATGTTACAAATGATGTACATGATATATGAATTTGATATGATACAATGTATTGAGTATTAAATTGAGATAATGGATGATTTCATGCATTTATGTGACTAAATTGTTGATAAATGCTTGTGTATAGGCATTTGGCAAGAGAATTTGATATACTCTATTTAATTGTTTGATTATGTATAAATGGTAAGTTAAATTCTTAATTATACGGGCTTACTAAGCTTTAAAGCTTACTCTGTTTCTTTTTCCATGTTTTATAGAAGTTCGATAGCTCGCTTGATTCGGATAAGTCGGAGTTACGCATCACACTATCCAGTTGTTGTTTCGTACTTTTGAGCTCTTGGATATTTGTAAATATGGCATGTATAGGCTAGTTATAAAGATGATAGCTATGGTTACTTGAGATAGTGATTTTGGTACATGTTGTAGTATAAGTTAAAGCCATGTAATTTGGCTTAACTTGGTATAATGTTTTGGTTGTGTATAAGTATTCAAATATGGTATGTTTTGGCAAGTAGTAGATGGTATGGAAATATGTAAATGTTGTCTTGATATGTAGTAGACTTATGAATGGAAAATGCATGGTATTACTTAGGTATTTGAGTACTATGTTAAGTTGGTATAATATGTGTATGAAATGCTATGGATTAGCTACCTATCGAGTTATAAAATGTTGCATATTACACTTGTGCAGGTAGGTAAAAAAAGGGTGGCAAAATGACTTTGCAATTAGCCTATTTTTGTCCACACAGCCAGAGACATGGACGTGTGTCTCAACCGTGTACGACACAAGGTCATGTTACACGGCCATGTGTCCCCTAGTGTTAAAATTAAAACAAAGTCAGCATGCTCCATACGGTCTCACACACAGACGTGTGACTGGCCGTATGGTACAAGTCAGTCCTAACACACAGGTGTGTGACTTGGGCATGTTGCATAAGTCAATATACCCTACAGGATTGGCACGGCCTAGCACATAGCCTGGCACATGGGCATGTGTGGCCACTTCGAAGGGCACACAGGCTAGACACACGGGCATGTGGTTGGCTGTGTGACCCAAGTCAGTATGTACCCCATTTTTTCACATGGGCGTGTCTAGTGGTCGTGTGAGACACACGGCCTAGCTACACATGCGTGTGTCCCCTGTTTTGAGAAATTTTTTTCAAAGTTTCGTGAAAGCTTTAAAAGTTATCGGTTTAGTCCCAAATCACTCCTAAAGTATGTTTAAGGCCTTGTAGGCTATTATAAGAGACAAATTGATTAAGATGGAATGATGATTGTATGAATTGATCGAATGTATGATAAAAGTAAGGTTATATGTGTTATAAGTCTGGTAATGCTCTGTAACCCTATTTCGACGTTGAATACGGATGAGGGATGTTACATTACTTGCTTTTAATTTTGTAACACACCTCTGAATTACTTGTTCTGCACATACACGAAAAAGAAAATGATCCTCCCAAAAATAATTTTTCACATCGGCAAAGAATCGCTTCTTCTGATGATGTGTCAACCCTTTTGGTAGGATGTTAGCAGCTAAGTAATTTGTGGTATCCGTAAACCAAGGGTCTTTAGAATCTATTATAACCAAGAGTTGTTCCTCAGGGTATCTCATTCTCATTAAGCTCCTCGAGATGTGAATTCTCTAGTCTGGAAAAGTGATCTGCTACAAGATTCTTAGCTCCCTTCTTATCCTGGATTTCCAAATCAAACTCCTGCAATAAATAAAACCCACCTTACAAGACAAGGTTTTGCATCCGATTTAGTTAGGAGATAGCGGAGAGCTGAATGGTTAGTGTAAACAACAACTTTAGATAATGTCAAATATGATCTAAATTTATCGAATGTAAAAACCACAACTAGTAAACTTTTTCTATAGTAGTGCAATTTTCTTGTGCATTTGTCAATGTCTTGCTAGCGTAATAAATTGGATGAAAATGCTTATCTCTTCGCTATCCATGCACCTACTGTAAAATCACTTGCATCACATATTAGTTTAAATGGTAAATTCCAAGTAGGTGCAACCACAATCGGGGCATTAATTAATTTTCCTTAAGAGTATTAAATGTTTCTAAGCATTCCTGACTGAAATCGAAGGGCACATCTTTTTCTAATAAACTCGTTATGTAACACCCCTCACCCGTATTTAATGCCAAAATAGGGTTACAGAGCATTACCAGACTTATAAAATAATTAAACATTCATTTCACATACATTTTCAAATTTCATGCAATCATCATTCAATTTCAATCACTTTGTCCCTAATACGAGCCTACGAGGCCCTAAACATGTTTTAGGAGTGGTTCAAGACTAAACCTATAACTCATGAAACTTTTAGAAAACATAGAAAATTTTTCAATATATAGGGACACACACCCGTATGGCCCGGCCATGTGTCTCACACGGCCAAAGACACACCCGTGTCACAGGCCGTGGTGATATTCAAAATGGGATCACATGGTCGTGTCCCAGCCCGTGTCCGACCCCGTGTAACTCTTTGAATTGGGTCACATGGCCAACACACACACCCGTGTGGCTAGCCCGTGTGCCCTAAAAATGGCCACACATGCCCGTGTGCCAGGCCATGTGTTAGGCCTTGTCAAACCTATAGGGTATACTGACTTAGGTCACACGGCCAATCACAAGCCCTTGTGCTAGGATGTATGAAGCATACTGAATTGAATTTTAATTTAACACCAGGGGACACACGGATCATAACCGTGTGTCACACACGACTGAGACACACGCTCGTGTCTCTGCCCATGTGGATAAAAATAAGCTATTCACCAAGTCATTTTGCCACCTAATTTGCATGTACCTACACCAATCTCAAATGGCACAATTCATTGCATAAAAATAGGCATTCTAATAACCTCAACTTACTATTTCAATACTAACAAAATAAGACACACAAATTCCACAATATAGCATTCAATTCCATACCAAAACTCATAATCTCAAATTATCAATAAGGTCATATTTTTAAAACACACATTATTTTACCTAAATTCACCTTTATACCAAATTCGAAACTCAACCATTTGCTACCTAGACTACTAGTCCACAACCAACCATTCAACAAGCAATTATAAGCCACATAAAAATAGGGTATTAGCACTCATATAGTCACATCATCAACTAACCCAAAATATAGGCCAACTTACATGGCTTTACACAAAACCAAACCATACATCATTTACAAGCCAATTCAAATGGCTAAATTTATTATCAACACATATACCATAATGACCCAAAGTCCCTATACATGCCATATACTCAAAATACTTAAGTTCAAAAGTACCAAAGTGATAGTTGGATAATGTGACGAAATCTCCGAAGATTCTCGAATCCGAGCTAGCTTTGATTTCACTATAAAACACGGGAAAATATATAATGTAAGCTATGCTTAGTAAACTTTTATGAATAAACTCAATTAATCATAAATGCATAACTCAAGAAATTTAATATATCAACATATAATTCATATTAGTTAACAAACCTTCCACATGTTAAAACATACGAGTAGATGTAAAATTCTCAAGTTTCTTCGATTCAAAGCTTATACGGTTCATGTACATACCTGTACAACCTCTTAATAATCTCATTCTCATTGATGTCTTTGATGTACCCATTGGACCATTTGAAATACTATCTCGCACCCTAAGTGCTAATATATAGCCGAAGCTATCTCAATGAATCTCGCACACAAAGTGCCAATGCATAGTCAAAGCTATCTCAATGATGCTCACTCTCGAGCTATAACGGGTCTGCTCACACAAGCTGACGGTCATGACTTAGGTTGTAATGCCCTAAAATTCTTATTTATGCTTTTGTGAAAATGTGACACAACTGTGTATCTGCTTCAGTGGTTAAGTGTTCTGGGTGAGTGTGTGAGGTACCAAGTTCAAGCCTAACCAATATGGTATTTTTCTGATATAAGCCCTATCTCTGTTTAGTAGGCTTATATTAAATCATTTTTAATTCCATATCAGAATAAGCCTGCTGGTCTGGTGGTTAAGATGTGTGTTGGTGTGTTGGGAGTCTGGAGTTCGAGTTCTGCTGCAGGCGTGAGAGTTTATTTTTGCTCATTTGACCGAAAGAGTTTTGGTCAAACAAAATTTGAGTAGTAGGTTGGTGGAGAGAAATTAGGGATATGTGAATAGTTTTTTGGTTTTTCCAAAATTCTCTTTTCTCTCTAACGTTTTTCTCTGTTCTTCCATTTTCAAACTTTCGACTTTCTATTTTGCACTTCAATCTGTTTTTCTTCCTTTCTAATAGTGGTACGTTGACGTTTTGATCCTCAGCGCTGTTGTGTAGGTAAAGGGTTCGAGGTGTTTTTGAGATAGTTTGCTTTTGCATTAGTTTATGTTAATACAATCGTGGGATTTGTTTTTTCTGCAACTATTTTGGCTATAGGAGAAGATGGTGAGTAGTGAATTTCACACCTTTAGCTTGAACGGTTTAAGTGGTGGATTTGGTCGCTAGTAAGTCTTGAGCGTTATTTCAAATTTTAGTATTGAATCATAAATTGACTGCTAATATGGCTTTTGGGTGCTCCTTTCTTAAGTTCCCAGGCCTCAAGAGTGTTTTTGCATATAAACCGAGACAGGTGTGTACCCAAAAATACAAAAAATAGGGTTTTAACAAAAGCCAAAAAACCACTGTCATTGCCACACAGGCGTGTGGTTGCCTGTGTGGTAGGCCGTGTGCCCTAACACGGGCGTATGATCGACAAGGCCAAGCCATGCGCGCAAGACACGGCCATGTGATGGCTAGGTAGGTGTGTGTGACACACGGGCTAGACTAATTTGGGTCGTGTGGGCCACACGAGTAGTCCATAAGGGCGTATGGGAATTTGGGCTAGGCCGTGTGATCTATACGGGCCAAGGCCAAGCTGGGCATGTAGGCCACACGGGCATGTGAGCCCACATGGCGTGTGAGCCCATTTTTACTGAAATGTTCCTTAGGGTTGAATGGGTTGCCCAAGTCGACTGTGAACCTACTGTAAGGTCGGTAAGTGTTACTTAGACCCAAGATGTGTTATCTGACTTTATGTAATGCATGTATTGAGCATGATAATTTATGCATGATCACTGATAATTATATATGAATGACTGATAGTTGCATAAAAGCATGATATACTATATGTTGCATTGCATGGGGTAGGGATGATTATGATTGGAGGAGTGTACTGAAAGGCTCTTATGCCTAT
The DNA here is from genome assembly GCA_025506655.1 of Gossypium rotundifolium. Taxonomy (NCBI): domain Eukaryota; kingdom Viridiplantae; phylum Streptophyta; class Magnoliopsida; order Malvales; family Malvaceae; genus Gossypium; species Gossypium rotundifolium. The sequence continues at coordinate 24,319,108 of CP106724.1, forward strand.
TATCTGGCAGCTCGGCTGCAAATTTACTAATATGTGCCGCATTCGGTATGACTTGGAGTGTAGGGATGGGTGGGTGTTATAAACCCCACATAGAGTGTAGGGATGGATGGAGATAGTGTGTAGAGGTTGGTGGGTAGGACTCTGTTTACTGATTATTGTATGCATTACTGTTACTGTAATGGGCTAAAGCCCTAATGCATATCTGATACTGAACTGAAATGGGCTAAAGCCTAAACTACCACTGAAAATGTAATGGGCTTAGGCCCCAGGCTGCATTTGACTGTTTACTGCTAATTGACTGTATGCATGTTTTCTGTGGGGATTACACACTGAGTTTACGTAAACTCACCCATTCTGTTTAATGTGATTAGGTGATCCCCAAACTTGACTGTTTGGTGCAATGGAGGACTCTACAGTGACCACTTGTTTATCACACTGTTTAAACTTCATTTATAGTTTTATTCTCTATTTTTATGGGATGTTTTGATGTAATTTGGACTTTTGGACTGTTTTTTTTTTTTTTAGTTTTAAACTATTTTCATAAGATTTTGAACTGCAACGAAAACTTGATTTTATTAGAATCAACATTTTTTTCCTAACTGCGAATGGTTTTCTTCAAATATCATGGTTTAAAAGCTCCTACTATGAGATATGTTTTTAAATGAATCAAATTAGCAAGGAAATAAGTTTTGAAATTAACGAGAGATAAATAAAAGCTAATAAACAGAAACAACTTTAACTTGATGAATTTGATTTTCAAATTCTATTCCATGTGACCACTTGTTTATCACACTGTTTAAACTTCATTTATGGTTTTATTCTCTATTTTTATGGGATGTTTTGATGTAATTTGGACTTTTGGATTGTTGCTTTTTTTTTTTTAGTTTTAAACTATTTTCATAAGATTTTGAACCACAACGAAAACTTGATTTTATTAAAATCAACTTTTTTTCCTAAATGCAAACGATTTTCTTCAAATATCATGGTTTAAAAGCTCCTACTACGAGATATGTTTTTAAATGAATCAAATTAGCGAGAAAATAAGTTTTGAAATTAACGAGAGATAAATAAAAGCTAATAAACGGAAACAGCTTTAACTTGATGAATTCAATTTTCAAATTCTATTCCATGTGACATCGCCAGATTCGGCCATAACGTCTAGGCAGGGTTTGGAGTGTTATATAGCTACACGATGCTGCTCACACAAGCTGATGAGAATCTGTAAAACATGTTGGATAACTCATCCACCGGTAGAACGTACGGACCAACACCAAATCACAATGTAACCTCTAATGACATGTCATTCGTACCCTAAACTATTCCTAAGGTTCAACCGAGACTTCCCACTTTTGAATTGTATTCGAACATGTTTGTAATTTTGTATTTACAATTTATACAATATCAAAGCATTTAAAACGCAATTATAACAATGCTTATTATATACGAACTTACCTCGAATGCAAAAAGGGCAAAACGAGTCGATTAATCCAAAATCTTGTTCTTTTCTCGATCTAAGTCTGTATTTCACTTTTCTTGATCTCTATAATCAAATTTAGCTTATTTAATAATCTCTTTATTCAATTTAGTCCAAAATACACTTAAAATCACTTTACACTTTTGCCTCTAATATTTCACATTTTTACAAATTAGTTCCTATTTCATAAAATCACAAATTCATGCAATTTAACCACAACCCATACCAGCTGAATTTCAATAGGTCCCTAGCAGTCCATATTTTTCATTTATTTCACAATTTAAACACAAGAATTACACATTTCACAATTTAATCCTTAATTGGGCATTTTACTAAAAATCACTTAACAAATGTTGTTTATCTAACAACAAGCATGCATTTTCTATCATCAAACATCAAAATACATCAACATTCATCAATGGCAAAATCGTAAACCTTTAACATTTTTGCAAATTAGCCCCTAGGCTAGCTAGATTAAGTTGCAACGATCTCAAAAACATAGAAATCATTAAAACAAACTATAGGACAAACTATACTCACATGCAAGCAAAAATGAGAAGGTCGAATGGTCAAGCTTCCATGGTTGTTCTTCTTTTAATTTTTTGGTGGTGATATCCCAATTAGAAAGATGATATCCTTATTTTCATTATTTTACTTAAGGTTATTTATTAATTTACTTATTTAACCGTTGTTATAATTCATTAAAATTCATTTCATCATGTCCAAGAATGTCCATTAACATTAAAAATGATCTAATTACAACATAAGGACCTCCACTATTTAATTTCATAGCCATTTAATACCTTTAGCTATTAGAACATCACTTTTGCACTTTACGTTATTTAGTCCGTTTTATCAATTTAAGCATTCAAATAATAAAATTTCTTAACAAAAATTTCACACAACTATAATATCATGTTGTAGACATTAAAATAATAATAAAATAATTATTTTGAATTTATATTTGTAGTCCCAAAACTACTGTTCTGATTTGACTAAAAACGGGCTATTATACGTTAATGGCTTAACTATTTTAGAAAATTATTTAATAAACCTTCTATAGAACCCAGCGTGTCCTAAAAAGCTTTGAATAGCCTTAACTGAACTAGAGGGAGGTAATTTTTCAATGGTTTCAATTTTTGCTCTATCAATCTCAATCCATTTACTAGAAATTTTATGGTCCAATACAATCCCTTCTCAAACCATAAAGTGACATTTTTCCCAATTAAGCAAAAGGTTCGTTTCCTCACATCTCATTAAAACTCATTTTAAGTTTTTAAGACAAAGATGAAAAGAATTACGAATACTGAGAATTCGTCCATAAATACCTCCATAATGTCTTCTACAAGTTCATCAAAAATGGCCAACATGCAACGCTGATAAGTAGAAAGAGCATTACATAATCCAAAAGGCATTCTTCGATAAGCAAGCATACCATATGGACTTGTAAATATCATTTATTCTTGGTCGCCAGAGCTATCGAGATTTGAAAGTAGCCAGAGAGTCTATCTAGGAAGCAATAATGCATATGCCCAGATAATCTTTCCAACATTTGATCTATGAATGGTAGAGGAAAATGATCTTTCATCGTGGCATCATTCAACTTCCTATAGTCAATGCAAACTCTCCATCCCGTGACTGTTCTCATTGGAATCAACTCGTTTTTCTCGTTGGCTACAACAGTCATGCCTCCCTTCTTAGGAATAACCTACATAGGACTCACCCAAATACTATCAGAAATAGGATAAATAACTCCAACATCTAGAAGTTTAATTACCTCAGCCTTAACGAATTTCTTCATTTTAGGATTTAGCCATCTTTGAGCTTGAACACATGGTTTGTATTCATCCTCCATTAAAATTTTATGGGTGAAAAAAGAAGGACTGATCCCTCTAATGTCAAAAATCTTCCAGGTTATCGCTCTCTTATGTTTCTTCAACACTATTAATAACTCATATTTTTCATTTGGCTTTAAATTTGAAGCAATAATCACTGGTAATGTATAATTGTCTCCAAGAAATGCATACTCTAGGTGATTTGGTAATTGCTTCAATTCCAACTTAGGAAGTTCTTCAATAGTGTGTTTTAATTTCAATTCCTTGCTTACCTTAATGTCTTCATACTTTGTCTGTCTTAGTGAAGACTCATTAGAGTTTAAATAAATTTTTGTCTTACTTATTAAAGCATCATCGCCATCTACCCCCTCTCCTTGAACCAGACACAGTTCCAACGTGTCCCTATGAACGATTTCCTATAATAAATCTTGAATAACATGATCAATAGAGTCAACAAAATAACAAGAATCATCTTGTTCTCTAGAGAACCACATAGCATCATAGATTTTAAAGATAATCTCTTCGTCACCTACCCTAAGCACAAGTTTACCATCATCCAAATCAATGATAGCCCTAACAGTAGCTAAAAATTGATGGCCTAAAACCAAATGAACCTCAACATTCTCATCCATGTCAAGTACAAAAAAATCAATAAGGAATGTGAATTTATCCAACTTTACAAGGACATCTTCAATTATACCCCTAGGATATTTAATAGATCTATCAGCTAATTGAATAATCATCTTGGTGGATTTTGGTTCCCCAAGACCAAGTTGTTTGAACATTTCATAAGGCATCAAATTAATGCTAGCACCCAAATTAGCTAATGCTTTCTTAATTTTTAAGCTACCAATAAAATAGGGAATAGTAAAACTTTCTAGATCTTTCAGCTTAGTTGGTAGTTTATTTTGGAGAATAGTTGAACATTCCTCATTGAGTTCTACAATGGATAGCTCTTCAAACTTCCTTTTATTTGTTAATAGATCTTTTAAAAATTTTACGTATGTGGGCATCTACTAGATAGCTTCAACAAAAGGTAAGTTAATATGCAATTGTTTGAAAAGTTCAAGAAATTTACCAAATTGTTCATTCATGCGGTTTTTCTTCAACTTTGTTGGATATGGGATTGGTGGTTAGTATTCTTTAAGTATCGGTGTTTGAATCACTTCGGGATTTGCCCCCTCATCATTTGCCTTATCAGCTTCCTGTTGTAGCTTCTTTTCGTGTTTAGCCAACACTTTCCCATTCCTTAATGTAACTGTTTTCACATGTTCTTTTGGGTTGGGTTTAGTATTACTGGGTAAACTACCTTGCTGCCTTTTTTAAACTAATTTAGCAATTTATCCAATTTGATTTTCAAGCCCATGAATTGACGCTTGCTAATTTTTCAAAGCTACCTCGGTGTTTTGAAAACGGGTTTCTGACACTGAAATAAATTTTGCCAACATCTCTTCAAGTTTTGATTTCTTCTCTTACTGATAAGGTTGTTGAAAACCTAGAGGGGGTTGTGGTCTTTGGTTTCCTTGACCACCCCATGAGAAAGTTCGGTGGTTCCTCCATCCTGCATTATACTTATTACTATAAGGGTTATTTTGAGGTCTAGAATTATTACCCATATAATTTATCGGCTCATTCTACATGCTAGGACCGAAGGGTAAATATTCTGAATTATTTATTCCACTTCCATTCACATCGCATTGCATAATCGAATGTACTTATGTAGAAACACATAAACCATCAAATTTTTTATTTAAAAGTTCTACCTGATTCGATAACATGGTGACCGCATCTAAGTTAAAAAACCATCTGCTTTCATCGGCTTCATCCTCATGTAACATCCTAAATTTTTGGGCCTATGTGTTTAGTGTGTGTATATGTTTAAAGTGTTAATTTAACTGTTAAGGGTCTAAATTGGGCTCAGGCTTAGGCAGAGGCCTTGATTAAAATTTTCTGTTTGGGCATTATAGGACTTAAAAGGTAGTACCTGTGTTTAAAATATCAAAATGGGCTTGTGGCCCAGTGGTCAGTAGCGCCACTTAGGGAACAAGGAGGTGACGCCACACCAGGGAATTAGGGGCCCAAATTTAAGTTTCAAGGAGCCCAATTCCTTGGATTCAAGTTAGCTAATTTTTGGCATTAGGGTTAGGTGGAGTGAACGGCTACAAGGCTCAAAAATAGGAGGATTTATGTGAATGGGATAATGTAGATAATATAGTTGATAATATGGAAGATAAAAGGAGAAAAATTAGGAGCTATCTGCTGAGAGCGAGTTGGTCAAATTCCATCACCTAGAGGAGTAAAGAAATCGGTTTCTAATAGCCATAGGGGGTGCCGAATTTTTTATAAATAGGGGGAATAGCTCATCAATTTTGGCATTTGAACCCTACTTTTCTTCATTCTTTGTGCCGAAATTCTTAGTCTCTCCCTCCACAATTTCTGTCAACTTTCTTTCAAAAAGCCGAAAATCACCACCTCCTTCACCCTTTCTTCTTTCTTTGAAATTTTCTGTTAGCCGAATCTTCTGATCTCCATTGTTATTCTTCTCCCATTCACTAAAAGCTGAAACTACACTCTTGTTTGTTCTTGTAGCCAAAATCTTCCTCTTGTTCATCATTTTCGGGATTTTCTTAAAAGCCAAAATTCTTAGATCTCTAATCTTCTACGCTTCGATCTTCTACTGTGATTGTCGATCTTCTTGCAATGGGTAGCCAAAACCATTTGTAAAGGTAAGTGTCGATCCCTGACATTTCAATCTTTTTTCGGCTTTTAGAGATCTTAGCCGAATGGCTATATGGTTAACTAATCGGGTGTTTTCTCTCATTTGCTGCATTTAGAGATTTGAAGGGGGTCCAATCACTTAGATTTCTAAGCCAGAGTTCAGTAGCACTCGGATCGAATTACTTTTGGGATTTTAAGGTAAGGAGATCTATTAATTTAAATGTATGAATCGGGTAAAGCACTAACCTTGGCGAATATAGAGAGGCCTTATCCTTGCGTTCTTCCGGCTTTTGAGCAAGGTTGTAGACAAAGGCGAGATCATATTAGCGAGGGTATCGACATAGAGAGTAGTACTACAGCGTTATCGTGTGTAACTTTTCACACCATTAGATTGTCTGTTAATATGTGTTAATAAATCTACTTATATTCGTTAAATGCGAAATCCGGCATAACGCTCAAACCCGAGGAGGGTAAAAGTGAATCACCAGGTTAGTGATCTCTATCATTCTTCAGTGAATGTTCCTATTAAGATGATATGTTTTATAAGTATGCCGATTCCTGTGATTGCACGGGGTTGGGTTTGATGAAAGAGGAAGTGTTCTGTGTAGTGGCTTTTTCCATGATCTGTTGTAGTGGCTTTTGCCATGATCTGTTGTAGTGGCTATTGCCATGATCTGACGATAAGCAGCATGACTGCCATCGATGGTGTGTAGTGGTGTGGGTTGATTGTAGAAATCCCCAATGGTGTGATTGGCAGGTAAGGGTGGCATGTAGCGGATGGAAACCTAGGATTTGGGTTGGGCTTGCATAATTTTTGTTATATATATTAATCTGTTATTCTGTTCGGTGGGGCTAAAGCCCAAATCTAATGGTGCATGAGGGTTGCACACTGAGTCTTGCGACTCAACCTATTATTTAACATTTTTTTCAGGTAGCACCTAGTGCTTCAGACCGGACTAGAGAGGAGCGCAAGGTGGCCATGCAAAAGAACATTTGGATTCAGAAAAGAAAAGACTTTAGTTTATTATTTTATATTTTTATTTAATAGGTTTTAAATTTCAATGTAATAAGGCAATGGCCCAGTAGACTTTATCATTTTGGGTTTTATGTTGGGTTTTATTGTTAGTAAACATTTAAATTTTTTGTTTAAATTAAGTTAAGGCATGAGACAAATTATTAAATTTTCAGCATAAATGTTTAGACCTGATTATTGTTTTTCCAAAGTGCCACAAGTTTTATAAAATCTCCTTAGTGACATACCAGATCCGGTTGTAGTGTTTGGGCCGGGTTTGGGGTGTTACACCTCATGACTTGCCATTGATAATTATTCAATGACATCTCCTCTATAAAATCATAAGCCACTTTAGGTGTTCTATTGTTCAGAGTACCACAGGCTGCTGTATTGATTAACTGCTTAGTTGAGGGGTTGAAACTATTGTAGAAGGTTTCAACCTATAGCCATAAAGGTAACCCATGGTGAGGGCACTTTCTCAGTAAATCCTTATACCTCTTCTAGGCATCATATAGGGTTTCTAAGTCAATCTGAATGAAGGAAGAGATATCATTCCTCAACTTAGTTGTCTTAGCCGGTGGGAAATACTTCAGAAGGAATTTCTCAATCATTTGATCCCATTTAATGATTGAACCTAATGGTAAAGAATTCAATCACTCTTTAGCTTTGTTCCTCAATGAGAAAGGGAATAATTGTAGGCGAATGGCGTCGTCAGAAACACTGTTTATCTTGAAAGTGTCGCAGAATTTTAGAAAATTAGCCAAATGAGTATTTGGATCTTCGTCTTGCAAACCATCGAATTGAACAAATTGTTATACCATCTGAATAGTGTTCGACTTCAGTTCGAAATTATTCACAGTAATGATGGGTCTCCGAATACTTAATTCAGCCTCAATTAGAGTGGGCTTGGCATAATCGTACATAGTCCGAGGAGCAGGATCTGGATGTGCAGCAACTGTAGGAGGTAGCTGATTATTCTGATTATCACCCATCTCTTCAGTAATAATAATAACATCCTCTTGCTTGTCTACTATACTCTGTCGACTCTACCTCGCTTCTTTACGATTTCTGCGAGTTGTACTTTCAATTTCACTGTCAAATAATAATGGTCCCGACGGGTTTATTCTAATCATAAACTAAAGGAACCTTCCAGAAGCAAATAAAAAAATTAGAATGTAAAAAATTAAAGTAAAAACAAAAATAAAATGCAATAAAAATAAATGGCTAAATTGATAAAAATCAAGTGTTCCTAATATTTTAGTCTCCGGCAACGGCGCCAAAAACTTGATGATCACTAAACTAACTATAAATACAAATAAGGCAAGAGCACCTATCGAACAATAGTATAGTTATGGTGACTAGGGAATATCGTATCCACGAGGAATAAAAGTACTAGTAATTACCGTTTTTCTATTATTTAACCGATAAATTGAAGTGATTGTTTTTAATCTAAAATTACAAATCTAATTTAAATACGAACGCAACAGAGAATAAAATGGGAAAATAATCGAAGATAACCAAAGAGAAAGACAATACCCAAGAAAGAATCTACCTAGACTTACACCTATTATTTTGAATCTGAATTAAACGATTTATTTATTTGTGTCTTGTTCGTAGAAATCCCTAAATTATATTAATATCTCTATCGAGAGTAAGAACAACTGACTCTAGGTTGATTAATTGAAATCTCTTTCTAATTAAAACCATTGTTGTCACATTAACTCGATCTATGGATTCCCCTATTAGATTTGACTCTAATTCGGTAGATTTATGTCATCTTATTTTTAGGATTGCATGCAACTCCACTCAATTATGCTAGATCTACTCCTAAATAGGAACTTTTGCTCCATTGAAATAAGCACATTAAACATGAATTAATATCCTGAAAATATTAAAACATGAAATAAGCATACATAATTGAGAACAAGAATCAAGTATTTATCATGTAAATTAGAAATCAAATAATAAGATTCATCATAGGTTTCATCTTCCCTAGGTATCTAAGGAATTTAGTTCATAATCTAGAATGAAAATATCTTAAAATTAGGATAACAACAAGACATAAAGAAACTCAATAAAACTTCGAAGGAAATTAAATGGAGATCTTCAATCTTGAAGGATATCCGCTTCCAAGTTGATTCCGATGCCGTTCTTCGAGTCTTTTCCTCGATCTTCTCTGAATGCCCCCTTATATATTCTTATAATTGCTATTTATAGACTTTAGAATACTCGGAAAGCTTAAAAATTGGGTTTTTCCGCATATTTGGGAAGTAGAGTGCGATATTGACACGGGCTAGCCAGGTCATGTAGATCTTGGAAACAGCTCTATTTGCCCAAATTTGGCTTTTTTTCACTCCTTTCGCTCCTAAATGCTCTCCTAAGTATAGAAACATGAATTTAAAGGATTAGGAGCATCAAATTCACTAATTTACATAATAAATCATCCAAAAACACATCAAGAGTGGGATTAAAAATATGTTACTTTTATAGCTTACCAGTGCAAAATTACGAAATTAACAAACAGTTAACAAACGGAAGTTGATTGATATCGATGTGGTTTACCAATCTTTGAATTAGGGATCCAAATCGCTTAAACTCCTAAAATGGCTCCATTTTACCTCTCGGTCTCAATTTTACCAAGTTAGACAAATTAATCCAGATTATCTTTATATCTCACTAGTTAACCCGGGACTAATGAATTGGTGCCCAACAAGATTTCCTCTTGGTCTCACTTGCCTAGATATTCCCTTAGGATCTTCAATCATAAGTTTTTAGATTCATTCAAATTAGTTCAATTTATTACAATTTGATTCCTCCTTCAAAAATCAACTCATCACATTTCCATCAACCAACCCCTTTAAAGTTTAGTTACTCATGTGAAAAATAAAGCTAATGACCATGCAAATGAAAAGAATGGAAGCCATTAAAGAAAAACTTAAGAAAAATAAAAAAAGTTTGGATTTTTATGCAAAGAAACTTAAATGAAATATAAAGTGAAGCATACAACATAAAGATCAAAAGTCAGAAACATAAAAGGACCAAACTTTAATAAATTTAAAGTAAAGGAAACTAAAATGCATTAAACTAAAGCTAAAAATATCATTATAACCAAGGTACAAGGCCTAAAAGTGTAAATAAACCTAAGCTACAATGTTAACTAACTTAACTAACTACAAAAAGAAAGTGTACTAAAATAAACTCTAAAACTATGAAAGAAGAAGAGAAAATAGAAACCCTAGAAAAAGTGCATGAAAACTAAAAGAAAACCTAGAGAAAATTAAAGTTAAACTAGTCTAATGTGGCCTCCTTTTGTTTTAGTCAAATTTTGACTGATATAACCAATTATTCTAACCTAATTTTGTTGCCCAAAATACCCTTGAACGGGCCTTAAATGATTGGTGCTTCGGGTGGACAAAGACTATCATTTGTTTCATTTTTGTCCCCTCATGATGTGGATATCACGATACCCATAAGATAAGTGTCGCGACATCGTTGACAGTCTTGAAATAGGGGTTGACAAAACTGGTGGGTGTCGCGAAACCTTAGGGTGGATATCCCGACATCACTGTGTGAAGTCTCCATCCTTAGAGTTTGTTGGAGGTATTGTGATTCCAAGGGTAGTATATCGTGATACCCTCTCCTTGGGTGAAGTTCTCACTCAATTTCGGCCTCCAACACATCCCTACAACACTCAATTATATGTTAAGACCCCAATGACACTATTGGCCAATTTGAGTCTCAAAAGCAAAAAAAAAAAAAAAAGCATTTACGCTTATTAACTAAAAACTTAAAAACTACAAAAAACTGTAGAAAATATGCTACTTTACTCAAAAACAAGCTCCTCAAGTGTAACGAGGAAACCTAATTTGCCATATCAAATTACAACAGATCAAAACCTGACCAAAAAGCCACAACTTGGGTTCCAGCACAATCAACTTTAGCAAATACACTTAATTGATTTTTTTTTTTTTTTTGTCAATAAAAACTCAATTGAATAAAAAATTTGGAAGAAAATTTAATTAATTTTTTATTTTTAATGAGATTTTTTTTACCTTAAACTTATAATTTATAATTAATATAAATAAAGAGCAGGGTTTTGAAAAGCTAAATGCTATAATTCTTAGTTTTTTCATTCAACTTTAAAAGACAATTTAGAAAACTAATTAGGCTTGAAAATTGATTGTTTAATATTGCTAACGCGTAAAAAAATTAATGTCAAATTTACTAATCTTTAAACTCATACTTTGTTTCAAGAATAAGAAGGAAAAGTACTAATTAAAAAGGATTATTATCCTGTTTATTTGTTTAACTATTTCCTTACACAGATAATATTATATTATATTGTTATATCATAAGAAGATTAATGAAGCCTTCTATATTTCTGATACTCATTTTCTTATTATACGAAGTTTCCTCTCTTGCCAATATTATCCTCTGATTTAGTTGGCATTAATTTTGAAATAATTGAAGTATGATTCTTATCAAATAAATATGCATCATAACATACGGTATTCAGTGAAGGGTGCTTATAATCATCTCAAGAATCATATACTAACAAGGAATTTAAGCTCATATATATATATATATATATATATATATAGATGGGGATCGGTGGAAGATGAAGATTCATGATAGTATATACTAGCTTGGAGTCTAGGGCTAAACAAAGCTTCAACAGCAAAGAAAGCTGTTATAGTTTACTTAGTTGAAATTAACACCCCAATGGCCTAACTGAAACATTATAGAAATCAATGCACCGATCCATGCACAATCTACATATAAGAACTGGGCTATATGATATATAAAGATACTCCAAATATCACTCGCTATATATCAAAATCCATTGTTGAGCCTGCCGTTTGGTTACATTGAGAGGTGTTGATGATACTGTTGTTGGCGACGATATGCAGAAAAGGAGGTGCTGCTTTCAGCCATATCTTGTTCGGGCTTATACTCTTCATCAATTTCTTCTTTTGCCACTTTCTCCATCCCCATGTATTCCACTGGCCTTTGCGATGATAGGAACTGTGACTGTGGATGAGACTCGCAGTAGCCGGAAGAAGCTTGCGGTGGTACAACTGATGGAAGCTTGGAAAGAAGGGCTTCAAGGCTGCTCATGGAAGGTGTTATTTTCATGGGCTGATTGAAGTGGTCGTAGAATTCAGGTGGTGGCGGTGGTGCAATTGTTGTCCCTGCTGGGAAATGCGCCCATGCTTCTGGTGTTCCATAGGCATCTACTTTGAAAGGGTAAGCAGAAGATGATGGGTGGGGCAAGAGTACTCCAGGAATGCTTTCTATGTAGCTGAATTTCTTTCTCAGTAGAACTACATAACTCAGGTCTTCAATTACCTTTGAGTAACATAAATGAGAAAGAAAATGGAGATATATATGGTACTGTCAGGTGCATTATGATAGCAAACCAAATTGTGTGCTGTATGAACTTTAGAGAGAGAGAGAGAGAGAGAACCTTGTGAACAGCTCCTAGTTGCACAACACCTTCTCTAACTGCAATCAAGGCGATGGTCTGAAAAGATGTTCAATTCAAAGCAGGTAATTAGATCTACCTTAATTCTTGAGAGTTTTGTGATGTTGATATTGTGGTATACCTTTATTCCGGCCTGAAACTGTGCTTCCCATGTCCTAGGATGCTAGAGAAAACAAAGAAGATTTTGTGAGAAACAAGAGGAACCTGTAATCACCAAAGGGTGTAACTGTAAGCATGGATTGGACGGGCAAACATGTATGCTTACTGAGTCTGCAGAGTTATGCCATGCTGACAAGAAGTTGATTTCCTGCTCATTTGGTTCTTTGTATATCCACTTGTGACTGTGATCTGCAGCCACTTTTCCTATCAAACTGCCCACGTTAACAGATAAAAGGTCAGTTTACTTGAAATTAATATTACCAATTACCTAATAGCTTATACAAATTCTTACCCTTCTCCATAGTTGTAGATTTCATGTGACATCTTAAAGAAAAGCTCTGGTTGCAGTCCTTGATAATGCTGAAACTCACTGCTGCCATGGACTGAGGAACCATGACAGTCTCCGGAGTTTATTTCAGCTGCTGAGGCAGCAAAGTTGCAGAAACCGTCTTCCCAAACTAATATCCTGCAATTTGTTCACTATCAACTGCAAGTAAGTTATCAAATATGCATGGCATATTGTTTTCCATAAAGAATAAAGAAACTGAAAACCTATACCAGTTTCTTCTGTTTCCTCTTGACCTGTCATAAGCTCCTTGACCATCCCATCTATGAAAAAAGTAATGGAAAAACAATTATGTCTCAAAAAGGCATGAGAAAACCATAAATTAGTGAGAGATTATGACATTTGTGTGTTGTTTATCCATTGAATGAGTCAGATATGTTAGATCCTTTATCTTGGAAGAAAAGGAAACCTACTGCAGTACCCCTAAGGAGAAAGAAAAAGGAAAGCAGTATTAGTGTGTTTGTGTAATTTGGCTTTATGCTTAGCTTCCTTACTTGGGAGGTGGATAGTTTCTAGGTAAGATCCTCCAAAAGACTGCATAAACCCATTGAGAGTTCTCATGAATGCACAAGCTTCTTAGTGTGTGTTGAAGGAGATGAGTAACAGCTAATGGACTGAGATGTTCCTCCATCAAATTTCTTCACACTTTCTTTTAGACCCTCTCTTTCATTCTTTTCTGTTTTTTTTCCCTCCTCTCTACCGATATATCTTTCCTTAAAAGAAGGGAGAAGCCAGCATCTTAACCTCCTTTATATAAGCAAACCAACATTGAAATGTCACATTTATACCTCTCTCTCTCTTTCTCTCTCTGTTACTGTATTGCATTTATTCATGCTTTAAATTTTACCAAAACGATTTTATGAGGCCCCACGATTTGCCCTTCTCGGTTCCCAACGGTTCTCCTTTATCAATCAACCCTCCGTTTCAAAAACAGCTCTCCTGTCCTGGTTGTATTTTCTTTTTCTACCCATCCCAATAATGAAAATACCACTCTCAAACACAGACCAAACCTTATTCTTCTTATGCTAACATCATGAGTTTCGCCCCATTTCTGAGTATTTCTCTGAGGACCGATACACACATATCTCTCTTTCTATTCAACCTCAATGTTTTTTTTCCTTACCTATCTGACACATCTAGGTATAACCACTCATTTCAGTCCCAGGAACAACACTTACATTTCCACCATCTCTATTTATTCACTCTCAGTGTCGAGCTACTACGATCCATTGATTTCTTCTTCTTTAGCAGAGTATTTTTAAATGTTCATTTAGGTTACTTCTCTCACTTCCTCTCTCTCTCTCTCTCTCTCTCTCTCTCTCTCTCACACTCTTGTCCCCCACCCCATTGTTTATCGCCATCATTTTGGTGCATCCAAGTGTCCCTCTATATGGGGCATATCAACAACCAAATATGATCACACTTATTCCTTTGCTACTACAAATATGAATGCAAGATTAAGAAGGTTTGATATAACATCAAAGATGTTCATGTATGTCTTGTGTATTTATTATATGTATTCTTGAATCTTAACTTGTATTCATGAATGAAAAGGAAGAAAGTGTGAGAGTTATAATTGATGAGATTTTAGGTTGTGATTGTGGTATTTTATGATAGAAATGTCAAATTTTGCTGCCAATCTCAATCCACATATGATAAGAATACGCATGGTTGATGCATTACGCCTGCATGACTTCTCAAATTGTCAAAGGTATGGCATTACCTGCCACACTCTTATAACATGAAAGTATGTACAGATTGTGAGTATCAAAAAAATAAAGGACCCCACACTTGGAAGTGCTAGAACACAAAAATCACATGATTCTATTCATTTCTTGACAGATTTAATAAGTGGTCTGTTTGACTAGCTTGAGAGATGGAGACATTTTGTTGTAAATCTTGATGGATGGATGGATCACCTGGGAGGCTGTCAAGAAGAGGTCCTAATGAAAGGGGTTTGATAATGTATGTGTAATACAGGGGTGTTTAAGAATAAAACAAATATGTTGCAGCAATTAAAATGGTAAATTGATCATCAGGGGGGAGAGCTGCTTTACAAACAGTTTTGTACACTTTGACATACACGGATATTGATGCAAAGATGTATGAGAGAACCAGTGTACTTTCTACTAGTAAGATTTTCATTAGTTTTGGGTCCTTTGGGATCTATCTTTCTCTTTCTCTCTCTGGTCTGCAGCTACATGATAACTAAAAGGAGCTTTCAGTGCTTTCAATTCACCTTCCTGACACCAAGAAAGTTTTGACAGACAATTATATTCTTGTCTTTGACCGTCTGTTTATGACAAAATGAGATCATTAGCCACTGTAATCATCCTCCAATTCAACACATTAATTATCATCAACCAACCGGCATTTCTCACCCCCTTTTTTCTTTGATAGCGAGAGGCATGCCTATCTTCATATTCATATAGTTAATACATTCAGAATCCTATTAGACTCCTCCGAACGCAAAACTGTTGGTCTTATGGTTGTTGTTTAAAGTTGTGTAGGTCGTAAATGTACGGTCCCTTTGGCAAGGTGAAAACAGCAGTGTTGGGGACAGCCTCTGATGACTTGATGTCAGCAAAAGCCCAAGTGAAACTAGCTTGGATTTTACTGATATAATAAGATGTTATTACTCTAGAAGCCATATTTATTTATAGCGATTCTTCTACCTCTTACTTTTATACTAGTATATATGATATTATATTTCACCTTTTCTTTTATTGTTGAATTGTTTGTGGAATAGTATTTTGGGAAGAAGCTTAATAAGTATGGGAGACAAGAGTGGCGCAAGAGTCTTGGTCAAGATAACAGGTGTTGAAGTACCCCATCCCTTTCTTCCATTGAGGAAATGGAATCTCTGCTCTCCCCATCCTTCCCAATGTCCCAATTTGCATTAAAAAAAAAACTATTTCAATTCTAAGAAACAACCAAAACAAGCAATAAATAATGACTGAAATTGTTTATACATATATATATGACAATGAAACACAATCCAATATTGCATACTTCAAAGCAGCCAAATATCCCTATTCTCCCACAATTCTTGCCTTGATGTTTTATGAAAATGAAGTTGGTATAGAGCGAGTCTAATTAATTTGATATTTGAATTTGGAATGTTGGATTTGCATATCATATAATAATATTAGAGGTACAGCTTTTGAGAAACATGGGGTTATTGTTAGAAAGGGGGTTGGATGTTTGGTATCAATGATGTCCAAAGATCTAAATTTCAGTGTTTCTTGAAGTGATGAAATATCTTATCATCTAAACGGAACACTTTGTTTTCTACCTTAGTTGATCGATATAATAATACTCGTCAAAATATTACTATATTCATTTAATCCACATTTCCCGACATGGGGGGGTTTTGTCCAAGGAGGAGAAAACCTGCTACATCTTCCCAATCAATTGTGAATGATGCATGCATCTTCTATCTTCATGCATGACATGCTTATGTGCCCACATGCATGTTATGCCATGTTCTCCTTAGTAATTAATGTGGCATTTTTCCCCTACCCCAGAACCATATTGTTATCACAATAATGCAATTTGCCTTAATCTGTACAGTTTCTCATTCTAAACCTAGGGTTTTAATACAGTTTATTAGTCCAATCATTTTAAGCAATAAATGTCCTAGTTAAAACCTCCAACCAAAACTAGAGATGAAGTGCCTAACCATATCACCATCATCATCAATACTTATTTTAAATGTTTTATTTAGTATCATAAGTTAATAAAACAATAATTTAGTTATGAAATTATTAAAATATCTTTTATATATAAATTAAATTATATTTTTATAAGATTTTTTATTTTTATATAATAAATTAATAAAAATTTAATTATAATAAGATTTAAATTCGAACTACTGTGCATGGTAAACAATTAACTTTATTATTATAACTAAATCATCAATTGACATTTAAGTAAACTTTTAGTAAGTATATTTGTTATATAATTTTTTTTCACTCACATTGTGACTGTGCCATAAATATAGTTATTATTAAGCCTCTAATTAAGTTAGATCAAGAGTCAATTGAAAATTTACTAAAATAAGGAAATAACTTATGAGAATAATCTTGAAGTCTATCATTTTTAGGCACCAATAAAATAATGTCAAATACTCAATTTTAAAGGTTATTATACATCTAATCATATCTAGTAACTTCTCTAATTAAATTACATTACTTGTATAAAAAGATTATTAAATTGCGTTTTCTAAGGTTTTCTATTATAATTTAAATAATTTTTAGCTATTCCTTTCTAATTCTAATAGCCATTTATTTTATATTTCTTTTTAGATTTTAATCGCTCTTGAATTTTCTAATCAAATACCAAAGTTTGATAATGCAATCTATGTTACTGTTTCAATTTTCAATTTTTTGCTTATAGTCTTTTTGTAACAGCCCGTTTTCAGTAAAAATTGAAACAATAGTTTCGGGGCCACAAATTCGAGTCTGGAAGAAAATTATTTTAATATTATTTCATGGCCTGCATTATGATAGAAGTTTCATATAAAAATTTCATAAAGCAATCTTATCGGTTACATGTCCAGTTAGATGGAAAGGACTAAATTGTATAAAATGCAAAAGTTGAGTTCTAGTAGCTAAAGTGATCAAATAGCTATGGAATTCAAAATTGGAGGTCCTTATATGGAAAATAGACCATTAAACGAGTTAGTAGATAAGTCTGATTATTCATCATTGGAAAATTAAATAAAGAAAAGGACTAAATTGGAAAGTAAAAATAATAAAAGATGATAAATGATTAAATAATGAAAATATCATCATATTATCATCTTTCCCAAATTATTTTTACATGGAAACCTTAGTTAGAAGAGCTTGAAGGTAGCAAGCTTATTTGGCTTAATTGGGTAAGTATTTTTGTCTCATTTTTAGTAATTTTTATATTTCTGAGATAGTAATAACTTAATCTAGCTATCTCGGGGATTAATTTGCAAAGTTATCAAAGTACAAGGGTTTTTCCATGGATGAATATAGTTGAATTATGAAGTTTTATGGTAGAAAATGAAAGGTTATTGATAGATAAACTTTTATAAAGGAAATTTTGATGAAATTATGATTTAGGGACTAAATTGAAAAGATGTAAAATTTATGGAAAAATTATGAATTTTATGAAATACATGGACTGCTATTGTTATATGTAAAAATTGGCTAGACTTGGAATAATGATTAAATTGCATGAATTTCATTTTCCGAGCATAGGGACGAAATCGTAATTAATTATAGTATAAGGGCAAAATGGTACTTTTTCAAATATATGAATTGGATTGAATTGAATATAAATTGATGTTAAATTCATTTGTATAGATCCGAATAGATCAAAAACGAAAGTAGATCGGGGAAAATAGAAAGTAATAGATTAGTAGCTTTTGTGTACATGTACATTGTCGAAGTAAGTTCGTGTAACTAAATTGATAATTTATATGTGTTAGCTGAATTGTATGTATGTGAATGTATAATTGTCATGTATATGAAATTGATCACATATCCGCAATGATCATCAAGTATTAAGTCCCGTTTGAATAAATGAAATTCGATGGATATAGGGTTCCCAAATTGGTTGTGGTCCTGCATGTGTTGCGGACACACCACAACTCGAAAGAACGTCCCATTATTAGCTCTCATGGGCTTCCCTTTATATGGTTCTTGCAAGCTTCCTGTTAATAGCTCTTCGAAGCATCTCGATTGGTTGTGATCCTGCATTTGTTGTGGACACACCGCAACTCTTATGAGCGTCCCGATATATGGCTCTTTGGAGCTTCCTGATTAAAGGCTCGTTCATGAGCTTCCCAATTAATGGCTCTTCAAAGCTTCTCGATATTGGCTCTCTTGAACTTCCCGATTATGGCTCTTATGAGCTTCCTATTATACAGCTCGAATGAGCTTCCGTTGCATTGCTCACATGAGCTCCCTGTTATATGGCTCGAAAGAGAGCTTCCTGTTTATGTTCTCATATGAGCTTTCCGAATATGAGTTGACGGATTACAGATTTGTACACTTTGTGTGTACTACCCGTGTATCCATCGGTATTTGAAATGATTCAATGGGCAAAGTTCTGACATGAGACAATATGAAATTGAAATAAACTATACCAATATATACCCGAAATATATGAAATTGATATATGAACACAAGATGTGGAAAGTTTATGAATATGAAAACTTGATATTGATGAGCTCATACATGTTTCTTGATAATCGTGTTAAATACATAGCTAACATGTTTGATGAGGAGATGTGTATAGGCTATTGGCCAAATTGCTTTGGATGTATTTTGTATGCTTACTTTAAATGTAAATGAATGATAAGTTAATTTTCTCGTTATACGAACTTACTAAGCTTAAAAAGCTTACATTATTTTATTTTCCCTATTTTATAGTATTCAAAAGCTCATAAAGGTTGGAAACTGGTCGGAGGAACACCACACTATCCATCAACCCATTTTGGTATATATAGAAAATTTATTTTGGTTATAATGACATGTATAGGGTAATTAAGTCAATGTTGGCTTAAAAATATTTTGTTGTAAATAGCCATTGGAATGGCATGAGTTTGATATATTTTGATATGTATATGTATATGTATCTGTGGCTTAATATGTTTGTTGTGTTTAATGTGGTTGAGTAATGAATAATTTATGAATATGATAATGCATGATTTGAGATAATATTTTTGGAGAAATATGCATATAGGTTTATATGGTCAATTAGGTAAGATTGAATACTTGTATATATGGGATATTATGATATTTGTTAAGCTTGGTTTTGACTTGATTCAAAAGTCTTGTGTTGCCTTGTGAATGTGTTTAAGTGTTGATGTAGATGGAAGAGAAATTGAGTGAGAAATATGGCTTGAAAAATAGCCTATTTTTGTCCACAGGCAGATGGCATGTGTCTCAGCTGTGTATGACACACGGCCTAGCACATAGGCGTGTAATCTAGCCGTGTGTCCTCTGCATCTTTAAAATTGAGAAACAGGATGCTCAAAATTATCCACACGGCCTAGCACATGGGTGTGTGGCTTGGCCATGTGACCCCTGCACCTATTTAATACAAGTCATATGCTCACACGGTCTAGCACACAAGCGTGTGGCTTGGCCGTGTGACTCAAGTCAATGAGCACCCTAAATTGGACACAGGTTGGGATACGGCCGTGTGTCCCTACTTCAAATGCTCACACGGCTTAAGACACGGGTGTGTCTCTTAATCGTGTAAGATGCACGGCTTGGCCACACAGGCGTCTGTAACCTGCACTTTGGAAAAATTTTGACATTTTGCAAAAAATTCTTTAAGTACTCGATTTAGTCCCGACTTGTTTCTGATGTGTATTTTGGGCCTCGAAGGCTCATATAAGGGGAAATATGATTGAATATGATCGATTTCTGACATGAATGTTAAATGATATAAAATATCCGTATTTGATTTGTATTTTTTGATAATGCTTCGTAACACTATTCCGGCGACGGATATGGGTTAGGGTGGTACACTTTTTATTTCTATTTTGCTTAATTTTTATTTATTAGTTTTAGTTTTCATTTTCATTTTCATTTTCAATTTTTGCTTATGCATTTTTATGAAGTTTTTAATTTTTTTAAAATCACTAAAAGAAAGATTAAAAAAAAGAAAGTAAAACCTTATATAATAAATAAAAGACTATTAGAATTTAGAAAGTATATCTAAAATAATTTCAATTATAAAAGAAAGAAAACCTTTGAAAACACAATTGGCTTAATGATAAATTTGGGTACTAATGTTTACATGTTTTGTCAAAATGGACCTAATTATATTTTTGAGCCTTTTTTTGCCATCAACCTTTTTTTTTTTTCAAACTGTTTTTTGTAACAGGTTTGATGAAGGTACCATTAAAAAAATTAACGAGGAAGATGTGAAATATTTTTAATGAGATGTAATTTATTACTTAGGCAACCCAATAAGATAGTTACATGTGAAAAATAATAAAATAAATAAATCATACATGAAATTAAAAAAATAACTCTTAATTTTAAAAAAAATAAATGTGATTATCTAAAAAAAGGGTTTCAAAATGAATGCAGTTGATGAGAGTTACTTCGAAAACAAAAAAAGTAAAGTCGAATTTTTTTGGTTATTCTCTCAATTTGATTAAAATGCAACTGGATTTAGTATGTATGAGTTGGCGATCAGAATCTATATGGATAGAATTTATAGTGGGATCTCGAAAAACAAGCAATTTCTGCTGGGCCTTTATCCTTTTTTTTTTTTTTTTGGTTCATTAGGGTTTTTAGTAGTTGGAACATCTAACTATCTTGGTAGGAATTTGATATCTTTATTTCCGTCTCAGCAAATAGTTTTTTTTTTCCACAAGGAATCATGATGTCTTTCTATGAGATCGCAGGCCTCTTTATTGGTTCCTATTTGTGGTGCACGATTTTTTGGAATGTAGGCAGTGGTTATGATCGATTCGATAGAAAGGAGGAATAGTATGTATTTTTCGTTGGGGTTTTCTCGAAAAATCGTCGCATCTTTCTACGATTCCTTATGAAAGATATTCAGTCCATCAGAATAGAAGTTAAAGAGGATATTTATGCTCGTCGTGTCATTTATATGGAAATGCTTACATTTGTTTACTGAAAGGTTTCAAAAAAATAATTAATAAATCAAACCGAAAATACTGAATCTGTGCATTTATTTTAAAACATTTTTTCGATAATTACGTTTATTTTTTAAATTAATATTTTTTAACTTCATAAATTATTTATTTATTTTATTATTTTCCAAATGTATTTATTTTATTGGGTTATCTAAGGAATAAATTACATCTTATTAAAAATATTCCACATATGAAATTTCACATCATCTCGTTAACTTTTTTAATGGTACTTTCATCAAATCTGTTAAAAAAAAAACAATTTGAAAAAAAGAATACAGGTTGATGGTAAAAAAAAAAAACTCAAAAATACAATTAGG
Source organism: Gossypium rotundifolium (assembly GCA_025506655.1). Lineage (NCBI taxonomy): Eukaryota > Viridiplantae > Streptophyta > Magnoliopsida > Malvales > Malvaceae > Gossypium > Gossypium rotundifolium. Next base: position 24,341,110 of record CP106724.1, read on the forward strand.
GTCATTTTGACAAAACATGTAAACGGTAGTGGCCAAATTTGTCACTAAGCCAACGTGATTTACTAACTTATTTATTTATTTTTTTCAAAATTTTAATTTATAAGTAATTCAATTTAATTAATAAAAGTTATTAGATATGATTGAGTGTATAATAACCTTTGAATGTATTTAAAAAGTTATTAGATATGATTAAGTGATATTATTTTATTGGTGTCTAAAATTATAAATTTTAAAATTATTCTAATATAAGTCTTCACCTAAAATAATACTACAATGAGTGTTTTATCTTTTAATAATTTTTAACAAAATAATACTACAATGGTATTTCAATTTCGGACGGATGAATCTTAAGATATTAACTTTAATTATTTCAACAATTGCCTCATTTAGTTTTAATATAAAAATCAAAACTTTTCTAATTTTGTGCGTAGAAAATTTTAATCCATAATCAGTATAGTGTTTTAACTTACAATTAATTATTTATATCAATAATTTCAATCATAATATATCATTATTGGTATTGAACAAAATAATTTAATTCAAACTAATTAATTAAAATTCAATTCAATTTAATAACTACACTACCAATATGGTGGATTTGATCATGGAGTTTATGGGGAAACCAAGACAAAGTTTGATGGGGAAGTGTATTTTGCCTTACTCTAACTCCCTGAATATGTTCACGGTGAATTTTTTTTTAAAGGTTTAGGAGAACCTTTTTTAGAATACATTTGTTGTGCCTTTCATGTATAATGAGCATTCTAAAGATGATGGTGATTTGTTGTAGTTTTCTGGATTTTTTTTTTATTATATAAAGTTTGGGTTCTTGTCGATGTCTTCAGTGCTGCTATTATTATGCATTTTGGTGTGTCTTAAGTCAAATTAGTTCTATACTCATTACAACAAAAATGGCCTATAGCGACACTTTTTTGATATAAGACGACCTAAAAAAGGTTGTCATAGGTTTCATGACGCTCGTCCGAGCGTTTTCAAAATAAGTGTATATAGTGGGGTTGGTATATGCATTGCGACGCTTTTGAAAAAGCGTCATTATAAGTCAACATAAAGTCGACGCTTATTGAAGGGTTGTGAAAAATTTAGTCAATCCGACCTTTAAAAAAGGTTGAGAAAGACCTAGTCAAGTCCAACCTTTGAAAAAAGTTGCAAGAGACCTGTTTAAGACAACCTTAAAAAGGTTGGTATAATTCTTATCTAAGGCAACTTTTAAAAACAGTTGGGATAGAATCAGTATAAGGCAACCTTAAAAGGTTGAGATATACCTTATCTAAGGCAATCTTTAAAAAAGTTAGAATAGACCGTTTAAAGCAACCTTAAAAAGGTTGGGATAGATCATGTTTAAAGCAACCTCTAAAAAAGTTGGGATAGACCCGTCTAAGGCAACCTTAAAATGGTTGGGATAAACCTTGTCTAAAGCAATTTTTAAAAAGGTTGAGATAGACCGTTTAAAGCAACCTTAAAAGGAAAGATTGAGATAGACACGTATAATATAATTTTTTCTATTTTTATTATTTCAATATTAATATATTTTTATAAATATTTACAAATTGAATAATGATAGAATTTTGCTTTAAATACAACTAAAAATATAAAATATAAAATTAAAATTAAAATTAAAATTAAAATTGAATATTCACTACAAAAATCGATCCAACAATCAAAATACACTAACATTTAAATGAAATGTATACCACTAACATTACATGTCACTTGAAAAATGCTATGCCTTGGCTTTTCTAGCTTGAAAAGATTGAATCCTCTGCACCTTCAATATCTAAAGGATGAAAAAACCAAATGATCGATTCATCGTCATTTTGGAGATAAATCTAGTTACAATCTATCATCCACACTAAAAATGTACGTAAAAAACATTATAGCAAAGAAGAGGTACAATAGAAAGGCAAGTCCCACAAGAACATTATAGCAAAGAAGTACAGGAAAAACAAGTTTACACATATAGTGGCGACCCATCTTGCTTAAATTAGATTACTAGCATTAAGCACTATAATTGTACAACTACTTTGCCATAGCATAAAAAAATCTAGGTTTTAAAATGATTACGACAATTTTATCTTATTTTTAAACATTATATGGTAAAATATGATAAACACAACTCTAGATCTGTTCTATTTGACATTTTCAAAGAATTTCCGACTTCTAGACTTTGCTATGTTGTCTCTTTCTTAGCACAAGATTAGAGAATCTAAAATTGTAGAACTGACTATAATCCACTATTGAAAATTCTCAAAGTATTAGAAGACTAAATTTATGCCAAAGACCGATGAATTATTCAAGCTTGGGACCAATTAGAAAATACCACCGATGGAGAACATCCTAGCAAGTTTTGGAAGAAAATCTATTGAAGCCTAAATGGTCAAAATTTCAAGGGTCTAACAGACTATTATCCCAACAATTTTCAATCCAATATACAGACTTTGCAAATTAAAAAATCTGAGTTTAGCACTTTCAAAGACTAACAATCAAATAAAATATGAGAAATCTTGACACTTGTTAGTCCTGCTCCTACCCATTCATATAACCTCTCGATTCTAAAACCAGAATAGTCTTGACTTTCAAAAGCATATCATGGTGAAAAAATACAAAGTCCCAAGGCAAATTGTTCTTGATCACATTAGGAAAGAAACTTCTCAAGAGTAGGCTTGATCATTGCTTGGTAAGTCCATGAGATTTATTATTTTGTTTTATAATTTCATGCGCTATTATAAATTTTTGATGTAATTATGTTGTTAAAAAATGGATGGATTGAATGTATTATATTTTTCTACCTTTAATGTATCAAATAACTGTTTATAAACGTAAAACTCATTCCCTCGGTCTACTTTTGTAATATCCCGGGTTGGGGGCTATTTTGTTGCGGCATTGTTTGCATGTTAATGGCTTGCTATGTTGTTGTTTGTGTGGTTTGGGGCTTAGTTGTAGGCTAGGGGTATGCACGAGTAGGTGGGGAAATTTTAGTTTTGGGCTTTATGTGATAGGAGTGAAGGAGCTGGGTCTTATGTATTTTATTTGGTGTTCTTGAGCACAAGTGATGAGCTAGCAAAGTGGCAAGGCATGCGCCACTTGGAGTTTGTGGTTGGGGTCAATTGCGGGAGGAGAGGTCTTGAGATCAAGCTGCAGAGTGCTCCTTTTGTTCCATTTGACGGCTTAAGGAGGAGGAGTTGTTGGTAGTTCAAACTCTACCATGGACTATGTCAACTCATTCGAATGGAGGTGGTGAGTGAAAGTAGGAGGAGACTAGTTCAACTAAGTTTGAATGGATGGTTGGGAGCTAATGGGGTGTTGGCGAAACTTGGGGACTTCATGGGGGAGTGGTCGGTTTGGTAGGTGTAATAGAGTGTGAAAATGCATTTGGCATTTTGGGTGTTTCGATCAACTTTTACAAGCCAAATTTCTCCTTTTGTCATACCAAATCCAATTTCTAAGGAGTTTCTTTCATTTTTTTCTCTCTTTGAAACCGAAAGTTTAAACACCTAGTCTTGAATTTGCTTATCTTCTTTCAACCTTCTTGGTAGCCGAAAGTTCTCTTCTCTCCACTTCTCTTTCTTTTGTTCATTGTGTGGCCAAACTAGCATTCTTTCCTCTCATATTTTCTTTCTTTCTTTCTTAAAAACATTGTAGCGAAACTTCATTCTCCAAACACTTTCTCCATTTCTTTTCTTCTCAAACCGAGAGCACCTACCTCTTGTTCATTTTCTTTCTTCTTCTCTAAACCTTGGCCGACTTTCTCCTTCCAAATTGTAATTCTTGTGCCTTATTTTTGTCTAAAAATCAAACCGAATCCCTCCCTTGTGTTGTTGAATTTCCTTCATTCAATTGTGTTTTGTTTGGCGAATAGTAGTGGGGTGTAGAGTTCTTTTAGTTCAATTTTCATTCAAGTTCGGAGGAAGGTAAGTGCTTGGCCGTAGGGTTATTTCTTTTCTCTCTCGTTTTGTTTGATTTCGTGTAGTTAAGAGTCGAGTATGGCAATGGTGAAAGGTGTTAACCTTGTGGTTTGGAATCGATTTCATTATAGGGCACCCGAGATTTCAAGCAACAGCTTGGAGAAGTCAAGTGGTAAGTAGTGGTAAGAGGTTATCTTGTTAGTCTATTCTTTTAGAATTCTATAAGCCAAAGTTTCAATGGATTAACTTGTTTTTTAATAGGGTGTGCCGATTGTTAAAAGAGGAACCATTGCGGTTCGGGTTTGGTAGGAAACCAAACGTTTGCAAAGTAAGGGTTAATCGATATACCCTTTGGTTTAAATGGTTATGGCCGAATGGTTTAAGTGATTAACCCATGGTTGGCCGATTGTTTTTAGGAGCAAGAGGATTGAGGGTTTTAGATCGGGTTCTTTGGGATTAAGGCTTGCAATATACCAGGTGTGTAACTAACACACTCTATACTTAGCAATATGTGTTAATAAACCTGATTGCTTAATAAGAGTGATTCTAAAAGCCGAGGCAGTTTGATGGATTGATATGATACCTATAGGGTATGAACACGGACTCAGGTAAGCTTTGTTTCAATATGAGTTTGTTATTGATATATACTAGCATGATTAGGAGGTATGTGTTATGAGATGCAATACTAGGCATATTGGTATGATATGCATGACTTGCATAATATGCATGATTTACATGAGTATGGCATGATGATGGGTGAAATGAGAGGAGGGGAGTATGATATCCGTGTCTTTGGGACTTTGTGTCTTTGGGACACGGAGGTTTAGCATCTCCGGTGGTTTGGCACCACAAATGATATTTTGTGACTTTGGGTCACCAGAGGTTTGGCACCTCGCCTCGTCCCAAGTGGCTTAGCACCACGGTGGGTTGGCCCCTGATTGATTATCTGGGATTAGCGTCGGTGATTTGGTATCACACGATGGGTTGGCCCCATTATCGGATTTGTATTGCGGTCACCGGTGATTTGGTATCACACTTGTGTCTTTGGGACACGGAGGTTTAGCACCTCATTGCGACTCGTCCCGTGGTTTGACACCACCGTGGGTTGGCCCCACTTATGAGATACGGATTGTCGCTAGTGATTTGGTATCACACGATGGGTTGGCCCCATCATTAGATTATTCGTGACTTGGTCACCGGTGGTTTGGCACCACATTATGGATATCGTGACTTTGGGTCACGGTGGTTTGGCACCACCGGTGGTTTGGTACCACGGGGTAGAAGGTGTAATAGATGGTTAGGAGCAGGTGCATTAATTGTATTGCTTTGCTATGATGTGTGTTAGCATGTTGTATTATCGGAGGAATTTATACATCGAGTCTTGCGACTCACTCTCTCCTTTGACATTTCGGTGACACTTAGATGCGGACATGGGCCGGGATGGACTCGAGGTGCTCATGCCATGCTTAAATAAGGATTCGCTCGGACTTTTATAAAATTTGGTACTTAAGCTTATTATTACTATTTGGTTTTCTTTTGGTTTGTAAATGGCCTTTTAAAATTATGTTTTACTATGTTTATGTTTGAAATAGGTTCTTGATATGCCTTAATAAATTAAATGGGTTAAGATTTGCTAAAACTTGGAAAGACAACAATTTCAAAACTACAAAAGCGATATTTTAAACTATACCATCGGGTATCACACTAAGATTTGGAATAAAGGGGTCTCAAATGTTCTTCTAACTTAAACTCGATTTTCTACTAAGTCAAAATGTTCTAGTAACAATCAGAACGACTTGAATTTCTAAATGAAATAAACGTGTTTTTAACTTCATAACCGATTAAGTTTTTCAAAATTCCTGAGTTTTCAAACAAAACATCAGTTTCCAAACAATCATGCCCAAGATTTCTGCAAGTATGAAATTTACCAAAGGGTTTTATCAAACTTTTACACGGAAACCTATCTTCACCAAAACACGATTTCTCCCTGTAACATACCGGATTCGGTCGTGGTGTATTAACCAGGTTTGGGGTGTTACAATTGTGGTATCAGAGCTAAGTTCAAAGGCTCGGCTGTGGGCCTGAGGCCCAAAATGTTTTCAAAAGTACATTTTAAGTGTTTTATGGCTTGAAAGGCATGACATCGAGTCTCCGGCACCAGTTCGCCCAGGTAAGTACCCCTCACCATTACTTGTGATTTTGATATCGATGAGATGTGATTGAATGTTTTGCAATAGTAGAATGACTTTAGAAGCCAAACCGATAGGATTACGTGTACTTTCATGAAACAAAGCTTCGTAATGTTCATAAGACTTTGCTTAAAAACAATTGGAATAATTACTAATGCATAAAATTCTTTAAATCGACGAGATTTTAGTCATGCGTGCGAGGTAGATGTGGTCGTGGGCGTGGTCGAGGTCGAGGTAGGATAGCGATTTTGAACCCGTAGGTTCGGTTAGGGGTCGAGAAGCGAGATACTGCATCGCCACCGGTTGGAGGTGGTGAGTTTCGAGAACAGGTCGGGGCGACGCAGATGTTGCAGCGCGATCTGCGGAGTTACGGAGAGGTAGTTGGAGTAGGTGGAGCGAGAGCTAGAAAATCATACACGAATGACTTGAACAAAGCGGGTGAAGTCTTTCGAGGTGTCTCAGTGTTGCTCCAGCCTTCTTGAATATTAATTGAAGCGCAGGCGGATCATGGGCGATCTAGACACGAATCTTGAAGAAAATTTAAAGCGTTAGTATCACTTCTCTGAGATGAGTCATACCAGTGGTGGCTCACGGTTCGAGACAGCGCTGCAGCGGAAGATCTGACTTGGGACTATTTTAGGGCTACTTATCAGAAAAAGTACGTTGGAGCTAACTACATTAATGAGCAACGGAAAGCATTTCTGAGGTTAGTTCAGGGGAGTAAATCTGTGTCAAAGTACGAGGCAGAGTTCCTGAGGCTGAGTCGGTATGTCAGGGGTATAGTGGCTACTGAACACGAGAGGTGTGTTCGTTTGAGGATGGCTGCGAGATGAATTAAGGTTGTTGATTGCGCCCAACAGGGCGTGAATTCTTGCTACGGTTGAAAAGGCGAAGGTAGCCGAGGGTATTAAGGAGTCTGTGAGGCAAGGCATGGATAGGAACAAACACAAGAGGAGTTTTGGATCTTACGGGTCGTCGGTGTCTATGAGAAAGGGCTAGACCGAAAGTGGGCGAATCGGTCGGGTAGGTTTGTTCTTTGCTAGTCGGGGACCGCCATGATGTAACTGTTATGGGAAAGTTCATTGGGGAGGATTTGACCTGGTGGTAGAAATTTGTTTTGAGTGTGGCTCATTTGGACCACCGTGTGAGGGACTGTCAGCGCAAGTTGGCTAGGATTCGGTCCAGGAGAGTCAAGGCCGTGCTCAAGATCTGAGGAATAATAGACCGCCATCAGAGAGGCCGTGTGTAGTAGCAGAGGAGGTAATGGTTTTGGTCGGTAGTGAGCACAAGCGGAGGTGTAGGTAGTTCGAGGCCAGACGGACTGGGTTAGTGTATCGTGAGACACCGAGAGGAGGCGGCCTTGCAGGATGTCATAGCAGATGCGTTTTAATCTTTGGTTCTCCATTTACTACTTTGATTGATGTGGGTTCAACGCATTCTTACGTTACTAGTAGTATAGTAGAGACCATAGATTTAGACTCTGAGATATCTTCTAGGCGGATGACCGTAATAAACCCTCTAGGTCACTCTGTAGTTGTAGATAAGTTGTATAGAGATGTACCTCTAGAACTCCAATGGGTAGTGTTTGTGGCTGATCTGATGGAACTGCCGTTTGGGAAGTTCGATTTGATTCTCGGGATGGACTGGTTGGTTAAGTACCAGGCGAAGTTGGATTACGCGGCTAAGCGTATGGTTCTTAAGACGTCTGAGGGTGTTGAAGTGGCTATGATAGGTAATAGGAGAGATTACTTGTCTAATGTGGTATCTGCTCTGAAGGCTGAAAAGATGGTTAGAAAGGGCTGTGAAGCGTACGTGGTTCATGTGTATGCCTTGGAGGCTAAGGAATCTGTTGTAGAAAGTTTGGACGGTTAGGGAATTTGTTGATGTGTTTCCTAAGGAGCTTAGGGTTTACCACGGATCGTGAGGTAGAGTTAGGATAGATCTATTACAAGCTGCGCTTGATATCTATAGCTCCGCATGAGGATGGCGCTAGAAAAGAGTTAGTGGAGCTTAAGGCTCGGATCCAAGAGTTGTTGGACCGAGGCTTTATCGAGCCAAGTGTTTACGCCTTGGGAGCGCTGGTACTCTTTGTCAAGAAGAAAGGCGGTACTATGCGAGATGTATAGACTCAGCCAATTGAATAAGTGACGATCAAAAACAAGTATCCATTGCCTCGGATAGATGACTTGTTTGATCAATTTGAAGAGCGCGTCGATTTTTCAAAGATTGATTTAAGGTGCAGGTATCACTAGTTAAAGGTGAAGGAGGCGGATATCGCAAGACGACATTGCATTTACTCGGTATGGGCACTTTGAGTTCTTAGTTATCTGCCGTTTGGGTTGACTAACGGCGACCTTCATGGATATGATGAATAGGGTGTTCCAACGAGATTTGGATCGATTAAGTAGTGGTTTTTATCGGCGACATCTTGGTATATTCAAGGACCGAGGAGGAACATGATGCGCATTTTGGGTAGTATTCTGATTCGAGGAGAAAGCATTTCTGTCGAAGTTTAGTAAATGCGAGTTCGGCTTAGAAAGTGGCGTTCTTGGGTCATGTCGATCGGTGAGGGATAAGTGGATCCTCGAAAGATTGAGGCGATTTTGGATTGGAAGCCGCCTAGGTCGATGGTTGAGATTCAAGTTTTACGGGTTTGGCGGGATACTACTAGAAGATTTGTAGAGGGTTTTCGTTGATCACGTACCGATGACCAAATTATTAAGAAAAAGGGTTCCGTTCATTTGGGTGAGAAATGCAAGAGAGTTTCGACAAGCTTAAGAGGATTCTCGAAGCTCGGTTACGATTCAACTTTGAAATTGGTAAGGAATTCACGATGTCTTTGCGATGCATCACATCTGGGATTGGGTTGTGTCTTGATGCAAGAAGGTAAGGTTGTGGCTTATGCATCTTGGCGGTGAGGCCACATGAGGTCAACTATCAAGCCTTACGACTTGGAGTTAGTACGTAGTCTTTGCCTTGAAGATATGGAGACATTACTTATGCGGAGAGAAATCGATAGTCTACGGATCATAAGAGTCTGAAGTACCTCTTGACTCGGAAAGACTTGAATCTGAGGCAATGACGATGGATTGAGTTCTTTGAAAGACTACGATTGCTCAATTGAGTATCATCCGGGCAAGGCTAACATTGTGGCGACGCGTTGAGCCGTAAGGTTGTTTCGGATCTAAAACGATGTTTGCCCACTTGAGTTTGTATGACGGGAGTATTATTCGGCGAGTTGCGAGTTAAGCCTACTTGGGTTGAAGCGGATCGAGAGAAAGCAGTTAGAGGATGAGGTTACGAGTGCGCGAGAGGTTGCGGGTGTAGGATGGTGGTTTGGAGGGTTCTGATTTGTCTAGTGATGAGGTGCTGTGTTTTCAAGGTAAAGCTTGTATGCCCAAGGATGTTGAGCTAAGGCAAAAGATTCTTCAGGACGCTCATAGCAGTCCATATGCTATGCATCCTGGAGGTAGTAAGATGTATAAGGATCTTAGGGAGCAGTTTTGGGGGCCTGGTCTAAAGAGGGAAGTGACAGAGTTTGTAGGGAAGTGTCTGACATGTCGTGAGTCAAGGTGAGCATCGATTGCCATCGAGGTTACTTGACGGTGAAGATTCCTCGATGGAAGTGAGAAAGGATAACCATGGATTTCGTCGATGGTTTACCGCTTCGCCAAGCAAGAAAGATTGATTTGGGTAATTGTGGATCGATCGACTAAATCGGCTCACTTTATTCGGTGAGGTGGACTACTCACTTGAGAGGTTGGCGAAACTGTATGTGTCGAGATAGTGAGGTCGCGGTGTGCCGTATCGATCATCTCGGATAGGGATCGAGTTTACGTCAAGGTTACGGAGAGCGTTACATCGGGCTCTGGGTACACGTTTGGATTTTATACGGCTTTTCACCCATGATCGGACGGACAATCGGAAAGGGTTATTCGAGATCTTAGAAGATATCTTTGAGAGGTTGTGTTACGGATTTGAGGTAGTTGGGAGGAGTTTACGCCATTAATGAAGTTTGCCTCTGACAACGATTACCAAGCGAGCATCAAGATGGCACCATATGAGGCGTTGTATGGTAGGAAGTGTCGCTCACTGCGTGTTGGGCGGAGTTAGGTGAGCGTCAATTGTTGGGACGAGTTAATTCTTTGAGGCCGAAGACAAGGTTAAGTTGATTGAGCTCGATTGAAGGAAGCTTGATGGCGAAGTCTTATCCGATCTTAAGCGAAGAGATATAGAGTTCTTGTGGGGATCAAGTTTTTCGAAGGTCTTGCCATGGAAGAAAGTGTTGAGGTTAGGAAGGAAAGGTAAGCTAAGTCCAAGATTTATTGGACCGTATAAGGTATTGAGGCGAGTGGGACGATGGCGTATCGACTTGAGTTGCCAGTGAGAAGCTAAGTCGATTCACGACATATTTCACGTTTGATGCTTTGGCGTTATCGTTCGAGATCCGTCACATGTGGTAGCGATGGAGGAGATCGAGGTAAATCAGATTTGACCATGGAGGAAGAGCACTGTCTGATTTTAGATCGGGATGTGAAGGTTACTGCGAGGGAAGTCGATGCCTTTGGTTAAAAATCGTGGGCGGAATCATGGCGTGAAAGAAGCTACTTGGGAACCGAGGATATGATGAGACAATAATACCAGTAACTCTTCGATTAGGTAATTTCGAGGTCGAAATTATTTTAAGAGGTAGGCGTAATATCTGAGTTAGGGGCTATTTTGTTGTGGCATTGTTTGCATGTTAATGGCTTGCTATGTTGTTGTTTGTGTGGTTTGGGGCTTAGTTGTAGGCTAGGGGTATGCACAGTAGGTGGGGAAATTTTAGTTTTGGGCTTTATGTGATAGGAGTGAAGGAGGTGGGTCTTATGTATTTTATTTGGTGTTCTTGAGCACAAGTGATGAGCTAGCAAAGTGGCAAGGCATGCGCCACTTAGAGTTTGTGGTTGGCGTCAATTGCGGGAGGAGAGGTCTTGAGATCAAGCTGCAGTGCTCCCTTTTGTTCCATTTTGGCTTAAAGAGGAGGAGTTGTTGGTAGTTCAAACTCTACCATGGACTATGTCAACTCATTGAATAGAGGTGGTGAGTGAAAGTAGGAGGAGACTAGTTCAACTAAGTTTGAATGGATGGTTGGGAGCTAATGGAGGTGTTGGCGAAACTTGGGGACTTCATGGGGAGTGGTCGGTTTTGGTAGGTGTAGTGGGAGTGTCTGAAAATGCATTTGGCATTTTGGGTGTTTCGATCAACTTTTGACAAGCCAAATTTCTCCTTTGTCATACCAAAACCAATTTCTAAGGAGTTTCTTTCATTTTTTCTCTCTTTGAAACCGAAAGTTTAAACACCTAGTCTTTGAATTTGCTTGTCGTCTTTCATCCTTCTTGGTAGCCGAAAGTTCTCTTCTCTCACTTCTCTTTCTTTTGTTCATTGTGTGTCTAAACTAGCATTCTTTCCTCTCATATTTTCTTTCTTTCTTTCTTAAAAACATTGTGGCAAAACTTCATTCTCCAAACACTTTCTCCATTTCTTTTCTTCTCAAAACCAAGAGCACCTACCTCTTGTTCATTTTCTTTCTTCTTCTCCAAACCTTGGCGACTTTCTCCTTCCGAAATTGTAATTCTTGTGCCTTATTTTTGTCTAAAATCAAACCGAATCCCTCCTTGTGTTCTTGAATTTCCTTCCTTCAATTGTGTTTTGTTTGGCGAATAGCGGTGGGGTGTAGAGTTCTTTTATTTCAATTTTCATTCAAGTTCGGAGGAAGGTAAGTGCTTGGCAGTAGGGTTATTTCTTTTCTCTCGTTTTGTTTGATTTTGATTGTAGTTAAGAGTTAAGTATGTGGCAACCGGTGAAAGGTGTTAACCTTGTGGTTTGGAATCGATTTCATTATAGGGCACCGGATTTCAAGCAAACCGTTTGGAGAAGTCAAGTGGTAAGTAGTGGTAAGAGGTTATCTTGTTAGTCTATTCTTTTAGAATTCTATAAGCCAAAGTTTCAATGGATTAACTATTCTTTTTAATAGGGTGTGCCGATTGTTAAAGAGGAACCATTTGTTCGGGTTTGGTAGGAAACCAAGCGTTTGCAAGGTGAGGTTAATTGATATACCCTTTGGTTTAAATGGTTATGGTAGAATGGTTTAAGTGATTAACCCATGGTTGGCGATTGTTTTAGGAGCAAGAGGATTGAGGGTTTTAGATCGGGTTCTTTGGGATTAAGGCTTGCGATATACGGTGTGTAACTAACACACTCTATACTTAATAATATGTGTTAATAAACCGATTGCTTAATAAGAGTGATTCTAAAAGCAAGGCAGGTTTGATGGATTGATATGATACCTATAGGGTATGAACACGGACTTCGGGTAAGCCTGTTTCAATATGAGTTTGTTATTGATATATACTAGCATGATTATGAGGTATGTGTTATGAGATGCAATACTAGGCATATTGGTATGATATGCATGACTTGCATGATATGCATGATTTACATGAGTATGGCATGATGATGGGTGAAATGAGAGGAGGGGAGTATGATATCCGTGTCTTTGGGACACTGTGTCTTTGGGACACGGAGGTTTGGCACCTTGGTGGTTTGGCACCACAAATGATATTTTGTGACTTTGGGTCACCGGAGGTTTGGCACCTCGGCGTCTCGTCCCAGTGGTTTAGCACCACGATGGGTTGGCCCTACGATTGATTATCTGGGATTGGCGTCGGTGATTTGGTATCACACGATGGGTTGGCCCCATCATCGGATTTGTATTGCGGTCACCGGTGATTTAGTATCACACTTGTATCTTTGGGACACGAGGTTTGGCACCTCATTCGACTCGTCCACGTGGTTTGACACCACCATGGGTTGGCCCACTTATGAGATACGGGATTGTCGCTAGTGATTTGGTATCACACGATGGGTTGGGCCCATCATTGGATTATTCGTGACTTGGTCACCGGTGGTTTAGCACCACATTATGGATATCGTGACTTTGGGTCACCAGTGGTTTAGCACCACCGGTGGTTTGGTACCACAGGGTAGACAAGGTGTAATGGATGGTTAGGAGCAGGTGCATTAATTGTATTGCTTTTCTATGATGTGTGTTAGCATGTTGTATTATCGGGAGGATTTATACACTGAGTCTTGCGACTCACTCTCTCCTTTGACATTTGGGTGACACTTAGACGCGGACATGGAGCCGGGATGGACTCGAGGTGCTCATGCCATGCTTAAATAAGGATTTGCTCAGACTTTTATAAAATTTGGTACTTAAGCTTATTATTACTATTTGGTTTTCTTTTGGTTTGTAAATGGCCTTTTAAAATTATGTTTTACTATGTTTATGTTTAAAATAGGTTCTTGATATGCCTTAATAAATTAAATGGGTTAAGATTTGCTAAAACTTGGAAAGACAACAATTTCAAAACTACAAAAGCGATATTTTAAACTATACCATCGGGTATCACACTAAGATTTGGAATAAAGGGGTCTCAAATGCTCTTTTAACTTAAACTCGATTTTCTACTAAGTCAAAATGTTCTAGTAACAATCAGAACGACTTGAATTTCTAAATGAAATAAACGTGTTTTTAACTTCATAACCGATTAAGTTTTTCAAAATTCCTGAGTTTTCAAACAAAACATCAGTTTCCAAACAATCATGCCCAAGATTTCTGCAAGTAAGAAATTTACCAAAGGGTTTTATCAAACTTTTACACGGAAACCTATCTTCACCAAAACACGATTTCTCCTCAGTAACATACCGGATTCGATGCGTGGTGTATTGAGGGTTTGGGGTGTTACAACTTTATATGGCTTGAGAAGGATTTATTGACTTGGTTCATTGTCCTTTAACTACACTAATGAGCATAGGCTCCTCATTTTACGCTCATACAATCAACAATTCCACAGACGATTGGGCAAGAACGAATCGATCTGGATGGTCTTGCATCCCAAAACCAATTCAAGTAACATAATCAAGAAGCAAATATAAAGGGAGGAATGACGAAAACAAGAACAGGAGAAAACAAGCAAATATTTTAATGTTAATAATTATGTAAATGACAAGATAACTATATATATTCACACGACCTAAGCATGCGCATTAGACAATTGTCTCACGACCATGACATTATAGTGATGCCATAAAAATATTATATTTGAAACAAACAGTAACATCCTAAAAAGGGCCTATGCATTTTGGCCTAATTATGCGAAAAGACATGTTTTATGTGTTTTGGAATAAATTTGGAATGATTTTGGAAACACGAGAATGTATGGAAATGTTACGTTGAAAGTAGGAAAAATGACCATTTTGGAAACCTAAGCAAATTAGGAAAGTGAACATTTTGGAAACCTAAGTAAATTAGGAAAGTGAACATTTTGGAAACTAAGCTAAAGAGGAAAGTAAACATTTTGAAACTAAGCCAAAGAGGAAAGTAAACATTTTGGAAACTAAGCCAAAAGAGGAAAGTAAACATTTTGGAAACTATGCTAAAAGAGAAACTAAACATTTTGGAAACCTAGAAATGTCAAATTCTGAGATCCGTGAAAATTTTGGAAACTTAAAAAATGACCCGAAATGTCGAATTAAAAAGTTCAAAGGGAACTTAGGGCGGTGACCCTAAAATATAAAATCGTGGAATTAGACCCACAAACGGACTTGGAAAAGTGGCTGAAGATGCCACCTAAGGCCTCGTGAAATGGCCCACATGCAAGGGGTGTTGGGCACGAGTTCGAGTCACCTAGGAAGCAAATAAAAGAAGTTTTATTTTGCCTCCATGAGTAGAATTTGGACGGCACAAGGGATCTAGAAGGAAGAGTTTTATTCCTTTGGAATTTTCGCTAATTAGGAGGTTTGATGGAATTTAATATGTGATAAAACTAAAATTTATCACATAGGAAGAGTTAGCCGTTTGAGGACTTTAAGGCTAATAGTTTGACTAAAGAGGAACATTAAGAGCCATTCTTCATTCTTTTCTTTTCAAGAGAACCTCTTGTGAAATTCCCTAGCCAAATAAGCCCCAATCTTTTCTTCTTCCTTTAGCCAATTCTCTCTGTCAAAACTCTCTCCATCTCTTTTCCTTTCTTTTCTTTTCTTTTCTTCTACTATCCCTTCACAAAAGCGAAACTTTGTGATCCATAATAGTGCCATAGCGAATAGTATAAGGGATCATCAAGGATTTGAAAGCGAGGTAAGTGCATCTATGTACATTCGGCCAAAAGGTCTCTTTCATGATTGAATGGTAGATCAAATTTAACATGTGATTTGGCGAGAATATAAAATCAAGATCAATTTGGATTTGAGAACTCCAAGGTAAGTGAGTTTATACATTCAGCCAAGGCCAAATCTTAGTTATTTAGATCAAATTAATCAAAAACTAACCGATTGGAGATCTAGGATTTGGCCAATTTCAAGGAAGAGGAAGGTGAAGTTTTGGGATTTAAAATCCATAAGGTAAGCACCTAAAGGTATTGCCAAGGCTTGTGTGATTACATAGATTAGATCTTTAATTATTAAAAAGTCGAAAACTAATCTATGTTGAGATTTAGGGTTGGTCGAATATTAGGTGAAGGAAAACCAAGTTTTAGGATTTGAATAAACATCAAATCGGCATCAAAGGTAAGTCTTTTACAAATCCTACTAGGATTTGGATATCATAAGCCAAATAGAATTTATGCTAAGTAATAAATGATGAATCAAATGTAGGGACTAAGGATCTAAACATTAGATCTAGCTTTTGAAATCTCAAGAAATCGCTAAACAAATCGGTGTGTACCTACACTAAATCTTGATAGATTTCGGCTTTAATTCATTATATGTGTTAATATGAAAGTGTAAGAAGATGGCTAAGGTACAGTGTGTACCTACACTAATCTTAATAGATCTATGGCTTAAATATGATATATATGATTAATGTGAAAGTGAAAGAATGTGGCTAAAGTACCATATTATGGTACAAAGTACTCAGCACGCTTTCCTACTCCTACTAGGATTTGAAATATGTTATATTTAACATGTGAAAAGTGATGTGAAAGTGAAATAAAATATGATATGCATGATATGTATAATTTGGGGCATTTGGGTTAATTGAGAAAGGGGAAGTGAACGTGATGACTTCGGTCTCACTAAGTGAATATGGTGACTTCGGTCACATTAAGTGAATGTGGTAACCGGTTACATTATCTCGAAAGTGGTGGCTATGCCACAATATTATAAGTGGGCGATGATGAGTACGTCGGCTGCAGCCGCCTTCGATGGTGTGTAGCGGATGGAGGTTGACTTAGTAGTCCCCACGGTGTGCGAGTTGGTACGGGTGGAGTGTAGCGGATGGCATATAGGTTTGGGTTGGGTTTGCATCATTATCTTGAATTCTTACATGAATATGATATGTATGGTGTGCCTATTTCTATTATGTTTTGGTGTTGGTTACACATTGAGTCTATCGACTCACCCGTTGTGGGAATATGTTTGGTGATGAGCGAAGTAATAGGCCGGACGGCAGAACTTGTGGTGGCCATGTTAAACTTGAAGTTTAATTTAATTTGAATCTTTATTTTATTTTAAATCTTGTACAATTTTATTTTGGGTTTCATTTTATGTAATAAGGCCATTGTGCAGTTTTATTTACGCTTTAATTACTATGTTATGAATTTAGGGCTTTATAAAGAATAAGCCCATTTAATTTTAAAATAAGTTAAAATATTTTGTCACCTAAAACAAATGGGTTTTTGATATAAAAATAAATTTATTTTCAATTCGAGCCCAACCCACAACAAACTGACTTCCAAAACACACAGTTTTCAAGGTATTCAAATGAATTTAAACAAGGTTACTTGAGGAACATACGATTCGGTCCATTCTCGTGGGCGGGTGTAGGGTGTTTGATTTGATATCGAGCCCGATTTTAAACTCTTGGCACGTGGCCTAAGGCCCAAACGTTTTCCAACCAAGCCCAAAAGAGTTTTATGGAAATATTTCAAAATGGGCAGGTATGATGACATGGTCCCCAAGTCTCCAACCATGATCCACCGGTATGTACCCTAACTATCTGTATGATTATGTGAATTATAGAAGGGTAGAAAAGGAATGGAGCGTAGAATAGCATGATAGGAACTTGCACCCCAAGAGTAGTCTACTCAAACACGGATACATAAACTTAATACACTAAACAAACCTATGGCTCGATCAATCAAGTTAGGTGTGGCAACCATGGTACGCATGTCAGGAGTGGATCTGAAGAGCTTGGTATTTAAGCGGTCCTAGTGACTCACCTCCTCTTCACAGAATCCTACACAGTGCGTAGCTTTGGTTCATCTAACCTGAGAGGACTTAGTGGGTGTGGCAACCCCATGACGCATGTTTAGGAATGATTTTAGTGGGAGCTTGGTACTTAGCGGTCAGTGTGACTCACCTCCTCTCCACTCGAATCACCGCCTGTGCGTAGCTTTGGTTCACCCCGACCAAGAAGGCTCGGTCATAAAGCTAAACCCAATAACTAAAACCCGAAAGGAACTAGCCATTTTTGAACCTTAATATTAAAATTCTTAAATCATTTTTTCCCTTAATTCACAAAAACTATTTCTTATACATAATTTTCTCCGAAAATTTCTAACTTATAAAATTACGAAAATACCCCTAGTGGTAAAATTACAAAAATACCCTTAGTTTATAAAATGCCCAACTACTCAACGGTTTTGCCAAAATTTCGTTATATCATAAATGTTCAAAAACCCTAATTTGCAAACTATCAGGAAAATACCTTGATTTTTTGAAAATTACAAAATTGCCCTAACTCACCAAAATTACCAAAATGACCCCAATTTTCAAAATTTTCGCAACTTCATCATTTTGGAAAATAAATTTCTCAAAAAGAACCCTCAAAATTTTGCAACTTCTAAAATATCCCTGATTTATCAAAATTTTACAATTTACCCCGATTTGTGGAAAAAAAATTACCAAAATACCCCCAAGGTCTAAAAATTTCTAAAATACCCTCGGATTTCAAAAATTCTCCAAAATACCCCGGGAACTTTAAAATTTCCAAAAAAAATACTTTGTGACAAAAACACCAAGGAACCTTATTTTGAAAAATTGCGAAAATACCCCTGTAGGACAAATTACGAAAATACCCCCGGGTAGTGGTAAAATAACAACAAATGAAAAACTACAACGTTTCTCTGAATGAACTAAGGTTCATAATTGTTTGATGGATGTATGAATGAATGAAAAGACTATATGCATGTATGAATACGAAAGAACCACTCCTAAAATTCTTTTCATAAAATTTCTTCGCGAGTAATAAAGTGAAACAAAAGTACTAATTTATAAAAAACTTCTTAATCAGATCTCGACGTTAGAAATGAGTTCTAGAGGACGAGGTCATCAACGACGCAGTGAAGAAGAATAAGCGTGTCAAAACCCGTTAGATCGGGTCAAGGGTGCGACAATGAATTACCACCACCACCACCAATTTGTTAATGTCGAAAGCGACAAGCTCGAATGACGGGATGATCTTGTGTCACGAGCAATGTTGCGAGTTTTGAAAATGGTGGTGGCGGGTGGAAATCGGGAGTTCAAAAATCATGCCGAGCGACTCGAGCCAACGGGCCGAGGTATTTCGTGGAGTGTCGGTGTGGCACCCAATCTGTTGAGTATTGGTTGGAAGCAATCGAGTGCATTATAGATGAGCTCGACCGACCCTCAAGAAAAGTTGAAAGGGATGGTGGCAGCATTACGTGATGAAGCGTACCAATAGTGGTTAAGCGTCGGGATGGTGCCACGGTGAGGATCCGGCGTGGGAGTATGCTAAGAGGCATATCAAAAAAGTATGTCGACACCGGTATATTGATGAGCGGAGAAAGCTATTCTAGGACTAGTTCAAGGGAACAAGTCGGTAGCGACATATGAGGCTGAATTTCTGAGGTTAAATCGATATGCTCGAGGAGTAGTCGCAACCGAATATGAACGCTGTGTCCGTTTTGAGGACGGATTAAGGGATGACCTAAGATTATTGATAGCTCCACATCAGGAACGGGAGTTCTCCGCGTTGGTTGAAAAGGCTAAGGTAGTTGAGGGAATCAAGGACTCTACTAGGCAGAATACCGATAGGAATAGACCTAAAAGGGGTTATAGATCATCGAGAAATGTGCAGAAAAGGCCCAGGCGAGGGGTGAAGGTCGACAAATTGGTACCAAAGGCGATGTCGTTCTTGTGAGCATTGTGGAAAGAAGCATTCGGTGAGTGTTGGAAAAGGCAGGAGCATGTCTTAAGTGTGGGTCCAAGGACCATATGCTCAAGGACCTGTCCAAAGATATCGGATGATGATGACCAAAGAACTCGGAATGTTAATCAGTAGGTAGGGAGGGGCTGACCTCAACGAGGTCGAGGTTCGAATAACAGAGGTAATGGTGCTGGCAGAGGACATGGCAGAGGTGCTGCTAATACTGAGGCAAGGCAGTCGGGTTTGGTTTATGCGGTTCACCGTAGGGAGGATGGAGACGCGCCGGACGTCATAACCGGTACGTTCCTCATTCATGGTAAACCCTATTATGCTTTAATTGATGTGGGCTCGACCCATTCTTATGTTGCTCAAGTGTAGTTGAAACACTAGGCCTAAACTCGAACTTTCTAATAAGGAGATGATGTAGTAAGCCCATTAGGCCAAACTATAGTGGTAAATAAGATCTTTGAATATATCCCTAGAAATTAGGGAGTGAGCTTTCGGGTGAC
Organism: Gossypium rotundifolium; assembly: GCA_025506655.1. Taxonomy (NCBI): domain Eukaryota; kingdom Viridiplantae; phylum Streptophyta; class Magnoliopsida; order Malvales; family Malvaceae; genus Gossypium; species Gossypium rotundifolium. Next base: position 24,360,935 of record CP106724.1, read on the forward strand.
CTAATGGAATTATCCTTGAGAATTTGACCTCATACTTGGTATGGATTGGTTGGTAGAACACGAAATAGTATTGGATTGTCTTGGCTAAGCGAATGGAACTAAGGACCCCGAGGATGAGGTGGTCATTATGATAGGAGAAAGAAGAAACTACTTGACTAATGTAGTTTCAGATGCTTAAATTGAAAGGATGGTTAAGTAAAGGTGTGAGGCGTTCTTAGCCTTTGTAAGTGCGTTGGATGGAAAGGAGGAAGGTGTCAAAGGAGTTAGAGCGGTAAGGGACTTTGAGGATGTGTTTAGAAGGAATTACGAGAATACCCAGGATAGAAGTTGAATTTAGAATAGACTTGCTCTACAGGGAATAGCGCTTTGTGTCAATCGCTCTATTAGAATGGCGCGTAAAGGAGTTAGTGGAGCTCAAGGCTCAAATCCAAGAATTGTTGGATTGTGGGTTTATTCGCCCAAGGTGTCTCCGTGGGGAGCACCGATCTGTTTGTAAAGAAGAAGGACGAAACTATGCGTATGTGCATAGACTATAAATCAATTGAATAAGTGACCATCAAGAACAAGTATCCCTTGCCTAGGATTGATGACTTGTTCGACCGATTGAAGGAAGGCGGTGTTCTCAAAGATCGACTTAAGGTCGAGGATATCACCGATTAAAAGTAAAGGAGGTGGATATCCATAAGGCGACTTTCGAACAAGGTACGGCCATTTTGAGTTTGTGGTAATACCGTTTGGGTTGACAAACACCCCAGTCGCATTCATGGATATGATGAACCGAGTGTTTCAACCTTACTTAGAAAGTTCGTGGTAGTGTTCATCGATGATATTTTGGTATACTCTAAGTCTGAAGAGGAGCATGATGAGCATCTCTGGATTGTGTTGCGAGTATTGAGGGAGAAGAAGCTTTATGCCAAATTCAGCAAGTGTGAATTTTGGCTTAGGGAAGTTGCTTTCTTAGGACACGTAGTGTCTGCCGAGGGAATAAGGGTGGATTCTAAGAAAATCGAAGCTGTGTTGGATTGGAAACCACCTAAGTCGATGGTGGAGATTCGTAGTTTCTTAGGATTGGCAGGCTATTACAGAAGGTTCGTGAAAGGATTCTCATCGATAGTCGCACCATTAACAAGATTGTTGAGGAAGGAAGTACCCTTTGTATGGACAGATAAGCAACAGGAGAGTTTTGAAAAACTTAAGAAGGTATTAACGGAAGCTCCAGTGTTGATTCAGCCTGAGGTAGGAAAGGAGTTTGTGGTGTACTGTGACACTTCACATACGGGGTTAGGATGTGTTCTTATGCAAGATGGAAAAGTAGTCGCTTACGCGTCTCGACAGTTAAGGCCGTATGAGGTAAACTACCCAACACATGACTTGAAATTGGCAGCAGTGGTCTTCGCTCTCAAGGTGTGGAGGCACTATCTTTATGGAGAAAGGTCAGTGATCTACACAGACCACAAGAGTCTCAAGTACCTATGAACTCAGAAAGAGTTAAACTTGAGGCAACGAAGGTGGGTGGAATTACTAAAAGACTATGACTGTTCGATACAATATCATCCGGGCAAGGTGAATGTAGTAGCTGATGCCTTAAGTAGGAAGGTTGTGTCAGACCTAAGAGCAATGTTTGCCCATTTAAGCTTGTATGAGGATGGAAGCCTGTTGGCTGAGTTACAAGTCAAGCCAACATGGTTGAAGGATGTGAAGAGGTACAGTTGGTTGATGAGGATTTAAGTGTTAAGTTACAAAAAGCACAGAACGGGGAGTTAGAGGACTATGAGGTTAATGATGAAGGAGTATTGTGCTACAAAGGGAAAGTCGCATGCCAAAGGACAAGGAGTTAAGGCAGAGGATTCTTGGGGAAGTGCATAGTAGCCCTTATACTATGCATCCGGAGGCATTAAGTTGTACAGAGATTTAAGGGAGCAATTTTGGTGGCACGATCTTAAGCGAAGTTACAAAATTCGTGGGAAGATGTCCGACGTGTCGAAGTTAAGGTGAACACCAAGTTCCATCGGATTGCTTGACCAATCCAGATTCCCAGATGGAAGTGGGAAAGAATTACCATGGACTTCGTTAGTGGGCTTCCTCACGCCTACTAAGAAGGACTCGGTATGGGTAATAGTGGACCGTCGACTAAGTCCGCACATTTCATCCCAAAGAAGAATGGATTATTCCTTCAAAAGTTAGCCAAGCTATATGTGGCGTAAATTGTGAGGCTACATGGAGTACGGTGTCAATTATTTTGGACAGAGACCCAAGATTCACGTCTCGCTTTGGAGGGCACTTCATCAAGCTTTAGGCACCAAGTTGGATTTCACTACCTTTCATCCACAATCGACGGCAAATTCGAACGAGTAATACAAGTGTTGGAGGATATGTTGAGAGGATGTGTGATGGATTTTCGAGGAAGTTGGGAGGATTACTTGCCTTTAGCAGAGTTCGCCTATAACAACAGTTATCAGGCTAGCATTCGAATGGCACCATATGAAGCATTGTACGGACGGAAGTGTCGCACTCCTACTTGTTGGACTAAGTTAGGAGAACGTCGAGTTTTGGGACTAGAGATAGTGGCAGAGACGGAAGAGAAGGTTGAGATAATTCGAGCACGGTTAAAGGAAGCCTCGGATAGGTAGAAGTCTTATGCCGACCTCAAGCGAAAGGAAATAGAGTTTGAAGTGGGAGACCAAGTGTTTCTAAAAGTCTCACCATGGAAGAAGATGGTGAGGTTTGGTCGGAAAGGGAAGTTAAGCCCAAGGTTTATAGGGCCCTATCAGGTACTAAAGCGAGTGGGACCAGTGGCATACCAGCTAGACTTACCACCTGAGTTGCAGCAAATGCACGACGTGTTCCATGTATCCATGCTACGTCGCTACCGATCGGATCCTCTCACATAGTACCCATGGAAGAAGTAGAACTAAGGCCGACTTAACCTACGAGGAAGAGTGATTTGATTCGGAACGTGACATAAAAGTACTACGGAAGAAGTCGGTTCCTCTAGTCAAAGTGTTATGGCGCAATCATGGATCGGAGGAAGCTTCGTGGGAGCAGAGGAGGCAATGCGACAAAGAATACCCTCAATTATTTAGTTAGGAAATTTGAGGACGAAATTATTTTAAGGGGTAGAATCAGTAACATCCTAAAAAGGGCCTATGCATTTTGGCCTAATTGTGCGAAAAGACATGTTTTATGTGTTTTGGAATAAATTTGGAATGATTTTGGAAACACGAGAATGTATGGAAATGTTACGTTGAAAGTAGGAAAAATGACCATTTTGGAAACCTAAGCAAATTAGGAAAGTGAACATTTTGGAAACCTAAGTAAATTAGGAAAGTGAACATTTTGGAAACTAAGCTAAAGAGGAAAGTAAACATTTTGGAAACTAAGCCAAAAGAGGAAAGTAAACATTTTGGAAACTATGCTAAAAGAGGAAACTAAACATTTTGGAAACCTAAGAAATGTCAATTCTGAGATCCGCTGAAAATTTTTGGAAACTTAAAAAATGACCCCAAATGTCGAATTAAAAGTTCAAAGGGAACATAGGGCAGTGACCCTAAAATATAAAGTACGTGGAATTAGACCCACAAACGGACTTGGAAAAGTGGCTTGAAGATGCCACCTAAGGCCTCGAAATGGCCCACATGCAAGGGGTGTTGGGCTGAGTTGAAAGTCACCTAGGAAGCAAATAAAAGAAGTTTTATTTTGCCTCCATGAGTAGAGAGTTGGACGGCACAAGGGATCTAGAAGGAAGAGTTTTATTCCTTTGGAATTTTCGACTAATTAGGAGATTTGATGGAATTTAATATGTGATAAAATTAAAATTTATCACATAGGAAGAGTTGGCCGCTTGAGGACTCTAAGGCTAATAGTTTGACTAAAGAGGAACATTAAGAGCCATTCTTCATTCTTTTCTTTTCAAGAGAACCTCTTGTCGAAATTCCCTAGCCAAATAAGCCCCAATCTTTTCTTCTTCCTTTAGCCAATTCTCTCGTCAAAACTCTCTCCATCTCTTTTCCTTTCTTTTTTTTTCTTTTCTTCTACTATCCCTTCACAAAAGTCAAAACTTTGTGATCCATAATAGTGCCATAGCCGAATAGTATAAGGGATCATCCGAGATTTGAAAACGAGGTAAGTGCATCTATGTACATTCGGCCAAAAGGTCTCTTTCATGATTGAATGGTAGATCAAATTTAACATGTGATTTGGCAGAATCTAAAATAAAGATCAATTTCGAGATTTGAGAACTCCAAGGTAAGTGAGTTTATACATTGGCCAAGGCCAAATCTTAGTTATTTAGATCAAATTAATCAAAACTAACCGATTAGAGATCTAGGATTTGGCCGATTTCAAGGAAGAGGAAGGTGAAGTTTTTGGATTTAAAATCCATAAGGTAAGCACCTAAAGGTATTCTACCAAGGCTTGTGTGATTACATAGATTAGATCTTTAATTATTAAAAAGCGAAAACTAATCTATGTTGAGATTTAGGGTTGGCGAATATTAGGTGAAGGAAAACCAAGTTTTGGATTTGAATAAACATCAAATCGGCATCAAAGGTAAAGTCTTTTACAAATCCTACTAGGATTTGGATATCATAGCCAAATAGAATTTATGCTAAGTAATAAATGATGAATCAAATGTAGGGACTAAGGATCTAAACATTAGATCTAGCTTTTCAGAATCTCAAGGAATCGCTAAACAAATCGGTGTGTACCTACACTAAATCTTGATAGATTTCTGGCTTTAATTCATTATCGTGTTAATATGAAAGTGTAAGAATATGGCTAAGGTACCGTTTGTACCCCACACTAATCTTAATAGATCTATGGCTTAAATATGATATATATGATTAATGTGAAAGTGAAAGAATGTGGCTAAAGTACCATATTATGGTACAAAGTACTTAGGTACGTTTTCCTACTCCTACTAGGATTTCGAAATATGTTATATTTAACATGTGAAAAGTGATGTGAAAGTGAAATAAAATATGATATGCATGATATGTATAATTTGGGGCATTCAGGTTAATTGAGAAAGGGAAGTGAATGTGATGACTTGGTCTCACTAAGTGAATGTGATGACGGTCTCACTAAGTGAAACGTGATGACTTGGTCTCACTAAGTGAAACGTGATGACTTGATCTCACTAAGTGAATATGGTGACTTGGTCACATTAAGTGAATGTGGTAACTTGGTTACATTATCTCGAAAGTGGTGGCTATGCCACAATATTATAAGTGGGCGATGAGCACGTCATTGCAAATGACGCCTTGATGGTGTGTAGCGGATGGAGGTTGACTTAGTAGTCCCCACGGTGTGCGAGGTTGGTACGGTGGAGTGTAGCGGATGGCATATAGGTTTGGGTTCGGGTTTGCATCATTATCTTGAATTCTTATATGAATATGATATGTATGGTGTGCCTATTTCTATTATGTTTTGGTGTTGGTTACATTGAGTCTATCGACTCACCCGTTGTGGGAATATGTTTCTGTGATGAGCGGTAATGGACCGGACGCAGCAGAACTTGTGGTGGCCATGTTCAACTTGAAGTTTAATTTAATTTGAATCTTTATTTTATTTTAGCATCTTGTACAATTTTATTTTGGGTTTCATTTTATGTAATAAGGCCATTGTGATGCTTTTATTTCTTCTTTAATTACTATGTTATGAATTTAGGGCTTTATAAAGAATAAGCCCATTTAATTTTAAAATAAGTTAAAATATTTTGTCACCTAAAACAAATGGGTTTTGATTTAAAATAAATTTGTTTTCAATTCGAGCCCAACCCACAACAAATGACTTCCAAAACACACGGTTTTCAAGGTATTCAAATGAATTTGAACCAAGGTTACTTGAGGAACATACGGATCCGGTCCATTCTCGGTAGGTAGGGTGGGTGTTTCAAAACCATTGATTGTAACTATCGGTCAAGGATGAATTTTCAGACCAACGATTACGCTAATGTACGTGAAGCCTCAAGTGCTCGTTGTAATGAAAACTTTTCCGAGTCAAATCTTCAATATCTTGCAGAATAAGAATAAATAAATAAAGTCGAGACAAAACAATGGAGGTCTAGGAAAACATCAAAACACAAAACCAACACCATTAATAACATATTAACCATTATAATTTTCAACAAAAAATGCATCTATAATTTTCGACTAAATCCACTAGAAATACGAAGTGCAAGGACTTGATTTAGAATTTAGAAAAATGTAAGGATTTATTCAAAATTTCATTTCCACCAAACCCAAACAAACAATTTCTCTTTCCCATAATTTCATCTCAATTATGAAAGAAATGGAAGTAAAATAAATACCAGGAGGATGGATTCTATCAAGAAGGGATTGAAATTGAGGTCAATATAAGGTTGGTAAACAATCTCCATCTTCCTTCTCTATGGAACACACCTTTCCGAAGCTTTTTCGCAATTTTTTTTGTTAAACATCAAACTTATGAAATTCATTATATATATATATATATATATATAAATCTTTAAATCATGAAAATCTAAAGCGGTGAAGAATTAATAAGCAAGGTGTTGTGTGTGTATGTGTGTTAGCTTGGTTTTAAAGATTAAATGGGAAATATCGCAATTTTATCATGTTTCTTCGTTGAAAAGGAAACAATAAATAGTTCATGGTGTTCATATACATGAATAAATGCAGGAAAACAAGGAAAGGAAATTTTCTACGAGTGGGAAAGAGTAGTTTAAAAGAAAAATAGAAGACAAAACTGGGTTCTCAAAGTTTGAACTGCAGAAATACAATAATATCCCAAAATCTTCTCAATCAAAACATATGTCCCTTTGATTTTTACTATAATATACAACAGGTTAAGATACCAACATGTCTTTATGCTTCAAATCAAAAGCGATTGCATTGAGAAAGCAGACCCAGTTATGAGATACATTGAGAAACGACTTTATCATCAAAACCCCATATTAAGAAGAACATTTAAATACAATTCAGATATTGTTCATAATGAAAAGCTTCAATCCAATACCAAAATAAAAATAAAATAAAAATAAAAATACCTTATGGAGAATTGATTGGCAATGATGAGGAGGGATGAGAGGGAGGAAGGGAGAGAAGAACGAGGAAGAAAATGAAAGGAAAAGGAGGAAATGGGGGAAATTTTAGGGTGATTGACAAAATGAAGGGAGTTTGGGGAAAATTTTAGGGGGAAAATTTTGGGGAAAAATTTAGGAATTGGGGGAAATTTTAGGGGAAAATTAAGGGTTTTGGGGTATACTAATATATATTTAAAGATTTAATCTAATTTTTCTTTATTTTAAAGTTTAAGTATATTTAAAAGAATTGAATAAATTTTGAAATATTTAAAATTTAAAATTATTAATATATAAATTAAAAAACAATCACTCATATACCCAAAAAAATTTAAATTATTTTAAATAATAGTATTTTAATTTTTCTTTTAAATAAATAGTTTTTTAAAATTTAAGTAATATTTAAAATAATTAGATAAATTTTAAAATCTTTAAAATTATTTAAAATTTGAAATCTTTAAAATTTAAAATTATTTAATATATAAATTAAAAACAATAAGTCATATACCCAAAAAATTAATTTTTTTAAATAATAGTATTTTAATTTTTCATTTAAATAAATATTTTAAAAAATTAAGTAATATTTAAAATAATTAGATAAAGTTTGAAATCTATAAAATTATTTAACTTTTGAAATCTTTACAATTTGAAATTATTTAATATATAAATTAAAAATAATCAGTCATATACCCAAAAAAACTTTATCATGATGGGCATTTGGATGATGGATCGATTGTAAAGGGCAATACAACACTTAAATAGTAAATTGATTTCTAGAATGGTATCATTATCTAGCCTAACAATGAATGAGAAACGAAAAACCTAGTCAAACCGAATCGATTAATTCTAATTAGATTAGTTCGATTTCTATCTGACACGAACATATGACATTCTAAGAACCCTACAAATAAGGGTGAAAAAGGCTTGATTAAAAATAGCTCAGTTCCAATTAACATCGGTTAACTGATTTACAGACCAAACCGTTCTTTAGTAACATTGGCCTCTCCTTCACTCACGTCTTCATTTGATCTACCCTAAATCCTAAACCTTATTATTCTAAACCCCAAATTCTAAAACACTCACTCTATACCATAAACCATAACCCTTAAATATTAGAACCCTGAACTCAAAACCATATCCCATAGACTACAAACCTCTAAACCCTTAACTCTAAACCTTAAACCCTAAATTAATTAAATATTATATATTCTTTCAATATTTTTAATTTTAATTTTGTTTCCATAAATTAATTTTGTTTCAAATTATGTTATATCAATAATTGTGTTAATAAACAAGAACTAGATCAAATTAAAGTTCATATATTCAATTGCACATTAAACCATTGTTCATGTATGCTTTTGGGATTTACCCCATTTTGATATTTTATTATTTGAAAATAATAATTTATATTTATCTTATTTATGATTAAAATTTTTAAATATATATAACATAATTTTTGAAACATTTATATTAAATAATAAACCCTAAAATATTAAACCCCAAACCCATAATTACAAAATCCTAAAATCATAAACCCTAAACCCATAAACACAAAACCCTAAAACCTTAAACAATAAACTATAATCCCTAAACCTAAATTCTAAACACTAAATCTTAAACCCTAAACTAAATTGATTTTTACGACATTTTATTAAAACCTTATTCACACTCGAAGCTATTAAGTTATTTTTAATTTGAATATATATAAGTATTCACAAACCGATGATGTAAAATTTTAAGAATATTCATATTTTAAATCCAATTTTTTGGTGCTACAAATTTAAAAAAAGCCCATAACATTTAGGAAAATATCGTCTTAGATGGACAAATCCAACTCTTACTTAAGCATTGCCTTAGGCATGCATATCTCAACCTTTATACAAAGAGTTGGCTAGAGCTTATATTGACACGTCTATCCCAACACTTAAAAAGTGTCGCCCCAAAACTGTTGTCTTAGATCGCACAAAAGCCAACTCTTATTCAAGCGTTGCCTTAGGCATACATATCCCAACCCTTATACAAAGAGTTGGCCAAAGCATAGTCTATCCCAACACTTAGGAAAGTGTCGCCACAAAAGTGTCATATTAGGACTACACAAAGCCAACTTTTATTCAAGTGTTGCCTTAGGCATACATATCCCAACTCTTATACAATGAGTTGGCAAAGTGTAGTCTATCCCAACACTTAGGAAAGTGTCGCCCCAAATCGTGTCTTGGGACTACACAAAAGCCAACTCTTACTCTAGCGTTGCCTTGGGCATACGTATCACAACCCTTGTACAAAGAGTTGGCTAAAGCGTATGTTGGTAAGTCTATCCCAACACTTAGGAAAGTGTCGCCCCAAAACTGTCGTCTTAGGACTAGACAAAGCCAACTCTTATTAAAGCGTTGCCTTAGGCATACATATCCCAACCCTTATAAAAGAGTTGGCTAAAGCGTATGTTGGTTAGTCTATCCCAATACTTATGAAAGTGTCGCTCTATAAGTGTCGCTATAGGCCTTTTTTGTTGTAGTGACTTCTAGCTAGGTGTTAATTTGGGTTGTTTTGAGTGTATTGCAGTAGTGCATCTGATTTTGACGTTTTATTAACCTTTCCATTAATTTTACCATTTGGATTTTTAATAAATTTTTTGGCTAAAAAAGAAAATCTTTTAACTTACAAAGCTCTCAAAAATGCTTTATTGATTTTTTTAAAAATATTATATTATTGTGACATTGTGTAAAATAGGGTAAATCTCAAAATTATATATGAATTTTAATTTAATGTGTAATTATATATATAAATTTTAATTTAGTGCAATTATACACGTAAAACTCTAATTGTGGTTTAAATATATACTTGAAACTTTAATTTTGATTTAATCATACACATTTAAAGAAATAAATACATCAATTTATTTTTATATTGGATAAATATAATTATTTATATATGTAATATATAAATATAAAATAATGTTATATTAATAATTGTGTTAATAATTTACAAGAATTAAATCAAATAAAAAATTACACAAAACTAAAGTTTGTATATATAATTACATGTTAAATCATAGTTTATATTGATATTTTTCCCTCAAAATATGCTAAAAAACTTAATTATGGTTTGATGTTTGGTGACTATAGGTACAACCTCCTGAGGTCATCTCTGCCTGTTATCCTAACAACCAGTATTAGTGGAAACTACATTTTAAAGCAGCTGTATTCCATGATATGAAAAATGCTTTTTATTAGGGATCTTAGCTGCCTCTCAACATTTCTATTACCAGTTGTTGGATACGGAGAAAAATAATTGATCAATATTTTCAATGCGCAAACCAACGTATCTACATTCACGTTTTACATGATTAGGGATATGCCCTACACCAAATATATTAAGGGACTTGAAAATTTTCCACCAAAAAAAAATAAAGGAACTTGAGAAATTATAAATAAAGACAGACGTTCCCCTAAAAATGGAGAGAAAATTATATTTGTTAGTAGTCGAAAAGCTTATCTTAAATTTAAGTAAAATATTAGACTTAAAAAATAAATTTGAGTAAAAAATTAGGTTATTTTAAAATACAAATCAAATTTAAGTGTAAACATTCAAGGACTAAATCTGACTAAAATCAATTTATTTTTTAAAGTATGTAATACATTATGTTATTTTTTTGTACATTATGTAGTTTATAACATAAAACTTAAATTTATAATAAAATAAAATACTATAATATAAATATTAAAATATATGTTAAGTTAGTTATATAAAAAAATAAATGAAATATATATTTAATAAATTTAAAATAGTATTAATATTTTTAAAAATTAAATAATAAAATGGGTGAGCCTAAAATAAATTTAAGTTAAATATATACAAATATAAATAGATTTAAGGCTCATATTTTAAACTAGACCAAATTTTAATAAACATAAAATATATATTAATATTATACATAAACTTTACCCAATCCAATCTTACCCACAAACTCCTCCAAAGAAAATAGACGGAGATTTCTTTTGATCCAATGTTTCTTAATGGATTTCAATTATTTTAAGTTAAATCGGGTTAGATTTTAAACAACCCAAAACTCTTTTATATTTATCTTTTATTTACGAAGATTTATTTGGAGTAATTATTAAAGCTTTTCCTAGACACGGAAACCAATCATCTCCCATTCCCATTCCAAATATTCTAATGATAAATTTTTTTATTTAAAGATAAATCTGAAAATTATATATGAATTTTAAATTAATAATGTGTTATTTGATATAAATTTTAATTTGATATAATTGTACACGTATAACTTTAATTATAGCTTAAATATAGACATGAAACATTAATTTTGATTCAATTATATATATTTAAAAATAATACATTAATTTATTTTATATTAAATAAATATAATTATATGTATATATAATATATAAACATAAAATAACGTGTATCAATTATAAATATTTAATCAAATCAAAATTTTATATATAAAATTAAACATTATACTAAAATTCATATATATATATATTTTCGTTTTAAACTTAAATTTAAAAAGAAAAACTAATTATTTTCACCACTAAAATTTTAGTTTTGTAAGAGAAGTGAATCTTGGTCAAATCCATCAAAACCACTGGGAATTCTAGCTTTCCAACACAGAGAAAAACTCCAAGACATCACGTGAAGCATCGTGGTCACTATCTAGGACCTAGAAAAACTTGCGTACCCACCTAACTAAATTATAAGTATTAAACAATAAAGAAAATTTGATATAAAGAGAAGAGACTGAAAGAAAGACAGTCCCTTTTAGGCACTTTCTCTAACCTTTTCAGCACCGTAAAAAACTCATATTTCCTTTTTTTTTTAAAGAAAATTAATTTAAAACTTCAGTAACCCTTGAATTCCTGCCCACACCCAAACTTTTGCTTATCATCAATGTAGGAAAAAGGAAACTGTACCATATGAACTAGCATCGCTTATATATAAATATATGCTCTCATTACAATGCATAACTTATACTTTGATACAATAATCTAATATATTCATATCTATAGTTCCCACCCCAAAGTTGGGAGAAAATTTTGCCTTAAATTTCTTATTTTCCATGCTGAAGAAACGGAAAGTGATTGGTCGACTTTTAAGATCACCGACTAGAGTAGTCAATCTATTGGACGATGTAGATGATGGTCCAACTACTCTTATTGTGGATACAGATGTTCAACGCAAGATCTTCTCATTGGAGCTTGTAAAGATTTGGCCATCCTCCTCCCTCTCACCTTCTACTTCACTATCATCATCCATCAACATCACAAAATAAAGTTATCTATGACCAAACAACAAGAAAAGAAAAAAAAGGAACAGTTCATGTTTAGGGTTTCTAACCTCATTTCTTAAGCATAACCCTTTTTGGATCACGTACTTATAATGCAATATTGACCACTTTTTAAGTTTTAAGAGGTAAAGTGGAACCTATATATAGGAAACCAAAACTAAATCTTAAATGACATTGATGGAGCCATGCAAATGTGGCTGTTTGATGTGATTATGGACGATAAGCAGCCAATTAAACTGTCCCTAATCATAAGAAAGCTTAATTTGAGAGGAGTGAGAAAAAAGGGCTATATGATTGCAGTTGCACCACTTGGGTGGGCTAGCTTTTGATGATGCTAGCTTCTTTAACCAACAGAGTACTGAAAGCGACTCACAATCATGGAGAGATTGAATAGGCATCTAAAGCCCCTTGGTTGAGGACAACACGACTGAGATTTCATGTAAGGGGACTATGGAGATAGAGACATTTGATCAATCAACCAGAAAGTGACCCCTCATCCCTCTGAATTACCCTCTCCTACACAATGCATTACCTTTCTTTTCCCACACATGCACCAAGGCATAAACACGCGCCCATAGACAAACACACTCTATATAATATATATATATACACACACAAAAACGTGCATGGGGTAACTATTTATAAATTGACACAGAAAAAACTCCGTTGAGAAGCTTCAAAAGGACTAAAAAAACTGTGACACCATATTGCATATTCTCCCTAACTACCAACCATAGTATGTCTGCGAATTATTCATCATTTTTTTATCCTTAAGATGTCCCCAACAATGTCATTTCAATGCCAAACAATAGCACTTACTCCTCTGCCATTTTTTTCCTTTCATTTCTTTACAGAAGGGCTTGCACATGGGGGCATGGCCACAATGTAGGCAAGATGCTCTTTGCTCTCTCTTCTCAAAGCCAAAAAAAAAAAGCAGGAATATATTGGAATTGGGTATTGGATTTTCCATGTTCATACACATTTTGATTTCTATTGGATGATGAGTCTGATTAGATTCTTTTCTCCCTTCCATCAAAGAAAATCAGGCCCACAAATTGTCAAGCGGGGGTCCTCTATTGGCTATTGATGATTATGATGACGTTTCTCCACTCTTATTAGGTGATAAATATGGTACCATATTACAGTAGTTTCCTCACCGGGTTCGTACCCCAGGATATGCTTATCCAATTCGGCTGGTAAGTTGGTGGACCCATTGGCCCAAACCTGGACCTCCCACTATCCTTTCCTTCTAAGCCCCAAATTCCTTAACCAGCAAAGCAAATCCGAACCCTTCCTCTCCCTTCTCTTGTCCAACTTATGGGCTGGTTTTACGACCATAATTCATTGACATTGGTAGGTAACATAAATTTTTTACAATGGTTTTTTGTCTTCTCAATAAAATATCATTCCCACCATTGAACTTTATTCTACTTTCCAGCACATTGAACACACATCATGAGATTGGGAAATCAAGTTTTTAACCCAAAACATTCATTTGGGGTACTTTTTTAAGTTGAAAAAAGAGAAAGGGGACGTTATTTTTCATGAGCCGGCTAGTAGAAACATTGCAGTTATCATACGTAGCTCAATACAGAAATTGAATAGAATTATGTAGTGTCAAAAGAGTTAGGCAAATTCGAAAGTTCAAAAAGGGGGGACCTACTTCACAAGAAAAGCAGAAGGGGACCTACAACCCCCCCTCCCTCAGCTTTAATGCAGAAGCAGAGGCTCCTTTTTCTTTTGTTTCTCTATTCTTCCTTTTATTTGCATTGGTTACTGAATAGCAAATGGAAACCTACCCATTAGACTCAATAATATTAAACACGAGAAATTATTAATATAAAATATAATTGAAAAAATTAATATAAATAAATAAATTGTGATATCAGGATGTTACCATTAGTCTATAACTAATGGATTGTAAAAAAAAAAAAAAAAAAAAAAAAAACCATCCGTGTATATAAGTTAGATCCCACTTTTAAATTTTGAAAATTTACTTAAGTTGGAGCTTGAATAATAAGGAAATTGTTATATTAAAATAACAATTAAATAATAAGCATCTTTATAATTATATTTAAATTTAGGGTTAGTATTTGGTATATATTGAAAGTGTATTTTTTTATTCTATAAACATTTCTATAAAATTGTCATGTGTTTATCTTTTTTAAAATATTTATTTTTAATATTTTTATAGAAGATTCGTCAATCCCTAACTTTATTTGTGAAGTAGGGGTGAGTATTCGATCGAGTCGAGTGGAATCAAGTAAAAAAAATTCGAGTTTGTCAAGTTGACGAATAATATTTTAGCAACCGAACTCAATTTGAATTTTTTTCGAATCAAATTGAATCGAATGAAAAAATTTCGAGTTAAGTCGAGTCGAGTTAACGAATCATATTATTTATACTCAATTTGCATTTACATGGACCGCTTATTTAACTAGTAGACGAAGTACAAGATTATTTAACTACATAAATAATATAATTGTTTTACCTTTTAACTTAATGAATAAATATTTATAAAAAAAAAGTAATTTTGCCTTTTAATTTTAGAAAAGGTAAACATTTATCAAAAAGACGTGTTTGTCTTTTCTTATTCGGATTTTCGGATAACTCGAATTGTGTAATTTATTTTCGAGTTAAACCAAAAAACTTATTTTTTTATTCGAGTTGATTCGAATAACTTGATTAACTCAAATAACTCGAACTATTTAATTCAAAATTTAAATTTTTTATCAACTTTTTGAATTAAATCGGATTTTACTCACCCTATTGTGAAGTCTATCAAATATAACTTCTTAAATTTAAATAATTTTATCTATTAAAATATTAAATTTACCAGTAATATTAATCCGAGTCAGCGGGCCTCTAAAGGAGCTGGATCAAAACACACTTTGTACTTTCCTACAGCTCCATCCTTCAATTCATGGCTCACTCTCAGCGCATGTGACTTCCACGAGTTCGATGGTGACGCTTGCCATATGGAAATGCTAATCGACAATCCCTACTCCAAACTTTGACGTTAATTGAGCCTACCAGGCTACGTTACTAGCTTGTATTGGAAAACAATAAAGTTGTGTATTATTAGGACAGATGATTTTATGGGCTAGACATGGGGGTAGCAAAAGCAATAGATCGATTAGGCAACTCTTATTTTTTTCATCAATTTGCTTAATTAGTTTCTTCTTGTTTCTACTCATTACTCATTCTAGCTTTGGCTTCAAACATCCCCACCTTATCCTCTAATGTCAAGCCATGTTAGGCAATTGCAAATCTTAAACATCAAATGAGTAAAGTCTATAACATATTGTTAGGTATCCTCTACATGACATTCCCTACACTTCCTTATCAACCCCCTGGCCCCCCCCAAAAAAGGATTCCTTACATAACTATAATTCTTTGACATTGAGAACATTTTCTCAATTTATTCCTTTTACCTACCTTGATAATTCTCTTAAACTTCATTGACTGAAGCATTGGAATTCATCTTGGTGCTTAAACTCTGATGCCACTCAAATTCATTTTTTTGTCCCATAAGACTCATCACCTTGCTCCAAACAACTTAGAAAGCTACCTAGTTACTTCAGCGAGAAGATAACAACAATTTGAAGCCATAGGTGGGGAATGACAGTTAGTCTCTACCTCACTATAAAAAATACAATCCATATATCCTTTTCTATCATTGTTAGCATTGTTACCCTCAGCAGCACCATCGTTAAACATCACTATTGGATTGATGTGTACAATCCACTGACATCTCCAAACTTCCTAGAAAACCCATGCATGAACATGCAGTCTTGTTTTTGGAGCATGCGACCCCATATCTAATATTGCTAAGTTCATGCTTGGCATGCCAACAAATTATTACCAAATTTCAATGGGGAATTTTGTTGGATTTGTACGCCTCTCATGGACACACGCATATAAAATAAGACTATAAGTGATGTAATAAGATTAAGCTTAATTAAGCTTCAATTACCGAATAAGCATGGGCTAGACATGCACTATAAGAAAAACAGATATTAGCAATCAAATTTTGCAACGACATTTTGTTGTGCAATACAACAACGACATTAAATATCGTTGCGTAGAAGTGGAATATTTGCAATGATTTATAGATAGCGTTGTCAAATTCAACTTTTAAGATACTAATCGCGGTTGTGAAATTTTAATTTTATATGTAACAAAAAAAATGTTGTTAAATATTATAATATTAGCAATGACTTTAAAATGCTGTTACATAATTTAATTTTTACCTATTAATCATAACAACACAATTTGTCGTTGTGAATTTATTAATAAAATGTGTAACAATCAAATAAGTTGTTGGTAAACATTAAAATATTAGCAGCATCATTAAAACGTTGTTGCATAAATTAATTTTAAGCTTATTCATCGCAACGACATGATTTGTCAATGCGAATTCTTGATAAAATTTGTAACAAGACACAAATTATTGTTAAACGTTAAAATATTTGTAATAACTTTAAAATATCGTTACGTAATTTAATTTTTTACTTATTAATAGCAATGACACGATTTGTCATTGTGAATTATTAATAAAATTTGTCAGGACAAAATAAATTGTTGTTAAACGTTAGTATTAACAATCGTTATGTATTTTAATTTTCTGTTTATTGATTTCAACAACACAGTTTATCATTGAGAAATCTTAATAAAGTTTGCAATGACAAAATAAATGGTTAAATATTAAAATACAAACAACCTTAAAATGTCGTTGACGTGGTGATTGCATCTTAAAGAATCATGGCTGTCAAATGCAAATTGGCCATAACTATGCTAGTAAATTTGAGTGTTGTGAAATGATCGGTGATTTGGTATTTTTATTTCATCGTTGGTTGATTCTAATTTTTTGACATTATCTAGATCCTTTTATGCACTATTGTTGTTGGGTTATTACTTGTTTAATTAGGTTTCTTATGCGAGTATGTATTTATCCTTTGCAAATGTTTGATATTAGCAACAATGCTAAAAATTTGAGTTATGGGATTATAATTCTAACACTGTTTGGTATTTGCAAGTGCTTGATAATGTCTTTAAAATGATGTTTATAATATTTTAATAAAATTATAATGTTGCTAAGCAACAAAAATAACTGAATATAAGTTTTTTCTCTTTCAAGAAAAGTATATATTAAGGAAAAAAAATTCAAAACCACATAACAACCAAACATCACAAAGAAACGCCAAGAAAAAAACTAAGTCTTTAAGAAAAATCACCATTGTAAACAAGGAAAAAGGGCATGAGAGGATAAGTACGACCAAAGAAAAACCATTTCAAAAGCAACATATTATTAAGATCATTAAAACCATAAAAGCTTCCAAGGACTCAGCTCCCAATTGTAGACCCATCAGAAAATCGCAGCCAAATAAGATTCAATGATCAAGAGTATCGAACCAAACCATGGAGACTCTAAGAACAATTGCAACACAACATTTAAAAAAAAAATTAAACAATTTTTAAAAATAATAAATAGTCCAAACTTTTTAAAACAAATGAAAAAAAAAAAAGAAATATGTTTGTAACATTACTCACTCTAATCATCATTATGGATACAACGAGAAGATAAATAAGATGTGCCTCATGTCGTTGTTACATGCCTTCCATCCTAGTAGTCAAGCCATCTAATATTTTTAAAATTGCCCCTTGCCGTTGTTCCATACATTCCATCCTAGTACACCATCCATCTAATTTTTCTAAAATTGACTTCAAAACACCTCGAGTACTAAATGATTCACATGAAGATTACGTCCGAACTAAATTCTTTGGTTCTTCTACTTCCATTTGTGGATCCCTCTTGATCGCCTCTGGACGTACCAACGTCCAGAGTTAAAATCCTGCACAAAAGATGTGAAAAAGTGATATCTGCAAGTATACAGGTTAGGCTGTAATATAGTTACAACGGAGTAGGTAAGTACTTCGAGGATCGTACCCAATGGAGGCGAGCACTAGGTTAATTCTAATTTAAACATAAATAGATCTAATTAATACTTTAATTAAATTATAATACAAAGAATTAAAATAAGGGTTTTGGATAAATTATAATAAAAATAAGAAAAGAAACAAAAGAAAATTAAATAAACGAAAAACAAGAAATAAAATAAGAAAATATATATCAAATATGGGCATGGATGATTAGCTCGCTTTGGTAATCATAATCAGCTGTCCTATCGAGTTTTCTCGTTCAATCAACTAGTCAATACCCCAGCAAGGTCTTTCGATACATCAACTGAAATACTGAGTTAGCAAGAACTACTTATCTTCTGACCTCACAGTCCATATCGATTCAAGGTTAAGGTGTTCATGGAGAGACTATACCAATTTTGGGTTAATTCCCACCTTGATGACTTCCTAGGGTTTAGGTTCTCCCTTTCCAGAATAGTTGATCCGCTAAGAAATCCCTACAAAACAATTAATTATTCATACCTCCACTTGCTAATCCCCCATAAGAGGATTAGTTTCTCATGGATTTACAAAACAATATAAACTTGAATGAAAGAATGAACATAAAGAATAATTTCAAGAATAGAGTTTGGAATAAGCCTGACTGTATTGAATTTAAGTGATGAATCCTCACAGAGTTTGAGAACAATTTTAGAATCTGATTTCTCCCCAAAAGTAAATAACAAGGATAAGAATAAAATCTAAAACCTGAAAGAAAGGAAAAACTAAAGACTAAAATTTAAAGAGAAAATTATACAATAGTCAAAGGTGTCCATAACATGTGTTAACTGAGCTTATTTATAGACTTAGAATGGTTGTCGTCCTTAACCCTAGGTCAGCTAATGTTCCCAAGCTTAAAGTTGGATTGTGTAGACTAAAACACCTCCGCTTGTATTAATTTCCCGTACAGAGGTGATCTCGCAACACACCAGGTCTTGTGTCGTGACATTGAAGGCAATATGTTTAGCTTCAGGGTGTCTTTAGGGGTATGTTGCGACATCTTCAGACTGTGTCGCAACATCGAAGGTAGTCTTGGAATTCTTCTATTCTGCTCATTATGTTGCGACATCGCATACTCCGTGTTGCAAGCTAGCAACCAATATTGAGTTAATGCGATTCTAATGGTCTCCTGCACACTCATAAAGTGTATTAGCTCACCTCTAGGCTTATTCGGCCCCTAAGGTGAAAAAATGACTCAAATTACATATTTTATTACTCTTAACTTAACTTTTGAAATGTAATTAAAACACAACTAAAATGCTTATGTTCAAGCTCCTAAGGTGTGAAAACTAGTTTAATCTACTACACCAAATTACGACAGATCAAACTCCCCCACACTTGAGTCTTTGCTTGTCCTCAAGCAACATGGACAAAAACAAAAAAAAAAAGACGACACTTGAATAAGTATGGTACAAGAGTTAGCTTGGAGCACATGAATGGGCATTTTATATTCGCATATAATCTTGGCATGAGATATCACCGACTTACCATTTTTGATATCAAACACCTAAGTTAAGTATATTACAAAGCATACAAGCATTAAGGGTCTCAAATGTAAAGATCCATCAATAAATTATACAAATAACTTGATTATCCTAGTAAAATGCAAACAATCATGAATGCAATTGTTCAGTATGATTTTGAATTGTGAATAATTCTACCTAGATCACATAAGACTTTTCTACTTGTAACGTTCTAAGGCTTAGGATAGGTATGGATTTCAAGAATAGTAAACATAAAATAGTTTCAAGCACGAAAATAGTTTGGCACATCATATTGCCCCCTATTTTCCCCCTTAGTAACCATTTGTCGCTCACCACCTTATTTCTCCTCTCACCTTCCTTGTTTCTCCACATAGGAAACCACAACATAATATAACAATTACGGTTAGCTTACGAGTTTTTGTGCACTTATGAAAGAGTTTGTCTACTTTTGTGACTTTGTTACATTCTTTTATTTTTCAATACATCTCATTCACAAATGCTTTTACTTTTCAAGTACTTTTTCTACTCGTTTTGATTTTCTTTTAGAATTTTTCTTTTGTTGCACATATTGGCTAACCTATAATTACTATATCACACTGATCCCTTCCATTTCACCCTATTTTTAAAAAATTCGCCATAATGTATCTACTTGACCCTCAATACGTATGGCCGGACGTCTATAGTCTTGTAGTTTAAGACCAACAAAAAAAAAGTAAGTACAAATTGATGTGTTTTGGCTCGGGTTTTGTATGAAGGTTCATCAAGAAGTGTTTTTCGGCTAAAAAAATAAGTACTAAAGATAATTAACATGGTTAGCTTTTTGGCTCTGGGTGTATACCAAACAATGCCTTAGATCATCCCTAGGTATCTCAATATTCACAACTCTAATCAACCAAACAACCACAAATTCAACAATTTATCATTCATACTAGCATGCTCGTTTCCTTTTATTCTCTATATCATTTGGTACATTCAATTGCTTTAATGCCTATTTACAGTGTAATATATAGAACTTAGTAGTTTTAAAAAAATAAATTTTAAATTTATCTATCCTCATGCCAAATTTAATGTAAATACAATCAACCTAAGTACATGCTCCTAACCAATCACTTGCATTTCTACAAGATCAAGCACACAAATGATAAGAAAAATCAAAGAAAAACATAAAAATTTAAAACAAATTTTCTGTGTTACCCCCCAAACTTTAGATAACACATTATCTTCAATGTTTAGCCCCTAAAAAGATAACTAAAGAAGTTACCCGATTGATCGTGGCAATTCAATAGGCTATTGGTGGGTTCTTCTTCCATTTCTTGTCAAAATCTCTAATTCTTGTGTCTCATCCACATGGGATTCCTATGTAGAAAACTAGAACAAGACACAAAACAACTAATAATCTACTATTAACCTTACTTCTTAAAGAATCAAATTAACATCATCCCAAAAAGAATTAATACAATCCTTATAAAAAAACATTTAAAAGTTAAAATCAATCCTCCGAATAATCTAAAGCAGGTGCATGCCTCTATTCCATAAGAGCTTTTCCCTTACCCGAGCCATATTTTTGGTGGGTGCTCCCACCCATTGAATGAGCGTGTCAGATCGGGCTTTGAATGATGGGTCCTTTTATCATGGAATATTGTAGCTGAAATGCCGCATCGTACTCATCCTCAGCTCATGGCAAATCTTGCGCATCCCTCTCGTCTTTATTTTCGGAGTCTTCTTCCGTCTCATCTCCTCTTCTATCATGGTATGCCGATTTTGGGCCAAACATGTCAGGTGGGTACTTTAGAGCTTGCAAACCATTCATCCTTGCAAATTCTTGAAGTACTGGCCCTGTTTCTTATATCCATCGAATCATTCCATTGAGCTTTTCCTTAGTGCTCCCACTTGTCCCTCTTTGAGCTTTCAACTTTTCTTTCTACTTAAAGGAAATCGGAACATCCATCTTTCTTTCCTTTTTTGATTCCAGTTCATGATCTATTTTCTTTGAAGCTCGACGTATTACGTGTACAACGAGTCTCTAATGATGCTTCTCAGTGGTTTCATGAATTGTTCATTCTCGCCCATTGGAACTTTCACCCTTTGGGAGAGTTCTGTTACCAGGTGAGGAAAAAAAATTCTAGTTTTTTAGTTGTGCACACAACCTCTCATTTCACAGTAATTCATTTACCAACGCGTATATACTTCTACTGCAAAATTCCATACAATAGAATAGCTTGAAAAGTATTAACATTAGAAAAATTTAATGTAGGTGCAATTCTAGTGCATATGAACTGCATCCACATTTTCGCTACTGGGAACATTATTGCTTAATTGAGATTAGTTGGTAAAATCTGAATCTGGTTTATGATTCCATGTACCTATACCCTAAGTTAAGTACTTAATAACATTCTCCATATTTATATCATCAAAATTTTCTAAATTAGTACTATCCAAGAAGTCTTTGCTATTATGGTATATCGTAAAACTCATAGATTCCCTTTGGAGTAATTGGCACTTCTTCGCATCTCATTGTTACTGTATCTCAATTTTGTCATTTCTGTCTTTCTTGGTCTCTAAAGGAAGCATAGAATTCTTGCACAATTGAATTTACCGCGGTTTTCTTGGGAGTGATATTAAATCGCTCCTAATGATGGTATCTAACTAAAGTCCAAAATTTGCTACATAAAATCATTGAGGGTTTGGACCCTCGTTCTTGAATGAATGGTCTACCCTATAACTCAAGAAAATATTTTTAGCATTTGGATTCTCAAATTTTGCAGGGTTCGAAACTATCAGAGTTTCTTGGACCAAAGTTCTCTTACTCTTCCTAGGAGGCATTTTCTACTATTCTACTTTGAAGAAACAAGGAATGATGAACAAAAATCAATGGAACAATAAAACGAAAAAATAAATACTTTAAACATCGACTTTCTTACTTCTTCTTCAAATGATCAACTATTGTGCACACACTTTAGCCTTAAAAATAACAATACAGGTTTGTGTAGTTAGGGTTTGGGGTGAAAAAGAGATTTAAAGAATAAGAGTTTGTAGAAGGATTTTAGTGTTTAGGAGAGGTTAAAAGTTTGAGTTAAACCATGAATAAAATTAAATACCGTAAAGGTCCAAAACTGTGGTCACCACCGAGTCCTCCGCTTCACCGACCCGTCTACTGTTGAGGATTTTCTGAACAGATTAAACAGAAAAGGGTGAGTTTTTACAAACTCAGTGTGTAATTCCCACAGAAAACATACACAGTAATATCAAATAACAGACATAAATTCACAGTTCGGGTCTGAGCCCATTACAGAAATGGTGTGGACCTCAGCCACTCAGATACGGAATCAGATATATTTTAGGGCCTTATCCTATTTCAGACATAATATGCAGATCAGAATAGAATAATAGAATCCTACCCACCAGCCTCTTTACACCAACTCCGTCCAACCCTACACACCATGTGGGGATAAAATCAACTGACCCATCCCTATACACCATGCTGTACCGAATGCGACACATAATCAGAAAGTTGCAGCTGAGCTGCTAGATAACATGTTTAAGAGCCTTTCAGATACTTCCTCCAAATATCATCAACCTACCCGATACAATGCAACATACATAATATGACATACTTTTATGCAAATAACAGTCCATACATTCAAATTAGAATACATGATAAGTGTAACATGTTCAGTATAGATTTCACATAATCAGATCACATAGCTACGGGTCTAAGTACTGCTTACCGACCCTTCATTAGGTTCATAGTCGACTTGGGCAACCCGTGCAACCTTTCAGAACATTTCGTTAAAATGGGCTCACACCCCTATGTGGCCTTTCCGTGTGGGGCCACACGGCCCAAATTGGCCTTGGCATCCACAAGACTTGACCTACCCGTGTGGTTTAACCGTGTCGGCCCACACACTCATGTGGCCCACACGGCCCAATTGGTTGAGCCCGTGTGTTGCACATGGCCGTGTCACTCGCTCACGGCCTGGCTCGTCGATCACATAGCCATGTGGTGAATTACAGTCTTGGACACCGCCTATCACACGAGCGACCAGATGTCCGTGTGGCGTCGATAGAAAGGTTTTTGGCTTTTGTCGAAATCTCGTTTTCTATGTTTCTGGTTACACACCTAATTCGATTTCATTACCTATGCAATTTTGAGATCACTAGAATCTACAAATCCATAATCGAATCCTAAATTCAATGTTACTAACAAAATTTTAGCGAAACTAAAATGAGTTAGTCAAACGATACTATCAAATCCTTACCTTCAGTCGAATAACAAGAACTCTGCACCTTAAAATGTTAATGGCTGATCTCCAACCCCTCGGTTAACTCCTACAACCAACAAAACCCCTTTTAAACCCAACGATTTATTTTTCCTAAATAGAAAATGCATCTCAAAAACATACTAAAGCTTGCTAACTCACAAACGATGAGGAGACAATGAAATAAGTCTTCAGTTTACGGAGAAAGAAGCAAAAAGCAGGAATATGGCTCAAAAAGTCGACAAAAAGGGGAAAAAGATGAAGAAAATGATAGAGAATTTTGAGAGAGAAGGAGAGCCAAATTTTTGGAAAAAGAAAAGCTGCCAGATATCCCATAATCCCCTAATTCACTCTACTAACCCTACTACATGTCAACCACCTTAGTATTTTGGCTAAACCAAAACTTTTACAGTCTACTGAGCAAAAATCAACATCCTTGCTCGGTAGGATTCAACATAAGACCTCCAAGCACCAACACTCAACTAACCACCGGACAAAGAGCCCATTCGACATGTTCTTACAAATAAATACTTATAAGCCTACGAACCCAAAGGTAAGGCTTTATTCCATAAAAACCCAAAATCAGCCCAAGCCAAGGCTTGAACCCAAGACTTCTTAGACACTTCCAGAATACTTGACCACTAAAGTAGACAGATATTTGTGTCACAACTTACGAAAGCTGAAATTAAAGAAAAATCAGGTCATTACATGTAGGTTGGTCCATGGAAGGGTGGCAAAAAGTCTCAGTAAATAGCCTTATATTTGTCCACACGGGCAGACACACAGGCGTGTGTCTAGGCCGTGTGTGACACACGATCTGCCCCACGGGCATGTGTTTCGACAGTGTGTGTAACACCCCAAACCCTACCTAGAAGTTTGGCCCGAATATGGTGTGTCACATTGAAGGAAGTTGAAAAGATAAGCAATTGTTTAGAAAAGTTTATCAGATTTTTGTACTCCGAGTTTGTTGTTTGTTTGAGAAAAATGCGATTTGCTAAATGACCATTTAAAAGTTGTTATTATTTTGAAAAACTGTTTTGTTATGAAAGTTAAACTTACATCGTTGCGTAAGCATGATATTTTAGAAAACGATTGCTAATGTTTTAAGAAAACCCTGTATTTATAAGTTTAACAGTTATAAATAAAAAACTCAAAAAAACATAAACCAATGGGCTTATTACAAAATATTAACCCAAAATAAATAATCTTAAACTAAGGTAAAAATCAAAATTAGTAAAGTTCACGAGTAGTATCTCCGATGTATAGCCACCCCCAAGTCCTCTACGGCTCCCAATTCTCCATCGTTGGGAATTACCTGAAACATTTAATAAAAAGAGAGGGTGAGTTTATGAAAACTCAATGTACAACCCTCATCGATAAGAACATGCATCATAACAATCCGGGTTGAAGCCCATTACAGTAACGGTGGCAATTGGGCCTTAGCCCAAAATAGCCTCGGTTGAGCCTTAACCCATATCATCTGTCACAGAAAATAATGTATGCAATGTGATGCAAACCTAACCCAACCTAATTTTCCATCCTCTACACGCCACCCGTACCAGCCCAACACACTGTGGGGATTTCTACAATCAACCCTCCATCCGCTACACGCCATTTTGACAGTCATGCTGTCAGTTATAATGCCGATCACAATGTGACCTTGTAATTAAACGTGGCTTAGCCACCGATCACTATGTGACCTTATATTTAAACGTGGCTTAGCCACCGATCACGATGTGACCTTAAAATCAAACGTGGCTTAGCCACCGATCACGATGTGACCTTAATCAACACTTTCCTTTTTATCATCATATCCCTATCCCATGCATAACATATATGTCATAAATGAATGAAACATTCTATCATCAAGCAGAAGATTACCACATACATCCGTCCACGTAAGGAAAACGATACAGTCACGTACCTGGCATCCCTAATCTTACCCATAAGGGTATCACGACTGTCCACACAGCCTTTTTCGGCTTTTCAGCCCATACAATTAGTGATACAAATAAAATAAAGTGGGTGAAGTTTTTACATACAATCACGCTAATCAACCCCTAAGGGTATAACGGTAATTTTACCCACCGATGGTATTTTAGTAATTTACCTACCAAGGGTAATTCGATAATTTCACAAACTAGGGGCATTTCAGTAATTTTACAAAATAGGGGTATTTTGATAATTTTGCAAACTGAGGGTGTTTCGGTA
Source organism: Gossypium rotundifolium (assembly GCA_025506655.1). Lineage (NCBI taxonomy): Eukaryota > Viridiplantae > Streptophyta > Magnoliopsida > Malvales > Malvaceae > Gossypium > Gossypium rotundifolium. Next base: position 24,387,212 of record CP106724.1, read on the forward strand.
ATTTTACAAATTAGGGGTATTTCGATAATTTTACAAACTAAGGGTATTTCGATAATTTCACAAACCGAGTATTTTGGTAATTTTACAATCTAGGGTATTTCGATAATTTTGCAAACTAGGGTATTTCGATAATTTTACAAACTAAGGGTAATTTGGTAATTTTACAAACCAGGGTAATTCAATAATTTTGTAAATCGAGGGTATTTCAATAATTTCACAAATCAGGGTATTTCGTGTTAACGATAATTTCACAAACCAGGTTAAAGGTCACAAACTAAGGGTAATTCGGTAGCCTAAAACTACTTAAGTATTCTACGCAGAGATAATGATGTTAACGAATGGGTCCTAAGGCCCTTAAGTATTCTACGAGAGATAATGATACGAATGGGGGCCCCACTAATGGACACACACTCGTGTGGCCCATTCAGCCCAAACCTAGCCACATATATAAGATTCACACAGTCTAGTTTATTATCTACTACTCAATCATACAATTTACTCATATGGGCCCCCCGGGCCTATTGGGCCCACTTGGCCCCTTTCGGACCATCGTGGCTTAACAGCCCACACCCATAAGAACACTACTGATGGCCTTAACTATCGCGTTGAAGCCCCATACGTGTGCTTGGACACTTATGTGGCTACCATCTCCGTGTGACCGGCTTATTAGCATTTGCCAATCTACCACTATAGTAGAGAGAGTACACAGCTGATAGGAATCTGAAGCTGCTAAACCGCGCTCTGAACACTCCTACGTCCAACGCCAACCAGGTATGCTCCTTCTCATCCTAGGCAACTCTATATATAACTATCTTCTCACCTTCCTTCTTTATATCTTTTCGATATGGGATCCCTCTTCCAGTAGAGTTTAAATCCAAATCAAACTCTTTCCGTCCAATCCACAAAATAAATACTCCATTGCTTTCTATGAGATTCGAACCCAGGCTCCCTTGTAGCATAATCCACGCCGCTAACCACTTGGCCACAAGCCCCTCTTGTGACTAAAATCATGCGCAACTAAATATAAATCTATGGCCAAATTCTAAAGTCCATATAAAAGAAAACCAAAATGCAAAAGGCAAGACTTGAACCTTGGACCTCCTTCCTTCCTTGTGGCATCACCCCCTTGTCTCTTATGTGGCGTCACTTTGCCACTACAGCACACACTCCACTTGTGTCTTTTTCTCCACATTTTATTCTTAAAACCTACCTACTGACTCCTAAGGTTTTTTTCACCTAAAACCAAAATTTTTCCTAAGGCCTAACTTGAACCCGGAACTTCATAGAAGCCCTCTAACCTTCCAAAATCACTCACCTACTAGATCCAACTTGCACTAAAGTCATTCTCTTGTTCCCAAAAATTTTAAACGCTCCTACGCCTAAAGCCCAATGGGCACAATCTTACTAGGCCCAACTTTGGGATGTTACAAATCTACCCTCCTTAAAGAAATTTCGTCCTCGAAATTTTCAGCTATAGAAACAGTCGCACATCCTAACCTACAACACTACACTCACGCTACGCACTTTGATTCTAAAATAGTAATACACTTTCTAACTTAAGCTTGGAACCTCTTCACACAACCAAATATCTAATACAGATGCAAACATATATTTAACACTCATACTTAAAAATTTTTCATTCAAACATCATATCCAAAACATACACAAAACAAATACAGTCATTATAGCATATAATAATAAGTAAGGGGACTTACAGATTTGGTGCTGGAGACTTGGGTGCCATACTTCCAATAAAGATACTTTTTTTAAAACCAAATTTTAAATAACTTTAAAAAACACTTTCGAACCCATTTCACAGCTGAGTGTTGCAATCTAGGCTCTGATACCATAATTGTAACACCCTAAATCCTGCCTAGAAGTTAGGCCCAGATCTGGCGTGTCACATTGAAGGAAGTTGAAAAGCTAAGCAATTGTTTAGAAAAGTTTTATCAGATTTTTGAACTCCGAGTTTGTTGTTTGTTTGAGAAAAATGCGATTTGCTAAATGACCATTTAAAAGTTGTTATTATTTTGAAAAACTATTTTGTTATGAAAGTTAAACTTACATCGTTGTGTAAGCATGATATTTTAGAAAACGATTGCTAATGTTTTAAGAAAACCCAGTATTTATAAGTTTAGCAGTTATAAATAAAAACTAAAAAAAACATAAACCAATGGCCATATTACAAAATATTAACCCAAAATAAATAATCTTAAACTATGGTAAAAATCAAAATTACTAAAGTTCACGAGTAGTATCTCCGATGTATAGCCACCCCCGAGTCCTCCACGGCTCCCAATCCTCCATCGTTGGGAATTACCTAAAACATTTAATAAAAAGAGGGGGTGAGTTAACGAAAACTCAGTGTGTACAACCCTCATCGGTAAGAACATGCATCACAACAATCCGAGCTGAAGCCCATTATAGTAATGGTAGCAATTGGGCCTTAGCCCAAAATAGCCTCGGTTGAGCTTTAACCCATATCATATGTCACAGCAGATAATGTATGCAATACGATGCAAACCCAGCCCAACCTAATTTTCCATCATCTACACGCCACCCGTACCAGCCCAACACACTGTGGGGATTTCTACAATCAACCATCCATTCGCTAACGCCATTTTGACAGTCATGTTGTCAGTTATAATGCCGATCACAATGTGACCTTATAATCAAATGTGGCTCAGCCACCGATCACTATGTGACCTGATATTCAAACGTGGCTTAGCCATCGATCACGATGTGACCTTAAAATCAAACGTGGCTTAGCCACCGATCATGATGTGACCTTAATCAACACTTCCCCTTCTATCATCATATCCCTATCCCATGCATAACATATATGTCATAAATGAATGTAACATGCTATCATCAAGTAGAAGATTACCACATACATCCGTGCACACAAGGAAAATGATACAGTCACGTACCTGACATTCCTAATCTTACCCATAAGGGTATCACGACTATCCACATAGCCTTTTTGGCTTTTCAGCCCATACAATTAGTGATACAAATAAAATAAAGTGGGTGAAGTTTTTACACACAATCACGCTAATCAACCCCTAAGGGTATAACGGTAATTTTACCTATCGAGGGTATTTCAGTAATTTACCTACCAAGGGTAATTCGGTAATTTCACAAACCAGGGTTATTTCGATAATTTTACAAAAAAGAGGTATTTTAGTAATTTTGCGAACTGAGGGTTTTTCGGTAATTTTACAAACCAGTGGTATTTTAATAATTTTACAAACCAAGGGTATTTCAATAATTTCACAAACTAGGGGTATTTCAGTAATTTTACAAACCAGGGGTATTTTAGTAATTTTATAATCCAGGGGTATTTCGATAATTTTACAATCTAGGGGTATTTCGGTAATTTTACAAACTAGGGGTATTTCGATAATTTCACAAACCAGGGTTAATTCAGTAATTTCACAAACTAAGGGTAATTCGATAATTTTGTAAACTAAGGGTAATTTAGTAATTTCACAAATCAGGGGTATTTCAATAATTTCACAAATAGAGTGTTAATGACCCAACAGAAGGTCCACTGTCGCCTCGAACGACTTAAGTATTCTACGCAGAGATAATGATACGAATGGGCCTAAGGCCCATTCTCGGCCCAAGTGGACCCACACACTCGTGTGGCCCATTCAGCCCAAACCTAGCCACATATATGAGATTCACACAGTCTAGTTCACTATCTACTACTCAATTATACAATTTACTCATATGGCCCCCAACTCATTGGGCTCACTTGGCCCCTTTCGGGCCATCGTGGCCCAATAGCCCACACCCACAAGAACACTACTAATGGCCTCAACTATTGCGTTGAAGCCCCACACGTGCGCTCGCATGCCCGTGTGGCTACCATCATCGTGTGACCGGCTTATCAGCATTTGCCGCTCTACAACTATAGTAGAGAGAGCACACACCTGATAGGAATTTGAAGCTGCTAAACCGCGCTCCGAGCACTCCTACGTCCAACGCCAACCAGGTATGCTCCTTCTCCTCCTAGGCAGCTCTATATATAGCTAGCTTCTCACCTTCCTTCTTTGTATCTTTCAGATGTGGGATCCTCTGTCAGTAGAGTTTAAATCCAAATCAAACTCTTTCCGTCCAATCTGCAAAATAAATACTCCATTACTTTCCATGAGATTCGAACCCAGGCTCCCTTGTAGCATAATCCACGCCGCTAACCACTTGGCCACAAGCCCCTCTTGTGACTAAAACCATGCGTAGCTAATTATAAATCTATGGCCAAATTCTAAAGTCCATATAAAAAGAAAACCAAAATGCAAAAGCCAAGACTTGAACCTTAGACCTCTTTCCTTCCTTGTGGCGTCACTTTGCCACTACACCACACACTCTACTTGTGTCTTTTTCTCCACATTTTATTCTTAAAGCCTACCTACTAACTCCCAAGGTTTTTTCACCTAAAACCAAAATTTTTCCTAAGGCCTAAGTTGAACCCGGGACTTCATAGAAGCCCTCTATCCTTCCAAAATCACTCACCTACTAGATCCAACTTGCACTAAAGTCGTTCTCTTGTTCCCAAAAATTTTAAACACTCCTACGCCTAAAGCCCAATGGGCCCAATCCTATTAGGCCCAACTTTGGGATGTTACAGTGTGTCCCTTGCACCTTAATTGTTGCAAAAAGAATGCTCAGTAATGAGCATGCGGGAAGAGACATGGGCGTGTGTCTCAACCGTGTGGACAACACGGCTTTGAACACGGGCATGTGCCTGGTCGTGTGAAGTCTGCACCTATTTTATGAAAAATTATAAAATTTAATTGATCACACGGCCTAAGCACATGGGCGTGTGACTTAACCGTGTGACCTTAATTTGATGATGACATCATAAATATAATGCTCCTTGATTTGAACACGACCTGAAACACAGGCGAGTCTTAGGGTCATACGGGTGTGTCTCGAACCCACACAAGTGTGTGACCCCTTTTCATGAAAAATTTTTAAGTTTTCCAAAAGTTTCCAAAGTTCTCGGTTTAGTCTCCAACCACTTTTGATACATGTTTTGGGCCTCGTAGGCTTGTTTTAGGGACGATATGAATGTTTTTGAAGAGTTTTAAATTTGGATGGAAATTTACATCTCGATTTTGTATTTTTGCTTGTGTTTAAGTTTGGTAATGCCTCGTATCCTGTTTCGGTGTCGAATATGGGTAAGGGGTGTGTGGCTAGCCCGTGTGGAAATGCCCAGGTGGTGTGGATCCTAGAAATAGCTCTATTTGCCCAATTTGGCTTGTTTTTCACTCCTTTCACTCCCAAATGCTCACATAAGTATAAAAACATGAATTTAAAGGATTAGGAGCATCAAATTCACTAATTCACATAATAAATCATCCAAAAACGCATCAAGAATGGGACTAAAAAAATGTTACTTTTATAGCTCATCAAATATCCCTACACTTAAGCGTTCGCTTGTCCTCAAGCAAAATCCTCAACTCACAATTAAAATTAATCTTTTCTCAACTTATAATTCTCATCAATAATGTTTTGAAATAATTCACAAATAATCATACATTGACAATTAAACTAAAAGAGCACTAAAGATTCAAACAATCCAGGTCAAACATTTTTAAAGCATAGGTATTTCCCTTTATCTAAGTAATTACCTTTAATTCAAAATCAACAAGAATCGACATCCTCACCAAAGATTCACTCAAATCACTCAAAGTGTTTAAGGTTCAGGAATAAGCACTCAATAGTCAAACATGAATAGTCCTTACCATAGGTTTGCATGAAAATCAAATCTCCACAAGTATAAAATGATATGATACACAAATCAAAAGGTCTTTAAGAGGTTGTAATGGGGCTTAGGTTAAAGGTGTGGAGAAAAGCTAAAAAAGTTGGTCAAAATCGAGATCGAATTGATAAATTACCAAACTAGAAAAATAGACAAATGTTGAATTAAAAGCAAGTGAATAAATTAAGAACTATTCAAGAATAAGAAAATGGGCTGCTTCTCAAAATATTAATTTAATTGTTCAAGCTCAAGCATAGAACTAAATAATAATCACTATTTCTTTTAACAATAAGAAATAATTCAACAAATCAAACAAAATAGCACAATTAGGCAACTAACCAAATCAAATCTCGACAAAAAATGGGAATCAATAAAACGGGAACAATTCTCAAAGAATAAAAAAAATGAGTTATAGGTTAAAATTAATGGGTAAATTAAGAAACAGTGTGTTAGGCTCAACGGTGTTCACTAAGGGTTAATTAAAAGGTAGGCTTTTTATGGGATAAGTAGGTTAAAACCTAAATGACTTTATCATCTTAGTATATCAAATCAAAGGTGTGGTCTCGACATGCATAATCGAAGCAAGGTCTAGAATAACAAATCAAATTGACACACTCATAACCAATAATAAAATGAACAAGAAAAATGTGTGCTCTTAAAGGCTCAAAATCTTATAAAAAATTATAGTTTTTGATGTCAAACTTGTAAATTTAAAACTTCAAGGTAATACCTCAATTTAGGGAAACAAGTTAAAATTTTTAATTCTAAAATTAAACTTATCATGCTTGATTCTCTCATGTCTTAAAGTTTAAAACAACCAATGCACAAATATCTATCAATTTAATCGAAAGCACATCAATAAAAATCACAAATTGATAAAAATTCATCCTAATAGAAGTATGAGAAAATTACTTAAACACAAGACATAGTTCAGGGATTTTCTAATAATCATATAAATAATCTCCCCACACTTAATATGTACATTTCCCTCAATGTAAAAAAATATATAATCACAGTATAAATAAAATATCATAACAGCAGGAGAAAATTGAAACTGCCCTGAATATTGGATGAAATTTCCAGAATGTTAAAAAGTGAAATTGTAGACAAATTTAGATGTAGTGCATGATTCTGAGCAAACTAATAAGAAAATAAACACAAATAGTGAATAAGATTAAAGAGTTACTAACTCGATTAGAAACAACCATAAAAAAAAAAAAATATAGTTTCAAAAGATAAAAACGAAATAATCTAAGAAAATAACAATAAACATAAAAATGAAAATAAAACAAATAAACTTATTGGTCCTCATCATCAGAAGCATTGGAGTCGTGAGTCGTCGGTGCTGAGGAGGCGATATAGAGATGCTGACAAATCTACTGCAATGTCACATCAATACTATCAAACCTCTTAAAACAATGCTGCTCGAAGCGAGTGAACTGCTCGGAGAGGTCTGCTAAAGTAGCAGTAGAACAAACAGGACGGTGACTCGAAGGTGGAGGATGAGGTGGGTCCTCATGATGCAAAGGGACATCATCAGTGAAATCCTCGAGTTCATTCTAAGAGTCAAAATGAACTAATCGGTACTGAGGAGGATCTACTCCACGAAGCTGCTAGATCATCCTCATATGGGTCATGCTCGATATTCCCTGTGGGGACATCTGGCCAGCAAGTGTAAGTGTAGTGGACTGCTTCGCTGTGTCGAGGAGACCAAAGTGTCAAGCTAGTCGAGTCACATAGGACCCTTCCTGTTGTGGTCTATCTAAAGGTGGAAAGCGAGGGCAATGAAGTAATCTAAATAAAAAATATGCCCGGTAGCCATACTCCATAAAAAATAGGCATTGGTAGTACTGACGACTCCAATGCTCTCTCTCCTACCGGTCAAAGTATGAGCTAAAAGGGCATGAATATACCGTAAAGTCAGAGGGAGACAAGTCGCATTCGAGCGACTCGCATCATTAAGTGTCATATTCGCTGTAAGATCTGCCCAACAACAAGATGGCGAGTAGTGGATGTGTAACACCCCTTACCCGTATTCAACGCTGGAATAGGGTACGAGGCATTACCAAAACACATACACTTGTAAATGTATTTAACTGAGTCATAAAATTTCATCCAAATTATACAAAATGAACTGCTAAATATTAAAGGCCAACATTCTAGGCCAAACCAATTATGACATATACAAATGACTAAGTCTCCTATACATATTAAATCATACAATCTATGCCATATCAATAGAGAATTACAATTCAAGCATGGTGTTGCATTATTATTAACACACGGACTTACCTCGAATGCCGAAACGACCATTTTACCAACTTCCTTAATTTTCGATTTTCCTTCAATTCTAGGTCCAAATCTCATTTTTCGGGTCTAAAACATCACATTTCACTTATTTAATTAATGTACTACTCAAAACAATCCTTAACTTAACTTTTAAAATTATAATTTTGCCCCTAAACTTTTACATATTTACACTTTTGCCCTAATACTCGAAAATTAAACTTTAGCCCTTATTCTTATGTTTTATAACATGATGATCATTTTTCCTTCTATGGCAACATCTGTAACATGCGAGATTTTGGGGTCTTGCATTTATCTTGTATCTATGTGCTCTTGTGTGTTGCATGGCTATTTGAGTGTGTTTGGGGGCTTCGGGAAACCTTGGGGTTAGGTAGGAGCCTTGGTGGAAATTTTTGATTTGAAGCCTTTAAGGGGAGAGCTAGGGGAGCTAGGCCTTAAGGGATTGAATATGGGATTTAAGTGCATAACAAGTGGAGTGGTGGAGTGGCAAGGAGGCATTAGTTGGAGTGTAGAGGAGTTACGTCAAGGGGAGATCCAAGGGGGAGCAGTATGGGCAACATTTTGGGTTGCATTTTGCGTCAAGAGGGGGAAGGTAGTGGATTCGGCTATGGCACTTGAAAGATGGAAGGTTGATTGGGTCAAATATTTTGAATGGGTGGCTATGAGGGGAGATAGGAGTTTGAATCATTCAAATCTGTTTGAATGAGTGGAGGGGAGGAAAATTAGGAGTGAAACAAGAGATAGGGAGAGGGGTTTGAGTGGTGGTCGAGAATGGGGTTCTAGGAGGGGGCATTTTCGATCAGGAGGAGAGTGTTTCGGGTGGGGGCTTTGTGTGTCAAAATTGGGGTGTTTAGTAGGGGGTGTTCAATTGTTTGAGTCTTTTTCTTCTTTGGTTTGTTTTACCAAAAGTGTCAGTGAGGATATTTCTATTGTTTTCTCTCCATATGACCAAAAGTCGAAAGTGAGATACCATTTGGGCATTTTTGCTCTTTTCTTTGCAACTCTTTCTCCTCTTCTCTATTTACTCTCTAAAAGCCAAAATATACTCTTCACTCTCCCCATAGCCAAAATCTCTCAAACCTTAACCCTCTCTTCTCCTTTTTCACCAATCAATTTACTCTCAAAGGTCGAATAACCCTCCTAACCATTAGAACCTTGGCCGAATCTCCCATTCACCATTTCTTTCCTCTCTTTCTCATACCTACTCCTTCTTTTCTTCTTTTATTTTATTTCTCCTCAAGCCTCATCTCCTTGCTGTATCATTCTAAGCGGAATAGCTCTTTAGTGGTAATACTCTTCATTTGTCAATTGTTAGAGGAAGCGTTGTCGCCCATTTAGTGATGATTCTCCCAAATTGGTTCTAGTGTTGTGGTAAGGATTCGATATTTCATTTTAATCATTTTCTTTTCTCTTTGGTTGCTGAAACCAAAAGCTTAATCTTGGTTCTTATGTGTGGTCGAATCTTTGAAGGGTGATTTTGGGTCTTCTGCTTGAAGCTAGCGTTAAGGGTAGTGGGGATCATCGGGACTCGTTTAACCAAGGTAAGAGGGGTTACATCTCTCATTCAGCCAAAGGCCATTTCGTGTGGACAATGGGTGTTTAGGCCGATACTAACATAGGTTATTGTAGGGTCCCGGCAACCTTTAAGTTCAAGCGAATAGTCTCCGAGATTCTATCGATTTTGGTAAAGTGCTTCCAATCAAAGTATTCTTTTAGTTCATTTAGATCTGATTAAACGTTTAACCGGATCTTCTGACCAAAGACTTGTTTAATGGATTCAAGTACCAGCCAAGGGACGAAAGGGGTTGGACATGTAGTCCCTACCCCAAAATTCAAGAAGCGGTCGATTTCATTTGTTCGGGATTGGTCATCGCGGTGTGGGCCAAATACGAACAAGATCTTAGGCAAATAGTGGTAGTATCAATTAGTGACAGTGTCGACATAGAGGGCGTGGTATTGCGAGTTATTAGGTGTGTAATTAACATACTGTTTATTTATTTGCTTTAATTTAAATATATGTATTGTGTGCGAGTAGCCGAAACAGTGGCTGTGGTGGTGTTATTACTCATGTTGGGTAATCTGGTAACCAGGTTAGTATACTACCCATGTTATGGATGTGGTTAGTAATTGTGGATCTATGTATGGATGTCATATATGCATATCTGGTATGTTCATATGTTATGTTACCATTCCATCATATTATGCTGCATGTGCATGGGGTTCGGGATATATTAATAAAGGGGAAGTGTGTACATTTATGTATGTGGATTGATGATGGCCTCGAGCCTCATCGTTGATTGATGACGACCATGAGTCTCATCGTGGATATTTATGATTTCAATCACGTGGATTTGTGGCTAGACCACTAAGTGGACTTTGAGCAGTGTACCGTCGGTATGGACTGCCAAAGAGGTGTGTAGCGGATGGAGGGTCGATTTAGTAATCCCCAGGTGTGTGGTGGTTGGATACGGGTGGTGTGTAGCAGTTGGATATTAGGTTCAGCTGGGTTAACATATTGCATCCCTATACGTGGTATGTGGTTTAATTTGGGTTAGGGCCAAGCCCAATTATGGATATGTGTGGGCTTATTGCACACTGAGTCTGGTGACTCACCTTGCTTTTCAAACAATACATGTAATTCATAGTCTATTGGACCGGGCTGGAGTGGACTCGGGGTGGCCATGCAGAAGCTGTTTTTATTTCTAAGTACATTATGAACTTTTGGTTATTTTTGGGATATCTTTATTGTAATAAGGCCGCTAAAAAAGAAAAATGTTTTGAGATATTATGGTTAAATTTCAGATTTATTATTGGATAATTAATTATTATTAAAAGTGGTTTTTAAGATGCTTATAACATAAGAATAACATATGAAGTTTTGTTGAGATGTTGGATTGCTTATAAGCAAACATTTTAACTCAAGCATGAATCATGTTTTGAACTCTAATAACCCGAAATTTTATTCATCGACAAATTGCTAATTTTGAACGAGAGACCCTTTTCTTTAAAAATGACGTTTTTGATTTAGAAAACTAAAAGCTTATTTTCACTTTCAAATAGAACTCTTTTCAACTTTTTTCTTAGTAACATTCGAATTCGGTATGCTATTTTGGACCGAGTTTGGGGTGTTACAATTTGGTATCAGAGCAAGGTTTTAAACTCGACCTTTAGGTTTTGAGGCCCATAATGTTTTCAAAATGGGTATATAAAGTTAGCTAAAAGAAATTTTTCCTGAAATGGATTTGTGAAGGCATGACACTCAAATCTTCTAGCTCAGGTCTACCAGGTAAGTCTCCTGACTGTGAAATGAATTGAGTGGAAGTGGATATATGATGCATTGTTGTTGATGATGTTATGGATATTAGAATCTAGGACATTCTCTTTAAAGACTAAAACCTTTAGGGATGTGTGCTCTTTACGAAGGAATAACTTAAAATTCTATGCCATAAAACTACTTCTTTAATCAACAAGTGGAAAGATGCTAATGCATAAAAAAATTTCTTAAAACAGATTAAAACACGGTGATAGACATGAGTTCTAGGGGACGTGGACGTAATGCGTGGGTGTGGTAGAGGTAGGATGGCAATTTTGAAACCCGTTGGGTCTGGTCATGTATCGGGGAATGAGGCATCACCGCCGGCTATAGAAATTGAGTTTCAAGATCAGACGGGTGGAGACGACGCAGTGTCTCAGGCTATGCTGCGGGTTCTGGAGAGAGTTGCGGGAGCGAATATGGGTACTAGGGCTCAAAAGTTCGTGTCTGAGTGACTCCGAGCGAATGGAGTCGAGATATTTAGGGGTGTCTCGGGGGTAACTCTGAATGTGGCGGAGTACTGGTTAGAGGCAGTCGAGAGGATCATGGATGACCTGGACTGCACTGTTGAGGAGAAGTTGAAGGGCGCTATGTCCTTACTTCGGGATGAGGCCTACCAGTGGTGGCTCATCGTCAGAGAGGGTACTTCGGCGGATCGAGTGGATTGGAGTTTCTTTAAGATAAAGTTTGAGGGGAAATACATCGGAGCTAGTTACGTGGACGCACAGAGAAAGGCGTTCTTAAACCTAGTACAATAGGGTAAGTCAATAGCGGAATATGAGGTAAAATTCTTACGGTTGAGATGGTACGCTTGGGAATTGTTGCTATAGACTATGAGCGCTTGTGAGATTTGAGGATGGGCTGCGGGTGTTGATAGCTCCTCAGTGAGAGAGGGACTTTGCCACCTTGGTGGAGAAGGCTCAGATAGCTGAGGAGGTTAAGCGAACTGAAAGACAAAACATGGATAAGGACAGAGGTAGGAATAAGAGGGGTTTTGGACCGTCTGCATCATCTAGGGGTTTCCAGAAAAAGCCTAGGGTTGAGGGTCCTACTCACGTTTCTATGCCAGTTGTTGGGAATCAATTTCGTCCGTGTGCTCAGTGTGGAAGGTCTCATGTAGGAGAGTGCTTGGGAAGGAATAAAGAGTGTTTCAGGTGTGGGTCAAAGGATCATCTGGTTAAAAATTTTCCTCAGGACATGGCTAGGACTGGGACAGTTAGGTCAGGGGTATGTACAGCTAGGAAAGGGTGGTCAACAGACGTCAAGGGGTCGTGGTCCGAATCGAGGAGGGAATGGTTTTGGCCGAGGTTGTGGAGCACCAAGCAGAGGTGCTGGGGGCTCAGATGCAAGACAGCCTGGGTTGGTTTATGCAGCCAGATGTCGTGAGGAGGGATGCACCAGATGTTATCACGGGTACATTTCTCATTTTTGGGTTACCATTTACTGCTTTAATTGATGTTGGGTCGACTCACTCTTATATTTCTAGAATGATGTCTGGAACCTTGAATGTAAACTCTAAAATTGTCTCTAGGAAGATGACAGTACTTAGCCCTATAGGGCAATCCGTAGTGGTAGATAAACTTTTTAGAGAGGTGCCTTTAGAAGTGCAAGGGTCAGTGTTTTCGGCTGACTTGATGGAGCTGCTGTTTGGGGAATTTGACTTGATCCTAGGCATGGACTGGTTAGTAAGGTATCGTGCGAATTTGGATTGTGCGACTAAGCGTATGATGTTGAGGACTTCCGAGGAAAATGAGGTTTTGGTGATAGGTGAGAGGAGAAACTATTTGTCTAATGTAGTATCTACTCTTAAGGCAGAGAGAATGGTGAAAAAGGGGTGCTTGACTTTCTTAATATTTGTTAGTGCATTGGATGATAAGGAAGCAGCAGTGGGAGAGGTCAGGACAGTAAAAGAGTTTGTGGATGTTTTTCTAGAAGAACTTTCAGGGTTGCCTCCGGATCGTGAGGTGGAGTTTAGAATCGACCTGCTGCTGGTGTTGGTGTCCATCGCTCCTTACAGGATGGCTCCGAAGGAGTTGGTTGAACTTAAAGCCCAGATCCAAAAGTTGCTAGATCGAGATTTCATTCGACCCAGTGTGTCTCCATGGGGAGCACCAGTGTTGTTTGTAAAGAAGAAGGACAGATCTATGTGTATGTGCATAGATTATCGCCAGTTGAATAAGCTGACGATCAAGAACAAGTACCCGTTACCAAGGATAGACGACTTGTTTGATCAACTTAAAGGGGCTGCGGTCTTTTCAAAGATAGATTTGAGGTCGGGGTATCACCAGCTTAAGATGAATGAAGTAGATATTCACAAGACAGCATTTTGAACTCGATACGGGCACTATGAATTCCTAGTAATACCGTTTGGGTTGACAAATGCCCTAGCTACGTTCATGGATATGATGAACCGGATGTTTTAACCTATTTGGATCGGTTCGTTGTGGTGTTCATAGATGACATTCTCGTGTATTCCAAGTCAGAAGAGGGGCATGATGCGCATCTTCGGGTAGTGCTGCAGGTTTTAAGGGAGAAGATATTGTACGCTAAGTTTAGTAAATGCGAATTTTGGTTAAGGGAAGTTCCTTTTCTGGGTCACGTGATATCTATAGAAGGGATAAGAGTAGATCTTTGAAAGATCGAGGCGGTACTGGATTGGAAACCACCTAAGTTGGTGGCAGAGATTCAAAGTTTTCTGGGGTTAGCAGGTTAACATAGAAGATTTGTCGAGGGTTTTTCCTCAATAGTAGCACCTTTGACTAAGTTGTTGAGAAAGGAGGTACCTTTTGTGTGGACGGACAAGCAGCAGGAGAGTTTCGAGAAGCTAAAAGGGGTTTTGACTGAGGCTCCGGTCTTAATTCAGCCTGAACTGGGGAAAGATTTTGTGGTGTATTGTGATGCTTCTCATACGAGGTTGGGTTGTGTGCTGATGCAGGAAGGGAAGGTTGTTGCCTATGCGTCTCGGCAGTTAAGACCTCATGAAGTCAACTATCCGACGCATGATCTAGAGTTGGCTGTAGTGGTTTTCACTTTGAAAGTGTGGAGGCATTACTTGTATGGAGAGAAGTCGATGATCTACATGGACCATAAGAGTTTGAAGTATCTGCTGACACAGGAGGAGCTGAACTTGAGACAACGAAGGTGGGTGGAGCTATTGAAGGATTACGATTGCTAGATTGAATATCACCCGGGCAAGGCGAATGTGGTAGTAGATGCACTAAGTCAGAAAGTGGTATCGAATTTGAGAGCGATGTTCGCTCATCTTAGCCTATATGACGACAGGAGTTTGTTAGCGGAGCTGCAAGTGAAGCCGATATGGTTAAGTCAGGTTAAAAAGAAATAGTTGGTGGATGAGGTTCTGAGTGCTAGACTTCTGCAAGTTCAGAATGAGGGATTAGAGGACTACAGTGTAAACAGCGACTGGGTGTTGTGTTTCCATTGTAGGCTTTGTATGCTGAAGGATGGGGAGTTGAGGCAGAAGATTCTTCGAGAATCGCATAGTAGCCCTTACGCTATACATCCTGGAGGGAGTATGTTGTATAGGGATCTACGGGATCAGTTTTGGTGGCCTGGATTGAAGCGAAAAGTTACGAAATTTGTGGGGAAGTACTTGACGTGTCAGTAGGTCAAAGCTGGACATCAAGTGCCTTCGGGGTGGCTGCAACCAGTGAAAATTTCGCAGTGGAAGTGGGAGAGAATCACGATGGATTTTGTTAGTGGGCTTCCTCTTATGCCTACTAAGAAAGATCAGTATGGGTAACCGTGAATCAGTTGATAAAATTCACTCATTTCATACCTGTTCGTGTTGATTACTCTCTGCAGAGGTTGGCGAAGTTGTATATGGCAGAAATTGTAGGACTACATGGGGTGCGGTATCGATCATATCAGATAGGGACCCTACATTTACGTCGCAATTTTGAAGGGCGTTGCATCAGGTATTGGGCACCAAGTTGGATTTTAACACAGCATTTCATCCGTAGATGGATGGCCAGTCCGAAAGGGTAATTCAGGTGTTGGAGGATATGTTGAGAGGATGCGTGATTGACTTCAGAGGTAGTTGGGAGGAATTCTTGCCCTTAGTAGAATTCGCTTACAACAACAGTTATCAAGCAAGCATTCGGATGGTGCTATATGAAGCTTTGTATAGGGGAAAGTGTCGCACTCCTACCTGTTGGACAGAGTTTGGTGAGCATCTTGTGTTAGGTCCGGAGATGGTGGCAGAATCTGAGGAGAAGGTTAAGATAATCCAGAACGCAGTTGAAGGAGGCATTTGACAGACATAAATCGTATGCGGATCTTAAGCGGAAAGAGATAAAATTTGCAGTGGGTGATCATGTGTTTTTGAAAGTTTTGTCGTGGAAGAAGGTGATGAGATTCAGACGTAAGGGTAAGCTAAGTCCTAGGTTTATAGGGCCTTATCCGGTCTTGAAGTGGGTTAGACTAGTGGCGTATCAGTTAGAGTTGCCTACAGAATTGAATCAGATGCATGATGTGTTCCACATCTCGATGCTACGACGTTACCGATCGGATCCGTCTCACGTGGTGCCAGTGGAGTAGGTGGAGTTAAGGCCAGACTTGTCCTATGAGGAAGAGCCAATTCAGATTTTGGAGTGAGATGTAAAGTGGCTACGGAAGAAATCAGTTCCTCTGGTCAAGGCGTTGTGGCGGAACCATGGTTCAGAAGAAGCTTCGTGGGAGCCGGAAGAGGCGATGCGACAATAATACCCTTACCTATTTTGACCAGGTAATTTTGAGGTTGAAATTTCTTTAAGGGGGTAGAATTGTAACATCTAGGATTTTGGGGTCTTGCATTTACCTTGTATCTATGTGCTCTTGTGTGTTGCATGGCTATTTGAGTGTGTTTGGGGGCTTCGGGAAACCTTGGGGTTAGGTAGGAGCCTTGGTGGAAATTTTTGGTTTGAAGCCTTTAGCGGAAAGCTAGGGGAGCTAGGCCTTAAGGGATTGAATATGGGATTTAAGGGCATAACAAGTGGAGTGGTGGAGTGGTAAGGAGGCGTCAGTTGGAGTGCAGGGGAGTTGCGTCAAGAGGAGTTCCAAGGGGGAGGAGGTTCGAGCAGTATGGCCAGCATTTTGGTTTGCATTTTATGTCAAGAGGGGGAAGGTAGTGGATTCGGCTATGGCACTTGAAAGGTGGAAGGTTGATTGGGTCAAATATTTTGAATGGGTGGCTATGAGGGGAGATAGGAGTTTGAATCATTCAAATCTGTTTGAATGAGTGGAGGGGATGAAAATTAGGAGTGAAACAAGGGATAGGGAGAGGGGTTTGAGTGGTGGCCGAATATGGGGTTCTAGGAGGGGGCATTTTTGGTCAGGAGGGGAGTGTTTCGGGTAGGGGCTTTGTGTCTCGAAATTGGGGTGTTTAGTAGGGGGTGTTCAATTATTTGAGTCTTTTTCTTCTTTGGTTTGTTTTGCCGAAAGTGTCAGTGAGGATCTTTCTATTCTTTTCTCTCCATATGACCAAAAGCCGAAAGTGAGATACCATTTGGGCATTTTTGCTCTTTTCTTTGCAACTCTTTCTCCTCTTCTCTATTTACTCTCTAAAAGCTGAAATATACTCTTCACTCTCCCCATAGATGAAATCTCTCAAACCTTAACCATCTCTTCTCCTTTTTCACCAATCACTTTACTCTCAAAGGTCGAATAACCCTCCTTGCCATTAGAACCTTGGCCGAATCTCCCATTCAACATTGCTTTCCTCTCTTTCTCATACCTACTCCTTCTTTTCTTCTTTTATTTTGTTTCTCCTCAAGCCTCATCTTCTTGCTGAATCATTCTAAGCCGAATAGCTCTTTGGTGGTAACACTCTTCGTTTGTCAATTGTTAGAGGAAGCGTTGTCGCTCATTTAGTGCCGATTCTCCCAAATTGGTTCTAGTGTTGTGGTAAGGATTCAATATTTCATTTTAATCCTTTTCTTTTCTCTTTGGTTGCCAAAACCAAAAGCTTAATCTTGGTTCTTATGTGTGGTCGAATCTTTGAAGAGTGATTTCGGGTCTTCTGCTTGAAGCTAGTGTTAAGGGTAGTGGGGATCTTCCGGGATTCATTTAACCAAGGTAAGAGGGGTTACATCTCTCATTCGACCAACGGCCATTTCATGTGGACAATGGGTGTTTAGGCCGATACTAACATGGGTTGTTGTAAGGTCCGGCAACCTTTAAGTTCAAGCGAATAGTCTCCGGGATTCTATCAATTTTGGTAAGGTGCTTCCAATCAAAGTATTCTTTTAGTTCATTTAGATCTGATTCAACATTTAACCTAGGTCTTCTGACCAAAGACTTATTTAATGGATTCAAGTACCAGCCAAGGGACGAAAGGGGTTGGACACGTAGTCCCTACCCCAAAATTCAAGAAGCGGTCAATTTCAGCGGTTTGGGATTGGCCGCCGGGGTGTGGGCCAGCGTCAGAACAAAATCGTAGGCAAATAGCGGTAGTATCGATTAGTGGCAGTGTCGACATAAAGGGCGTGGTATTGCGAGTTATCAGGTGTGTAATTAACACACTGTTTATTTATCTGCTTTAATTTAAATATATGTTTTGTGTGCGGTAGCTGAAATAGTGGCTGTGGTGGTGTTATTACTCATGTTGGGTAATCGGTAACCAGGTTAGTATACTACCCATGCTATGGATGTGGTTAGTAATTGTGGATCTATGTAAGGATGTCATATATGCATATCTGGTATGTTCATATGTTATGTTACCATTCCATCATATTATGCTGCATATGCATGGGGTTCGAGATATATTGATAAAGGGGAAGTGTGTGCATTTATGTACGTGGATTGATGATGGCCTCGAGCCTCATCGTTGATTGATGACGACCATGAGTCTCATTGTGGATATTTGTGATTTCAATCACGTGGATCAGTGGCTAGACCACTAAGTGGACTTTGAGCAGTGTACCATCGGTACGGACTGCCAAAGAGGTGTGTAGCGGATGGAGGGTCAATTTAGTAATCCCTAGGTGTGTGGTGGTTGGATACGGGTGGTGTGTAGCGGTTGGATATTAGGTTCGGCTAGGTTAACGTATTGCATCACTATACGTGGTATCTAGTTTAATGTGGGTTAGGGCCAAGCCCAATTGTGGATAAGTGTGGACTTATTGCACACTGAGTCTGGTGACTCACCTTGCTTTTCAAACAATGCAGGTAATTCGTAGTCTATTGGACCGAGCTGGAGTGGACACGGGGTGGCCATGCAAAGCTGTTTTTATTTCTAAGTACATTATGAACTTTTGGTTATTTTTGGGATATCTTTATTGTAATAAGTCCGCTAAAAAAGAAAAAATGTTTTGAGATATTATGGTTAAATTTCGGATTTATTATTGGATAATTAATTATTATTAAAAGTGGTTTTTAAGATGCTTATAACATAAGAGTAACATATGAAGTTTTGTTGAGATGTTGGATCACTTATAAGCAAACATTTTAACTCAAGCATGAATCATGTTTTGAACTTTAATAACCCAAAATTTTATTCACCGACAAATTGCTAATTTTGAACGAGAGACCCTTTTCTTTAAAAACGACGTTTTTGATTTAGAAAACTAAAAACTTATTTTCACTTTCAAACAGAACTCTTTTCAACCTTTTTCTCAGTAACATTCGAATTCGGCCGTGGTGTTTTGGGTTGGGTTTGGGGTGTTACAACATCAAATTCTTACTCTAACATACACTTATGAACATTAGCTATTTTTACCGATTATGTCGTTTTACTCGATTTCACTTAAAATCGCTTAGTAAAAGTTCTTTAACATAATTTCAAGCTTCATATTCTACCATAAAACATCAAAATACACACTTTTCACCTATGGGTAATTTTCCAAAGATGAACCCTAGCATGAATTATTGGTAGCATAAGCTAAATCGAGCTACCGGGACTCTAAAACCGTAAATAACTTGAAAAACGGGCTAGAACGGACTTACCATGAACTTGGAAAGTTGAGAAAACCCTAGCCATGTCTTCTCCTAGTAAATTTCATCCATATGAAGAAGATGGACAAATTTGGCATTTTAATTTTGTTTTTAATTCTTTTAATTCACAAAAGGACCAAAATGCCCTTACAAAAAAATATCTTATCTAATGTATACCATATCCATTTTTGTCCACAAATTTAATCAATAGGCTAATTACCATTTAAGAACCTCTACTTTAAAATTTCATAGCAATTTGACACCTCTAACTTCTAGAACTCAAGTTTTGTACTTTTTATAATTTAGTCCTTTTGAATAAATTGAGTGCCCAAACGTCAAAATTTTCGAGCGAAATTTTCACAAGATCGCTCCGTGAAATTGTAGACCATGAAAATATAATAAAAAATAAATTTTCTTACGTCAAATTTGTGGTCCCGAAACCATTGTTCTGACTAGGCCCTAATTCGGGATGTTAATGATGTGCCGATGTAGACGGAGGAAATACTAAGCACTCATAAACTCCTCAGTGTATAGTCCCAAAGCAGCGCCGAACTCAGGGACACTCATATGGTGCTCCAGGCCACCAAGTCTAAAAGTGATAGTGCCTGGCTTGTCATGAGTCGTCATCGCATGCTAGAAAGTAAATGTCGAGCAAAAATCCAAAGTCAACTCCATGTATGTGGGCTCAATGATAGAGAATAACCGATCCCACAAGGCTGTGGCAATAAAGGCTCGAACAAGATCAGATAGGTGGACCTACTCCAAAGCGGCCCAATCAATACATCGGCCTAAGCCGAGTGGTCACAAATTGAAGTAGCTGAAATAATTCCTCTTGGGGACCCGCTAAAAATTGGTGATAAAGGTGGCAGGCCTCGGCAGAAGTGCTCGAGGAGGAGGTTGCACTTGGGGTCTTCCACTTTTTTGAAGCGGGGATGGCGTCCTTGGACTTGCTGCGAGTGTTGGTCATAGTATGCCTAAAATAAAATAATTCACTATCAGAAAATCAAATACGCCTCACGAAAACTTAAACTAAGCCCGATAGTCAAATACTAAAAGCAAAGAACAAAATTAATAAAGACAGTGAGCAAATACATCAAAATAATAAACTAAGGATGGATCATAATAATAACCAAAATAAACTAAAACAGTAACATAAAGAATACTAATTTGATGAGAATGACGAAGAACAATAACAATAAGAGCAATAAACAAGTATAATAATAAATAATAATAATATAGCCATAATAATAATAGTGATAATTGTAACACCCCTAACCCGTATCCATCGCCGGACTAGGGTTAAAGGCGTTACCTGACAGATCAAAAACTTTCATAACATTTCATACATTTTATTCATCAATCATACACACAATGTCCCTTAAATAGGTCAACGAGACCTTAAACATATTTATAACTCGGGTTGGGACTAAAACGAAACATATACAGAAGTTCTC
This sequence comes from Gossypium rotundifolium, assembly GCA_025506655.1. Taxonomy (NCBI): domain Eukaryota; kingdom Viridiplantae; phylum Streptophyta; class Magnoliopsida; order Malvales; family Malvaceae; genus Gossypium; species Gossypium rotundifolium. Next base: position 24,407,985 of record CP106724.1, read on the forward strand.
AAAAAATTAAAAACTTTTCTAAAATACAGGGGATACATGCTCGTGGGAGCAAACCATGTGCCCTCTACGGCTGCTACGCACATCCGTGTGTCCTCCCCGTGGTCAAAACTGACTTAGCACCACGGCCATTAAGAACACCCGTATACCTTGGCCGTGGTCGGTCCTGCCAAAACCACACGACTACCAAGCACCCCCGTGTGCTAAGGCCGTGTACTATAAGTCCATATACTGACTTTCTCACACGGCTACTAGGCACGCCCGTGTACCATGGCCGTGTGCTCTTAAGCTAGCTACTGATTTTACCCCATGGTCACTAGGCACACCCATGTGCCCTGGCCGTGTGACATTATAGGTCATTTGCAAGACTAAAATGCCACCTACTTGGGTCATACCTACAAGCAACATTTACCATCACATTTTATGCACATATGACAACTAAGAACATACCAAAATAACCATTCAAACCATGCATTCAATACCAATTCCAACAATGACAAATTTCAAGACTAAAACTCATCTCATCACAAACATAATTCATTCATTTGCTTACTCAAATCTTAACCATTTTATGTGTCATATAACAATGCAAAAACATACTTCACATATCACATACATTCAAACAAATTCTCAACTCATAATTAGCCAAATCATATGGATAATATTATGAGACAAACTTATAGCAAATACTAGCCTATACATGCCATAACCAGCTATATATACATTTCCTGAGTGTACCAAAATGAGTTTAGTAGTGTGATGACGATCCTTGACAGTCCCGAGCCTTCAGTAGCTTTAATGACCTATAAAACAGAGAAAACACACAGAGTAAGCTTTCCAAAAGCTTAGTAAGTCAATATACAAACAAACTTAGCATGGAAGGCATATATGTAATTAGATACATTGGCACATCTCATTCACTTAACAAACTATTACATATATGCTTTGATTCATACTTGTGGCCACATTTGCCACTGTAACACCCCAAACCCGGTCCATGCGTTATGACCGGATCTAACATGTCACATAAGAAAAACGTGTTAACTCCTTTTTGTTCGTACTAAAAATAGGTATTATTTTGTTATAATCAAGAAAACAAATTTGATTTGAAACATATGATAAAAATACTACTAATCTCGAAGGTTGATTGACAATTTGATAATTTGAACTAGAGATCTTATAAACCGTGACTTTTCAAAATATCGTTGATAATTCAAGATAAAATTTCCAAGTTAAAAATATTTGTAAAAGTTTGTTAGTTTGTTATAAAATCCATTTGTTAATCTATTTTGGAAAAACCTTTATTTAAGTTTTTAGAAAAATTCCCATTTAAAACAATTCAAGCAAGATAATAAGTACGACTAAACATAAAGCAAAATAAAATATCCCAGAGGCCTTATTACAACTTTAAAACCCAAAATAGTAAAAGTAACGAATTAAAATGGAAAAGAAGTTTACTAATGTTCGAAAACATTATTTCCAAAGTATGGCCTCCACCGAGTCATCCATGGGCCCAAGTCCTCGTGACTGAGCATTACCTACAAGGATTAAGGAAGAAAGGAGGGTAAGTTACAAGAACTCAGTGTATAATCCCTTACTGTCATCCACTAGGACTGAACCCGCATAGTAACATTTTGGGGCCTGAGCCCATATAGCATAACCTTGGGCCAAAACCCATTTACATAACAGAATATATATATGTGCAATGTATGCAACCCAACCCATCCTAGTAATCCAAACCGCCACACACCACCGCACCATCCCATCACACTTGTGGGATCAAATCAACCCACCCCGCCAAATACACCAATCGCAGTAAGTTGCCATTTATAATATTTGTGGCTGAGCCGCCAGAGTATCATATAAAGTAATATAATCGGTGCACAGCCTTGGGTAAATACGTTTGCCACAAAGCCATAATCACGATGGCTTAGAGCCATATTTAGGTTGGCACATAGCCATTATCGAATTTGTGGCAATGTCACCAGGCTACACTTCTCTTCATTCAATTTTTTCCATCCCATGCAAAATATGTAAATGCAACATACATAATAAAGCATAATATTCACATATATAAAAACAATCATTAATCCAGTAATTTATTACGGTAAATGGCCCATTAAAGTAATTTAATAATTCACCCCACTAATGCAATTTAGCAATTCAGCCCATAGGGGCATTTTCATAATTCGGCCCATAGGGGCATTTTCGTAATTCCACAAACCAAAGGTATTTCTGTAATTTTTACCCATCGAGGGTATTTTGGTAATTTTGCAACCCCAGACTTAACTACTAATTTGGGGCAAAAAAATTGAAATTGTCCATCTGTGTCACTTTGACTAAATTGACTATAACTCGAGATAGGAAACTCGAAATTTAGATCTGTAAATTTTTCTTGAAACTAGACTCACATATCTTCTTATTACAATTTTTCTAGATTTTTGGCTTAGCCTTTTAGTACAGTTTATTCATTAAAGTTTCCCCTATTTCACTGACTAATGGTTTTGACCTCTCTTACCTTAAATTCAATTATCTCATTGTACAATTTTCATATGTTGCTTCCACTTGTTTCTATTGAAAATAGACTCACTAAGGAATCCATACATATAAATTATAACTCATAATTCACTTTGTACAATTTTGAATGATTTTTCCAAGATAGAATACGGAACCACGAAGTCATTTAAAACTAGTCTCACTATAATTAAAATATCACAGGATATAAAATTCCTTTTCCTACTCTGTTTCTTTAATATAAAAATAGACACAATAAGATTTAATTCTATATCTTATTCACTTTCTAATTCCCTTTCTCCTATTTTTTGTGATTTTTCAAAATCAGGTCATTGCTGCTAAACAAAAACTATTTCATTGCAAAATATGGTTACCACTATGGACATACGCACGCCCGAGTTGTCACCGATACTAGTTTCCAACTTTTCGATCTTTCGACCGAATCACAAAACATTTTATGCAAATATTCAAAGAGGTTTGATATTACACACTGTTTCAAACATGTATTCGGATGGGGTACGAGATTACACACCTTATTTGGATTTCTTAAAGAACCACTCTTCGTTACCCCCACAATCGTGATCCTTCCCTACTAGGTTCTAAAATCCAGCCTTGCACTTTGGCTATTGCAACGAGTTCTTAAAAATAAATAAGTGATGTACCAAAGGGTTAGCCTTCATCCAATATTCGACTGTTCCACAAGAGCAAGAAATTGATATCATCACCATAAAATAGAATCACATGAGCGTCTCAAAACATCGAAATAAAGAGTAACATCTTACAACCAATATTTGACCTAATCACCCACTTACCAATCAACTTTCGAAACTAAGGCTAAGACAACGATAAGTAGCAGTAAAGAATGGCTTGAAAGTTTCAGCAAAACAAAGGAAAAATGAACAATAGTGGTTGAGTGTTGCGGCAAAACAAAGAAGTAAGAAGAACAATTAGGCTAGGTGTTTCGGCTATCAAAGAAAGAATGACCAAAATGCATTGAGGTTTTGGTCAAAACAAAGAAAAAAAAATGCTCACTTTTGGCTTTGGAGTTTTCAGCAAAGAGGAAAAATTGGAGAAAGAAAATGACACCAAAAAGGTAAGGAGAAAACAACCTCTCAAGCACCAAAAATTGCCAATTGTCTAAAGAAAATTTGGCTATCCCTTTCCCCCTACAAACCGTGTATTGCCTTTTGCCTAAAGGAAATATGTTGACCAAAATCCTTTCCAAAACATCTTCCTCACTTTAGGCCAACATGTTCCCTACCCTTTCCTTTTCTTTTTTCTTTTTTCTTCTTTCCTTCCACTCATCCTTACCTTATTTCCTTAGCCACCTTTCTAAAATTAAAAAGTCTTCCTTACCTAAAATACCACCATGGCCGACACTATGGATGAATAGCACAAAAAAATAATCAAATTTTGCACCAAGTAGGATTCGAACCTCTTCCCTAAAGCCCTTCATGTGATGCCACATCCTCTTTACCATATGCTCATTTATGCTAGCAATTTACTCACTTATTTCCATAAGCCTTGATGCCACTTACCTTCTCTCCTTAAAGTGCTTCAACACTAAAATTTTCCTATAGCCTAACTTGAACCTGGAACTTCCTAGAAACCCCGTAACTTTCCAAAATTGCCTTCCTTATAAGTTCAACTTGAAATAATGCCATTCTCTTGTTCTCTAAAAATTTTAAATGCTTCCGTGCTCAAGGCCTAATGGGCCTAATCTTACTAGGCCCAATTTTGAGATGTTACAATTCTACCCTCTTAAAGAAATTTTGTCCTTGAAATTTCCAACTATAGGAACAGTCGCACATCCTAACCTAGCATACTACACTTTTCACAAGACTCGATCTTAATAACACTAATTCTCTTTCTATCTTAATCTTGGAAACTCTTCACATCATCAAATATCTAACCACAGAAGCAAGCAGTTATCTACCACTTATACCTAAAATTTCTACATTCAAACATCACGTCCAACCAAAACAAACTTGACTTGATGGTGATGAAACAATTTCGAGCCTTATGCTCCTTAGACCCGCATCTCAAGCATGCTCCTAACCTCCTCCAGCATTCTCCAGATAATGCCTTCTGCAATAATCGCAAGCCAGAAAATTTGGACGTGCCTTGACACGCTTCATAGAATGAGACTGAAACCTTAAAGAAATGCAATTCTTTTTCTTCTTACAGTCCACGCACCCAACTCGAAGTGCCTCACTGATTCCTTTAACCTCCTCCAATACCTCCTTAACTAACTAAGTCAACTTATCAACCCCAACTCGATCATGAGATCCCGTCTTAGCCACTGGCGAAGCTGGTGTGTCCATTTCAGGCATATGTCCCGATGCCTCAGATACAACTCTAGCACCTCGGCCTCTACCATGACCACGTCTGCCGCGTCCATATCCTCTAGCGCTCATGTTCACTAATGTCATTTTAATCTGATTACAAGTCTTATGGATCAGTATTTAATTCGATGTTTATTAAATAATGTTTTATGGAGTATAGAAAATAGAGTCGTTTTCGCAAAACGCATCCTATAGTCTCAATATCTATAGTTTTAGCTCCTAAAACTAAAAGTTTTAGAGTATTTCTATAGTTATACCACAATAATCATAATCATAAAATGATAACATATACTTACTCGACTTGGTACCGGATATCCGTGGTGCCATACTTCCTTTAGAACATGTATGTATAAATTAAGATTTTAAAAGCTTTGGAAAACGTTTTTGAACTCAAACTACAGCTGAATTTTACAACTGGGCTCTGATACCATAACATGTAACACCCTAAACCCAGCCCAATTTATGCGTTATGACCGAATCGACATGTTACATGAGAAAAACATGTTAAATCCTTTTTATTTGTACTAAAATATATATTATTTTGTTATAACCAAGAAAACAATTTTGATTTGAGATATTTGATAAAGCACTACTATCCTTGAAGGTTGATTGATAAATCGATAATCTGAACTAAAGATCTTATAAACCATGACTTTTGAAAACATCGTTTGATAATTCAAGAGAAAATTTCCAAGTTAAAATATTTGTAAAAGTTTGTTATGAAATCTATTTGTTAATTTATTTTAGAAAATCTTTATTTAAGTTTTTAAAAAAAATTCCATTTAAAACAATTTAAGCAAAATATAAGTACGTCAAACACAAAACAAAAATAAAATATTCCAGAGGCCTTATTACAACATAAAAACCCAAAATAGTAAAGTGAACGGAAATAGAAGTCTAAAGTTTCAAAATAAAACACCATTTTTGAAGTATGGCCTCCACCGAGTCATCCATGGCCCAAGTCCACATCACTGAGCATTACATGCAAGGGTTAAGGAAACGAGGTGAGTTACTAGAACTCAGTGTATAATCCCCCCTTACCGTTGTCCACTAGGCCTGAACCCATTTAGCCATATCTTGGGCCTAAACCCATATACAAAACAATGTATAAATGAATTAAAATACATGCAACCCAACCCATCCTAGTACTCCATCCGCTACACACCACCCGTACCATCCCATCACACCTGTGGGGATCAAGTCAACCCACCCCGCCAAACACACCAATTGCAGGCAATTTGCCATTTATAATATATTCTGATTGTGGCCAAGCCACCGGAATCATATTGAATCATAATAACAAACATTTTTGTGGCAATGCCACCAGGCTACACTTCTCTTCAATCATTTTTCCCATCCCATGCAAAATTATGTAATGTGACATAATAAAGCATAATATTTACAAATATAAATAACAATTATAAGTCCAGAAATTTGTTACGATAAATCGACCAATTATAGAACTTTGTTATTCGGTCCACTAATGCATTCTTAACAAATCATCCCATTAGGGCATTTCGGTAAATCGGTCTATAGGGACATTTAGGTAATTTGGCCCATCAGGGCATTTTCGTAATTTGGCCCATAAGGGCATTTTCGTAATTCAGCCCAGTAAGGGCATTTTCGTAATTCAGCCCATAAGGGCATTTCAGTAAATCGGCCCATAGGGGCATTTCGATAATTTTATCAATTTTAACATCTATTTCGACAAATCTTCAAAAATAAAGTACTTTAAGCAAATTTCTCGTTTTATGCCAACTTTACGATTTTTAGCCGTATAACAATAACAATCTACTATCAAACATTATACCGAATCATGGATCTAAGGAATTACGATGTGAGATTACACACCTGATTACGGTGAGTATTAAACTCTCTTGATCATTGGCACCTATGACAACATAACACTCGATTAATCTAATGAACGAGATTTTTATTAATCTAAATCTAAACCAAGCGATCTATTCAAACGCTTACCCTCGATATCGTGAATGACCATGATTTGTCTATTTTCACCGGATGAAGGTCCACAACCGGGTGGGAAATCTTGAACCCTCGAAACCGCTCTACGCTTGAACTTAGGAGTAGAAATCGCAAATTCGCTCCTTTTGTGTTCTCCAATCACTTTCCCTTTTAAATCGATACCACTAGCCTCCATCGGATAAAATCTTAGTTAAAACGATATTACGATATATATATATATTGATTGTCTAACTTACCACTATTTTCGTATGATCAACAAGTGGATAGATCGAGCAATTTAGACCCTATAAATAAACGATTAGTCACAACCACTATCCCGCTTAGCAAACTAACTGGTCAACGAAAAAGATCAAAATGAACCATGATGAATCCCTTACCTTAATGAGTATAAAATCGATTCCCAACGATTGTACAATAGCTACGGATGAGTCAAAGATTCGGTCTTCCACTATACTATACACTAGAAGGTGATTACATTGTAAAGAATTATGAGAGGAAGATATTTCGGTTGGAACAAAGTGAATATCCGAATGTTGATAAACACGCATTCGGCTAGGAAAGAGAAAATAAATTGATAGAATAAAATCACTTACCGATTGATCAAAGAAGTGAGTGTCAACACGAATGAGAAAGAAATAATAAAGAAGAGATGTAGAATTCAAAAGTTCGGCTATGGAGGGAAATTAAGCAAGAAGATTCGGCTATGAATTAAAGAGGAAGGAAGAAGGGTTAGAGATTTTGTGAAAAGAAAGAAAAGAAAAGAGGGAGAAAGGGTGCTATCTAGTTTTGGTTCTCAAAGGGAAGATGGGTGAAAATAATTTGGACACGATGGCTAGGTGGTTTCGGCAAAACAAAGAAAAAAAATACTTACTATTGGCTTTAGAGTTTTGACAATAAGAGAAGAAATTGAAGAAAAGAACACAAAAGAATGCTAAAAGAAATTTGGCCTAACAAGCACCAAAATTTTACCAAAGGTCTAATGAAATTTTGGCTGCTACAAAACCCCTCCCAAACCGTGTATACCATACCAAAAGAATAAAAAATTGACCATAAAAACTTTCCAAAACATTCTCCCCAAAACCGGCCAACATATCCCCCTTCTTACTCCTTTTTCTTTCATTTCTTTCCTTACCCTCATCCTTACCTTATTTCCTTAGCCACCTTACCATAATTAAAAAGTCTTCCTTGCCTTAAATAGAGCCTTGGCCGACACTTTGGATGGATAACACAAAAAAATAAACAAAAATTGTACTAGGTGGGATTCGATCCTCTTCCCCTAAAGCCCTTCATGTGATGCCACATCCTCTTTACCAAATGCCCAATTATGCTAGCAAATTACTCACTTATTTCCATAAGCATTGATGCCACTTACCTTCTCTCCTTAAAGTGCTTAAACATAAAAATTTTCTAAGGCCCATTTCAATCCCGAGCCTTCTTAGAACCCCTAAATATACACAACTAATATTCTAACTAGCCTAACGCAAGATATAATGCATAAACATAAATTCTGAATTTTAGGATGTTACAATTCTACCCCCTTTAAAGAAATTTCGGCCTCAAAATTTACCTGATTAAAGGAGATGAGGATATTGCTGTCGAATCGCGTCCTCGAGTTTCCATGTAGCTTCCTCCAATCCGTGATTACGCCATAGAACTTTTACTAACTATACTGACTTCCTTCTCAGCACCTTAACATCCCGATCTAAAATCTGTATTGGCTCCTCTTCAAAAGACAAGTCAGGTCTTCACTCAACTGCCTCCACCGGCATAATATGAGACAGATTCGAACGATAACGTCTTAACATCGATACATGGAATACACTATGTATCTGACCTAACTCCGGAGGTAACTCAAGTTGATAAGCCACTGGTCCAACACGCTTCAGTACATGGTAAGGTCCGATGAACCTAGGGCTCAACTTGCATTTCCGCCCAAATCTAAAGATCTTCTTCCAATGTGAGACCTTTAGAAAGACCTGATCTTCCACCGCAAACTCTATAACCTTACACTTCAAATCCACGTATGATTTTTGTCTATCCGAAGCTTCTTTTAACCAAGCCCAAATTACCTTAACTTTCTCCTCTGTCTCCGAAATCAACTCAGGACCCAAAAGCTAAGCTCACCCAACTCAGTCTGGCAAGTAGGAGTATGACACCTACGACCATACAATGCCTCGTAGGGTGCCATTTGAATGCTGGATTGATAGCTGTTGTTGTATGCAAACTCCCCCCAATGTAGAAAATCTTCCCAACTACCCCTAAAATCGATCACACAGCCTCTTAACATGTCTTCCAGAATCTGGATTACTTTCTCCGATCGACCATCCATCATGGATGAAATGCCGTCTTTGAAATTTAACCTTGTTCCCAAAGCCTCATGCAAAGCCTTCCAAAATCATGATGTAAACCTAGGGTACCTGTCTAATATAATAGACACTGGTACCCCATGTAACCTCACGTGAAACACCCCACACTCGGCCCACGAGCCTGGACCGGATCTGGTATGTTCCCCGGTGAAAACCATTTCAAATTCTTTTGTATTTAGGAAAAATTTGAGTGTTTTAAAGGAAAGTTTGTTTTGGGTTGGGCTTGAGTTGAAAACAAGTTTCTTTCGTTATTAAAAATCCTTTTGATTTAGGTGACAAAACGTTTGGGCTTTGAATTAAATTAATTTTACTTAATCTTTTAATAAATATAAAGATTGTATGCTCAATAAATAAAAGTAAAGTAAACGCTACTACGGCCTTATTACATCAAATAATTTCCCAAAATTAAAACCAAAATAAACTATAAATTACTTAAAATTAAATAAAAGTCCAAGTCGAATTTCTCTTCAGTGTATGGCCATCCCTAAGCTTTCAGAACCGGACCATCATTAATCGTCACGAAACATGTTCCCACAATGGGGTGAGTCACAGACTCAATGTGTACACAAACACTAAGTCTTAACAAATTAGGGCATAACATCATATTCATACGTATCATAATTTCACATTTAATGATTCAAGATAATGATGCAACCCAAACCCAAACCTAGATGCCATCCGCTACACATCCCCGCATCAACTCGCACACCGTGGGGACTACTAAGTCAACCCTCCATCCGCTACACACCATCGAAGGCGTCATGCGTCGACGTGCTTATCGCCCATATAAAAGTTGTGGCATAGCCACGAGATAATTGTGTCATGAGACACCACATTCGAATAATGTAACCGGTTACCACATTGGATAATGTGATCAAGTCACCACATTCGGATAATGTGACCAAGTCACCACATTCGAGATAGTGAGACCAAGTCATCACATTCACTTCCCTTTCTCAAATAACCCGAATGCCCCATATTATTCATATCATGCATATCATACTTAAATTCACATTCATGTCACTTTTCACATGTTAAGTATAACATATTTCATAATCCTAGTGGGAGTAGGAAAACGTACCTGAGTACTTTGTACCATAACATGGTACTTTAGCCACATTCTTACACTTTCATATTAACACATATATCAAGTTTAAGCCATAAATCTATTAAGATTAGTGTGGGGTGCACACTTGATTCACTTAACGATTTCACTTGAAATCCCAAAATCTGATCTACTACCTTAGATTTTTAATGCCTACATTCGGCCAACATGGTAATATTTAGCAAAGGCCTATTCGGCCATAAAACCAAATCCTAGTAGGATTTGTGTACTTACCTTAATGCCGATTGAATAAAAAATCAAATCCCGAAAACTTGTATTCTTCCCCTTTGAAATCAGCAAATCACTAGATCCCTTGAATCAGTTAGTTTTCGATTAAAACAAATAGATCTAAGTACTTAAGATAGGGCCTTGGCCGAATATGTGAATACACTTACCTTGGAGTTCTCAAATCCCGATACTTTGCTTATGCTCCTTCCTTGTATTCGGCCAACTCTAGATCCCTTTAACATATTAGTTTTTCGGCTTTTAAGATAATAAAAGATAGATCCAAACACTAGGATAAGCCTTGGCCGAATGCTATAGAGACTTACCTTCCAAATTTTAAATCCCAAAATTGATCTTTGCTTCCTTAATCTCCAAATTCCTATAACCATATGTTAGATTTGATCTAATATTAAAGTAGGAATAGACCTTTGGCGAATGTACATATATGTACTTACCTTGTTTTAAATCCCGAATGATCCTTAGTAATAATCGACTATGGCTCTCATAAGTAACACAAAGTTTCTGCGTTTGCAACTATGAAGAAATCGGCTAGGGCTTTGCTTATTTTCGGCTTTTGAGGCTACGAAGAATTTGGCTTGAGAAGAAGAAAATCTTGGAGAGGAGAGAAAAAAGAAATTCAGCAGAAGAAAAGAGAGGGAGAATGAATGAAGAATAGCCTTACTCTTCCTTTCTTAGCCGAAATTGCTAGGCTAGAGTCCCTACTTGGCCACCACTCTTCCTATGTGATAATTATCACTTTATCAAAAGAATTAATCCAACAATTGTCTCCTAATTAGCCGAAATTCTAAAGGAAATAAAACTCCTCTTTTGAGAGCCCACATGCCGACCACCTCTCTGCTCTTTGTAGCAAAATAAAACTTCTTTTATTTGCTTCGTAAGTGACTCGATCCCTGGCCCAAATACACTTACATGTGGCGCCATTTCCAGAGGCCCTAAGTGGCATCTTCAGGCCACTTTTCCAAGCTGTTTGTGTGTCAAATTTCACATACTTTTTCTCTTAAGGCCACCTTGCCTTAATTTCCTCTTTTAAACTTTAAAACTCGACATTTCTAAGTTATTTTTAAGTTTCCAAAAATTTTCGTTTGGCTCTTTAAACTTGACATTTCCTTACATTTCCAAGTTTCTAGAAATGTTCACTTTCCTATTTTACTTAGGTTTCCAAAATGGTCACTTTCCTATTTTACTTAGATTTCCAAAATGGTCACTTTCCTATTTTACTTATGTTTCCAAAAGTTAACTTTCCTCTTTTTAACGTAACATTTCTATACATTCCCAGGTTTCCAAAAATATTCAAAATTTATTCATAACACATAAGTCATGTCATTTCGTACAATTAAACTAGAAATGTATAGGCCCTTTTTAGGATGTTACAGTTCTACCCCCTTAAAATAATTTCGTCCTCAAAATTTCCTAGCTAAAATAATTGAGGGTATTGCTGTCGAATTGCCTCCTCTGGTTCCCACGAAGCTTCCTCCGATCCATGATTGCCATAACACTTTGACTAGAGGAACCGACTTCCTCCGTAACACTTTCACATCACGTTCCAAAATCAATCGGCTCTTCCTCGTAGGTTAAGTCTCGCCTTAGCTCTACTTGTTCAGTTGGTACCACGTGAGATGGATCCGATCGATAGCGACGTAGCATGGACACATGGAATACGTCGTGCATCTGTTACAACTCGGTGGTAACTCTAGTGGTATGCCATCGGGTCCCACTCGCTTTAGTACTCGATAGGGCCCTATAAACCTTGGGTTTAACTTCCTTTCCGACCAAACCTCATCACCTTCTTCCAAGGCGAGACTTTCGAAACACTTGGTCTCCACTTCAAACTCTATTTCGCTCCGCTTGAGGTCGGCCAGAAGACTTACGCCTATTAGAGGCTTCCTTTAACCGTGCTCGGATTATCTCAACCTTCTCTTCAGTTTCTGCCACCAACTCTAGTCCCAAAACTCGACGTTCTCCTAACTCAGTCCAACAAGTAGGAGTTCGACACTTTCGCCTGTACAATGCTTCATATGGTGCCATCCGAATGCTAGCTCGATAAGCTGTTGTTGTAGGCGAACTCGCTAAAGGAAAGTAATCCTCCCAACTTTCTAAATCCATCACACGACCTCTCAACATATCCTCCAACACTTGTATTACAGTTCGATCGCCCGTCGATTGTGGATAAAAAGCCGTAGTGAAGTCCAACTTAGTGACTAAAGCTTGATGAAGTGCCCTCCAAAATCGAGACGTGAACCTTGGGTCTCTATTCGAAATAATTAACACCGGCACTCCGTGTAGTCTCACGATTTTTGCCACATATAGCTTGGCTAACTTCTGAAGGGAATAATCCACTCTTACCGGAATGAAATGTGCGGACTTAGTCAAACGGTCCACTATTACCCATACCGAGTCCTTCTTAGTAGGCGTAAGGGGAAGCCCACAAATGAAGTCCATGGTAATTCTTTCCCACTTCCACTACGGAATCTCGATTGGCTGAAGCAATCCTGATGGGACTTGATGTTCAACCTTAACTTGCTGACACGTCAGACATTTTCCCACGAATTCAGTAACTTCCCGCTTAAGATCAGGCCACCAAAATTGTTCTCTTAAATCTCTGTACAACTTAGTGCCTCTGGGATGCATAGCATAAGGGCTACTATGCGCTTCCCGAAGAATCCTCTGTCTTAACTCCTTGTCCCTCGGCATACAGACTTTTCCTTTGAAGCACAGCATTCCCTCATCACTAAATTCATAGTCCTTTAACTCTCTATTCCATGCTTGTTGTAACTTAACACTTAAATCCTCATCAATCAACTGTCCCTCTTTCACCTCCTTCAACCACGTTGGCTTGACTTGTAACTCAGCCAACCGGCTTCCATCCTCATACAAACTTAAATGGGCGAACATTGCCCTTAGGTCCGACACAACCTTCCGACTTAGGGCATCGCCTACCACATTCGCCTTGCCGGGTGGTACTCTATCGAGCAATCATAATCCTTCAATAACTCCACCCACCTTCACGCCTCAAGTTCAACTCCTTCGAGTCAGCAGATACTTAAGGCTCTTGTGGTCCGTGTAGATCATCGACCTTTCTCCATAGAGATAGTGCCTCCACACCTTAAGGGCGAAAACCACGGCTGCTAATTCCAAGTCATGGGTTGGGTAGTTAACATCATGCGGCCTTAAGCTGCCGAGATGCGTAGCGACTACCTTTTCGTCTTGCATCAATACGCAACCCAAACTGTATGGGAAGTGTCACAATACACCGTGAATTCCTTTCACGCCCTCGTGAATCAATACCGAGCTTAGTTAAGACCTTCTTAAGCTTCTCAAAGCTCTCCTGCGCTTATCGACCATACAAAGGGTACTTCCTTCCTCAACAACTTTGTTAAGGGCGCGGCTATAGACGAGAACCCTTCTACAAACCTTCTGTAATAGCCTGCCAAACCTAAGAAACTTCAGATCTCAGCCACGGTCCTAGGTGGTTTCCAATCCAACACCGCTTCGATCTTCTTAGGATCCACTCTTATTCCCTCTGCGGATACTACATGCCCTAAGAACGCCACCTCCTTGAGCCAAAATTCACACTTGCTGAATTTGGCATAGAGCTTCTTCTCCCTTAACACTTGCAGCACAACTCGGAGTTGCTCATCATGCTCCTCTTTAGTCTTGGAATACACCAAAATATCATCGATGAACACGACGACGAATCTATCCAAGTAAGGTTGGAAAACTTGGTTCATCATGTCCATGAACGCGGCTGGGGCATTCGTCAACCTGAACGGCATTACTACAAACTCAAAATGGCCATATCTTATCCTAAAAGCTATCTTATGGATATCCCGACCTCAAGTCTATCTTTAAAAATACTGCGGCCCTTTTCAGCTGATCGAACAAGTCATCGATCCTAGGCAAAGGATACTTGTTCTTAATGGTCAGCTTATTTGACTGATGGTAATCTATGCACATACGCATAGTTTCGTCCTTCTTCTTTACAAACAGGACTGGTGCTCCCCATGGAGACACACTGGGCCGGATAAACCCACGGTCAAGTAATTCCTGGATTTGAGCCTTGAGCTCAACCAACTTTTTGGCGCCATTCGGTATGGAGCGATTGACATGGGAGTGCTCCCTGTAGCAAGTCTATTCCAAATTCCACCTCCTATCTGGGATATTCACGTAATTCCTCCGAACACATCTTCAAAGTCCTTATCGCTCTAACTCTATTGACACCTTCCTCCTTTCCATCCAACGACTTACAAAGGCTAAAAACGCCGCACCCTTTTACTTAACCATCTTTTCATTTTTAAGCGTTGAAACTACATTAGACAAGTAGTTTCTTCTTTCTCCTATCATAATGACCACCTCATCATCAGGGGTCCTTAGTTCCATTCGTTTACCCGTACAATCCAACACGGCTCGGTGTTCTACTAACCAATCCATTCCAAGTATGAGTTCAAACTCACCAAAGGGTAGTTCCATTAAGTCAGCCCGAAAATTCACTCCCTGAATCTCTAAAGGTACATTCCGAAAGATTTTATCCACCACTACAGTTTGGCCTAACGGGCTTACTACCATCATCTCCCTACCAGAAAGTTTAGAGTTTAGGCCTAGTGTTTCAACTACACTACAGGCAATATAAGAATGGGTCGAGCCCACATCAATTAAAGTATAATAAGGCTTGCCATAAATAAAGAACGTACCGGTTATGACGTCCAGTGCGTCTCCATCCTCCCTTCAGTGAATCGTATAAACCAAACCCGATTGCCTTGCCTCAGTATTAGTAGCTCCTCTGCCTTGTGTTCCACGTCCTCTGCCAGCACCATTACCTCTGTTATTCGAACCACGACCTCGTTGAGGCTGTTGTCCTCTCTACTAGCTCGATTAACATTACGAGTTCTTTGGTCGCTTTTCATCTGATCTCTTTGGACAGTCCTTGAGCAAATGGTCCTTGGACCCACACCTAAAACATCCTCCCGTCTTTTTCTAGCACTCTCCTAAGTGCTTCTTTCCACAACGATCACAAGGACGATACTGCCCTCCTGAACTAGCTTGCTGATTTCGTGGCCCATCAACTCTGGGCCTTTTCTATACATTTCCCGATGATCCATAACCCCTATTGGGTTTATTCCTATCAGAGTTCTTCTTGATCGAGTCCTTGATTCCCTCGGCTACCTTAGCCTTTTCTACTAACGCGAAAAACTCCCGCTCCTGATGTGGAGCTATCAGTAACCTTAGGTCATCCTTAGTCCGTCCTCAAACGGACACGGTGTTCATGTTCGATTCGCGACTACTCCTCGAGCATATCGGCTAACCTCGTAAATTCAACCTCATATGTCGCTCATTGACTTGTTCCTTGAACTAGTCCTAGAAAAGCTTTCTCCGCTCATCAATATAATGTGTGCCGACATACTTTTTCTGATATGCCTCCTTAGCGTACTCCCGTGTCGATCCTCGAGTGGCTCCATCCCTCACTGTCAATCACCATTGATACGCTTCATCGCATAGTAGTGCCACCATTCCTTTCAATTTCTCCTCCGGGGTCAGATGGAGCTCATCCATAATATGCTCGGTTGCTTCCAACCAGTACTCAGTTGTACTGGGTGCCACACCAGATACTCCACGAAACACCTCAGCTTTGTTGGCTCAGAGTCGCTCGAGTACAGATTTTCGAGCTCCTCAGATTTCCACCCGCGCCACCACCATTTCCAAAACTCGCAAAGATGGCTGCGACACAAAGATCATCCCCGCTTGAGCTTATCGCCGACACCGATACCGGGAGTGGTGGTGGCGGTGGTAACTCATTGTCAGACCCTTGACCCGATCTAACGGGTTCTGACACAACCATTCTTCCTCTATCGCGTCCTTGACGACCGCATCCTCTAGAATTCATATCTAACGATGCGCTTTAATCTGATTTAAGAAAGTTTTTATAAATTAGCCTTTATTCCACTGATTAACCGCGAAGAAGTTTTATGAAAAGAATTTTAGGAGTGGTTCTTTCGTATTCATACATGCACACAGTCTTCACATTCATACATTCATCAATCAATTATGAACTTCCGTTCATTTAGAGAAATGTTGTAGTTTCCACTACCCAGGGGTATCTGCGTAATTTGTCCTACAAGAGTATTTTCGTAATTTGTCAAAATAAGGTTCCTTGGTGATCTTGTCAAAAAGTATTTTGGTATTTTTAAATTCCCATGGTATTTTGGAGAATTTTTGAAATTCGAGGGTATTTCAGAAATTTTGGACCTTGGGGGTATTTTGGTAATTTTTCCATAAATCGGGGTAAATTGTAAAATTTTAATAAATCAGGGATATTTCAGAAGTTGCAAAACTTTGAGGGTTCTTTTTAAGAATTGTACTTTCCAAAACGGTGGTGTTGCAAAAATTTTAAAAATCTGGGTCATTTTGGTAATTTTGTAAGTTAGGGGCAATTTTGTAGTTTTTCCAAAATCAAGGTATTTTTGATAATTTGCAAATAAGGGTTTTTGTACTTGTTATAAAATAATGAAAATGTTGATTAGAACTGTGGGTATTTTAGACATTTTATAAACAAGGGTATTTTTGTAATTTTACCACTAGGGGTATTTTTGTAATTTTATAAATCAAAATTTTTTTTTAGGAAATTGTGTAGAAAAAGTAGTTTTCTCAAATTGAAGAAAAATGATTTTAAGAGTTTTTAAAATTTGGGTTCTTAAAAGAAAACATGGCTAGTTCCCTTTCGGGTTTTAGTTATTGGGTTTAGCCTATGACCGAGCCTTCTTGGTTAGGGTGAACCAAAGCTACGCACTAGGTAGGATTCGAGTGGAGAAGAGGTGAGTCACACGGACTGCTTAAGTACCAAGCTCCCACTGAAACCATTCCTAGGCATGCGCACTGGGGTTGCCACACCCACCCTGGACCGGATTTGGTATGTTCCCCGGTGAAAACCATTTCAAATTCTTTTGTATTTAGGAAAAATTTGAGCGTTTTAAAGGAAAGTTTGTTTTGGGTTGGGCTTGAGTTGAAAAGCAGGTTTCTTTCGTTATTAATAATCCTTTTGATTTAGGTGACAAAACGTTTGGGCTTTGAATTAAATTAATTTTACTTAATCTTTTAATAAATATAAAGATTGTATGCTCAATAAATAAAAGTAAAGTAAACGCTACTACTACTTTATTACATCAAATAATTTCCCAAAATTAAAACCAAAATAAACTATAAATTACTTAAAATTAAATAAAAGTCCAAGTCAGAATTTTTTGTGTGCATGGCCATCCCTAAGCTTCACGAACCCGGTCCATCACCGATCGTCATTCAAACATGTTCCCATTAACGGGTGAGTCAACAGACTCAATGTGTACACAAACACTAATTCTTAACAAATTCGGGCATAACAAATCATATTCATACGTATCATAATTTCACATTTAATGATTCAAGATAATGATGCAACCCAAACCCAAACCTAGATGCCATCCGCTACACATCCCGTGCATCAACCTCGCACACCGTGGGGACTACTAAGTCAACCCCCATCCGCTACACACCATCGAAGGCGATCGCTGCAATGACGTGCTCATCGCCTATATAAAAGTTGTGGCATAGCCACTAGATAATTGTGTCATGAGACACCACTTTCGGATAATGTAACCGGTTACCACATTCGGATAATGTGATCAAGTCACCACATTCGGATAATGTGACCAAGTCACCACATTCTGTGATAGTGAGACCAAGTCATCACATTCACTTCCCTTTCTCAAATAACCCGAATGCCCCATATTATTCATATCATGCATATCATACTTAAATTCACATTCATGTCACTTTTCACATGTTAAGTATAACATATTTCGTAATCCTAGTGGGAGTAGGAAAACGTAACTGAGTACTTTGTACCATAACATGGTACTTTAGCCACATTCTTACACTTTCATATTAACACATATATCAATTTTAAGCCATAAATCTATTAAGATTAGTGTGGGGTACACACTTGATTCACTTAACGATTTCACTTGAAATCCCAAAATCCGATCTACTACCTTAGATTTTTAATGCCTACATTCACCAACATGGTAATATTTAGCAAAGGCCTATTCTACATAAAACCAAATCCTAGTAGGATTTGTGTACTTACCTTAATGCCGATTGAATAAAAAATCAAATCCAAAACTTGTATTCTTCCCTTTGAAATCAAGAAATCACTAGATCCCTTGAATCGCTTAGTTTTCGATTAAAACAAATAGATCTAAGTACTTAAGATAGGGCCTTGGCGAATATGTGAATACACTTACCTTGGAGTTCTCAAATCCGATACTTTGCTTATGCTCCTTCCTTGTATTCGCCAACTCTAGATCCCTTTAACATATTAGTTTTTCGCTTTTAAGATAATAAAAGATAGATCCAAACACTAGGATAAGCCTTGGCGTAATGCTATAGAGACTTACCTTCCAAATTTTAAATCCCGAAATTGATCTTTGCTTCTTTAATGCTGTCGAAATTCCTATAACCATATGTTAGATTTGATCTAATATTAAAGTAGGGAATAGACCTTTGGCCGAATGTACATATATGTACTTACCTTGTTTTTAAATCCCGAATGATCCTTAGTAATAATCGGCTATGGCTCTCATAAGTAACACAAAGTTTCTACTTTTGTAACTATGAAGAAATCGACTAGGGCTTTGCTTATTTTCGGCTTTTGAGGCTACGTAGAATTTGGCTTGAGAAGAAGAAAATCTTGGAGAGGAGAGGAGAAAGAAATTCGACAGAAGAAAAGAGAGGGAGAATGAATGAAGAATAGCCTTACTCTTCCTTTCTTAGCCGAAATTGCTAGGCTAGAGTCCCCTACTTGGCCACCACTCTTCCTATGTGATAATTATCACTTTATCAAAAGAATTAATCCAACAATTATCTCCTAATTAGCCGAAATTCTAAAGGAAATAAAACTCCTCTTTTGAGAGCCCACATGCCGACCACCTCTCTGCTCTTTGTAGCAAAATAAAACTTCTTTTATTTGCTTCCTAAGTGACTCGATCCCTGGACCAAATACACTTGCATGTGGCGCCATTTCCAGAGGCCCTAAGTGGCATCTTCAGGCCACTTTTCCAAGCCTGTTTGTGTGTCAAATTTCACATACTTTTTCTCTTAAGGCCACCTTACTTAATTTCCTCTTTTAAACTTTAAAACTCGACATTTCTAAGTCATTTCTAAGTTTCCAAAAATTTTTGTTTGGCTCTTTAAACTTGACATTTCCTTACATTTCCAAGTGTCCAGAAATGTTCACTTTCCTATTTTACTTAGGTTTCCAAAATGGTCACTTTCCTATTTTACTTAGGTTTCCAAAATGGTCACTTTCCTATTTTACTTAGGTTTCCAAAATGTTAACTTTCCTCTTTTAACATAACATTTCTATACATTCCTGTGTTTCCAAAAATATTCAAAATTTATTCATAACACATAAGTCATGTCATTTTGTACAATTAAACCAGAAATGCATAGGCCCTTTTTAGGATGTTACATCACGACTTCCGCTATATACAACTTAGCCAACTTCTACTCTGTTCGAACAGGTAGGAAATGAGCAGTTTTGGTCAGCCGATCCACTATAACCCATACTGAATCTTTCTTAGTAGGCGTTAAGGGTAACCCACTAACAAAGTCCATCATTATTCTTTCCCATTTCCATAATGGAATTTTCATCGGTTGTAGCAACCCTGATGGCAATTGGTGTTTTGCCTTCACTTGCTAACATGTCAAACATTTACTCACGAAATCAATAACCTCCCATTTCAACCCTGGCAACCAATACTGCTCACAGAGGTCTCAGTACATCTTATTTCCCCAGGGTGCATAGCATATAGGCTACTATGTGCCTCACGCAGAATCATTTGCCTCAATTTCGAATCCTTGGGCATACAAATTCTTTCGCGGAAACATAATATTCCATTACTATTCAATCCAAAATCCCCTATCTTACCACATTCCACTTGTTGAAGTCTAGAACCCAACGCTTCATCTATCAATTGCTTTTCCTTAATCTAACTTACCCAAACAGGCTTAACTTGAAGTTCGGCTAACAAACTACCATCTTCATAAAGACTGAGATGAGCGAACATCGCTCTCAGATCTGATATCACCTTTCAACTCAATACATCTGCCACTACGTTAGCCTTTCGGGATGATACTCAATTGAGAAGTCATAATCCTTTAATAGTTCTATCCACCTCCGTTGTCTTAAGTTCAACTCTTTCTGGGTAAGGAGGTACTTCAGACTCTTGTGATCCGTATAGATAATCGACTTCTCACCGTACAGGTAGTGTCTCCAAATCTTTAGAGAAAACACCATTGCAGCTAACTCCAAATCATGAGTGGGATAATTCACCTCATGCGGCCTTAGCTGACGAGATGCATAAGCCACCACTTTTCCCCCTTGCATTAACACACATCCTAAGCCCGTGTGTGATGCATCACAGTAAACAATAAACAATAAACTCTTTACCAGCCTCAGGTTGAATCAATACTGGTGCTTCCATCAAAATTATCTTCAATTTCTCAAAACTCTCTTGCTGCTGATCTGACCACACAAACGGTACTTCCTTACGCAATAGTTTAGTCAAAGTGTAGCAATCAACGAGAACCCTTCAATGGACCGCTGTAATACCCAGCTAACCTTAGAAAACTTTAGATTTTTGCCACAGACTTCGGTGGTTTACAGTCCAACACAGCCTCTACCTTCCAAGGATCAACTCTAATTCCTTCGGCAGACACAACATGCCCCAAAAAGGTCACTTCCCTTAGCCAAAATTCGCACTTACTGAATTTGGCATACAGATACTTCTCCCTTAATATCTGCAATACTACCCGCAGATGCGAATCATGATCTTCTTCATTCTTCAAGTATACCAAGATATCATTTATGAACACTACCATGAACCAGTCTAGATAGGGTTGGAAGACCCGGTTCATCATGTCTATAAATGTAGCTGGTGCATTTGTCAACCCGAACGGCATCACTAAGAACTCGTAATGTCCATAACAAGTTTAAAATGCAGTCTTGTGAATATCCGCCTTCTTGACCTTAAGCTGGTGATACCCCGATCTCAAGTCTATCTTCGAGAAAACTGAAGCTCCTCACAGTTGATCAAACAGATCATCAATTCTCAGCAACGGATACTTATTCTTGATTGTCAACTTATTCAATTGCCTATAATCGATACACATACGCATCGACCCTCTTTCTTCTTAACAAAAAGATCGGCGCTCCCCATGGTGACACATTCGGTGGAATGAGCCCTCGATCCAATAACTCTTGGATCTGAGCTTTAAGCTCTGCTAACTCCTTTAGCACTATTCTATAAGGAGCAAAGGACACTGGAGCCGTTCCTGGCAATAACTCAATGCCAAACTCCACCTCCCGATTCGACAGCAAACTTGGAAGCTCCTCGAGAAAGACGTTCGAAAAATCTTTCACCATTCTAACACTTTCTACTGACAATTCTTTGGCATCCAAATCACTGATAAAGCTAAGAACGCTCCACACCACTTTCGCACCAACCTTTCTGCATTTAAAGCATATACCACATTAGACAGATAGTTTCTTCTTTCACCTATCATCATCGCTTCCTTATCTTCCATAGTTCTTAGTATCATCTACTTTGTAGCACAATCTAAGTTCACACAGTGTTTCACCAACCAATCCATGCCCAAAATAAGGTCAAACTCGCCGATGGTAGTTCCATCAAAGTCGCCAGAAATATTTCCCCCTGAATTTCTAAGGGCACATCCCTAAATAACTTATTTACTATCACCGTCTGTCCTAGAGGACTAATCACAGTTATTTCTGTAACAGTAATCTCAGACTAATGTTTAAGGTTCCAGACACATCACAAGCAACATACGAATTGGTGGATCCAATAACTATCAAAGCAGTAACAGGTACATCAGATATGAAAAACATATCTGTTATGATGTCAGGTGCATCACCATCCTCTCGATGTCTGACCACATAAACCAACCTTGGCTGCCTCACCTCCGTGTTACCCCTATTACCTATACCTCTACCCGGTGTGTAACATCCTAAAATTTGGAATTTTGATTGTTTCATTATTGCTTGTAGTAATCTCGATTAAATATTAATAGTGTATGTTAGGAGTTCTGAGAAGGCTCGGGTTTATTTGGGCCTTAATAAAATTTTTTATGTTTAAGTCTATTAAGGAGAGATGGTAAGTAGGTTCAAGACTTATGGAAATAAATGAGTTAAGTGCTAGCATAAATGAGCATTTGGTAAGGAGGTAGTAGCGCCATATGATAGACTTAGAGGGAGGAAGTTCAAATCCTATTGTGTGCAAATTTTGACTATTATTTTTGCATTCCTTCCCTATATGTCGGCCAAGTAAGTAAATAAGGCAAGGTGGACTTTTTATTTTAGGCAAGGTGGCTAAGGAAATAAGGAAAGGATTAAGGTAAGGTAAGGAATCAAATGAAAGGGGAAAGTAAAGGGAACATGTTGGCACAAAAAGAGGAGAGTGTTATGGAAAGTGTGGTTGGCCAATTTTTGACTATTATTGACATGAATGTGGACGGTTTTGGGTGTAGAGGGGTAGCCAAATTTTTTCTTGGTCATTTGGTAGAATTTTGATGCTTGTTAGGCCAAAATCTCTTTTGGACAATTTTGTGTTTTTATCCGAGCTTCTTCTTTTGCTTTGTGCAGAAATTACAAGCCTTTGGGGAGCATATTTTCTTCTTTCTTTTTGCTTTGGCTAAAACCTCCTAGCATATTTGTGCATTTTTCTTCTCTTTTGTTTTGTTTGGTCAAAACATTCATCTTTTGTTCATCTTCCTTTGATAGTCGAATCACCTAGCATCCATCCAACTTTTCATTCTTTTCTTTTAACCATTTCTTCAATCTTCCTCTTCTCTAAAATTGACACCACCATAAGAGTATATCTCCTTGTTTGATAATCCTCCATAGCTGAATTCCAATATCTATTTTCCTCTATAACCTGAACCTTTACGTCTTCTCAATCTTTTCTTCTCATCCATATTAACACTCATTCCTTGATCAATTGGTAAGTGTTCTTCTCAACATTTTATTTTTCTTCCTCTTTATGCCGAATATATGTCTTGTTTTGGGATGGTCATATCAACCAAAATCATCATTTTATTCTACTCTCTCAATGAAATCATTCTCTTCTTTGTAGTGGTATAGTGAGAGGTCGAATACCGCAACATCGCTTAATCATCTATAGTCATAGGACGATCGTAAGAAACGCTTAATTTCATATGTTCTATTTTAAAAATGGGCTTTGGCCCAAGATTATGCTTTATGGGCTCAGGCTCAAGTTTATGCTAAATGGGTTCAAGCCCAGTGATCGATGGTAAGGGATTATACATGGGGTAAAGAGTTCTAGTAACTCACCCCATTTCCTTATTCTTTTAAGGTAATACTCGATTTGATGTGGGTTTGGGCCATGGATGACTTGGTGGAGGCCATACTTGCCCTGCGATTGGTGTGTTTGGCTGGTGGTTGACTTGATCCCACAGTGTGATGGGATGGTACTAAATGGTTTATTTGGACTTAAGACTCATTTCTCGTTTATTTAATTACCTTACTATTTGGGATTTAATGTTGTAATAAGGCCTCAATTATTTTATTTTTGCTTTATGTTTGACGTAATTATATTTTTGCTCAAATTACTTTAAATGGGATTTTCTAAAACTTAAATAAAGATTTTCTAAAATGGATTTCAAAATAAATTTTTACAAATCTTTTAAACTCGGATATTTTCTTTCAAATTATTATCAATATTTTCAAAAGTCACGGTTTGTAAGATCACTACTTCAAATTTATCGATTTATTAATCAATCTTCGGGTTAGTAATATTTCATCAAATATTTCAAATCAAACTTGTTTTCTTGATTTTAACAAATAATTACTTATTTTCGTACGAATAAAAAGGACTTGACATATTTTTCTCATATGACATGTCAAATCTGATCATAACGCATGGGCCGGGTTTGGGGTGTTACATTTTATGGTATCAGAGCTCGGTTCAAAACTCGACTGTGGTTTGGGTTCAAAACATTTTCCAAAGCTATTCAAATTTTAAACTAATGCATGTTTTAAAAGAAGTATGGCACCATGGGTTTCCGGCACCAAGCCAAGTAAGTATATGTTATCATTGTATGATTATGATTGTTATGATATGACTATAGGAATACTCTAGACTTTTTAGTTTAAGGTATTGAAACGATAGAGATTGAGACTATAGGATACGTTTGCGAAAACAACTTTACTTCTTATACTTCATAAGATATGGATTAATAAATATCGAATAAAATACTGATTCATAAGACTGGTAATCAGATTAAAATGACTTAGTCAATATGAGCACTAGAGGATGTGGACGCGATAGACGGGGCTGTGGTAGAGGCCAAGGCGCTAGAGTTGTGTCTGAGGCGTCGGGGCATATGCCTGAAATGGGTGCACCTGCGACACCTGTGACTAAAGCTGGGTCACATGATCATATGAGAGAGGACAACGCTGTATCCCAAGCAATGTTATGAGTTCTGGAAACGGTTGCTGAGGCAAGGACTGGGATAGCAGCACGTGGGTCAATTTTGGAGCGACTCAAATCAAATGGTGCTGAGGTTTTTAGGGGTGTCTTGGGTGTGGCCCCAAATGCAGCAGAGTATTGGCTTAAGGCTGTGGAGCGGATCATGGATGATCTGGATTGTACCACCGAGCAAAAACTGAAAGGAGATTTCTTTAAGATGGCATTCTAGGGAAAGTATGTAGGGCTAGCTAATCGTTAACATCCTCGAGATGCATTTTACATAATTGAATGATGTTGCATGCGGAAGCGTTATTTGATCAATGGTGGCTCATCGTCATAAGTTAAGTAATTGGCAAAGTGGTTAAGATGCATGGATGTGTGCTTAAGGTGAAGGCACTCGCCAAGCCGATCATATTACCCGGGATTTCTTTAAGATAGCATTGGCATTGATGTGGTGGAAAGTATGTAGGGCTAGCTAATCGTGTCAAATTTCTTCATTTTGGCCGAAATTGAGTTTTAATATTTATAAAAGAGTGATCGAACTAACATAGTAGACTAATCTTTCTCTATGACAACGATAGAGGCAAGTGCACCTATCAAAGTAAGATTCTATCAATTATTTTCATCATTCTTTTTTTAGCTAGTCAATCTTTTGAAAAGATTTTTCAAAGATCTTTGTTGAAGTATAGCTCGACTACTATTTTAGATAATATCAATTTCTTTAGATGGATCACTAATCTACGTTATTTTAGGGCGATCTAAGATCAACAAGATAGGTAAGAAAAGGGTCATATGGTCACATATGTGAATTTGGTGACTTTGGTCAATATTTGACTCCTATTTGCGGTGGCTTTGGTTTAAGAATATCTTATCGATGTAACATTGTATTTTTACTCACCCAATCAAATATCTAAATGGTTTTTCGATAAATCATTTAAAAATGTGTTTGTTACTATTGTATAAATGTTTTCAAAGAAATTTTCTTAAGTTTGGTTTCCTTTTGATTTTATTAATTCCTCTAAAAATAATGTTTCGCTTAAAGTTTTACTTGAGGAACATACCAAATCCTGTTAGGCTTTTTGGTAGGGTTTGGGGTGTTTCAAATCGTGTCAAACAATGAGTTTTAATATTTATAAAAGAGTGATCGAACCTATAGACTAATTGTGACAACGATAGAGGCAAGTGCACCTATAAAGAGTATAGCTAGGCAAGAATATCTTATCGAACTAAGGGAACCTAAAAGTACTTTCATCTCTATTATTTAGCCCGAAATTTGGAGTGATTGAATTATTAAACTAACGAAATACTTAAACTAAATGCAAAGACAAAAGATTGAATTGGAGAAAGACTTTAGGAAAACTCAGTTGATAAAGATGATACCCTCATGAAGAATCCACCTATCACTTCACTTATTATTTATTCCCCAAACCATATAATTTTTTTACTTAGCTTGATCCGTGAGACTCCCTAATCTATATTAAACCCTCTCTCGAGGCGAATAATGTCTAACCTTAGGTTAATTAGTGGAACTCTCATTCTCTTATAATAACCCCCTAAGGAAGTAGTAAATCAATCAATGGATTCCCATATTAAGTTTTCACCCTAATCTGACAAAATCTTGTAACCCTATCTCTAGGCGCTCGGTCAACTCTGCTCAATTATGCTAGATCTACTCTTAGGTAGGGTCTATTCCTCTTCCACCTAAGTACATCAGATTAAATTAAGTAACATAATTAAGAACAAACCAAGTACTTATCATATAATTAAGAAATCAAATAACAAAATCCATCATAGGTTTCATCCCCTTCAGGTATCTGAGGGGTTTAGTTCATAACTAAATACGAAAACATGTCAAGAGAAAAGAATAAACAAAACATAAGAAATCCCTAAAACCCCCTGAAGGAATTAAAGGAGAGATCCTCCGACTTGAGTGGAGTTTCGACTTCTTGAGATGGATCAACTGGCTATCTTCAAGTGACTCCCTAAAAGATGAACGCTTCGACAAAAGCCTTTGCCAAAAAGCTCCCCTTTAATGTTTGCCTTGGGTAGTTTATATAGGCTTTGGGATGCTATACTTGGCTCCTAAGTATCTCCTTCAAGTAGAATTACCATTATGGTGTTGGAGTAGACTTAGGAGTATGTTTCTTTGGCTTCAAGCATCCAAATCCAAGTGAAATTGCTCTCTCCCGTGGCAGGGGCACGACCATGGCACATACCCGTGTAAATCGTGGTTGGGCTGTGTCTCGATTCTGTCATTTTGGGCACGGCCGTGTGAGTCAAGATTCAGGCCGTGGTTCAAGTATGTCAATTTGGGCACGGCCATGTAGATCACCAGGCACGTCCGTGTGATGAATAGGTGCTGCACAACCTTGTGTTACGTAGTTGAGGCTGTGCTCTAGGTAATTGGCGAGGCACAGTCGTGTGGGCTTTAGGCCAGGCTGTGTTGATTGCTTGCTAAGGCCTAATTACTCCGTTTTAAGCCCATTTTGTGTTCTTTTTATCCTCGGGTGCTTTCCTGAGTATAAACATGAAAAGAAAGGATTAAAAGCACCTTTTTATAGAAATAAAGGGCTAAATCATCCAAAAGCCTATTAAATATGGGGTTAAAATATGTTACTTTTACGGTTTATCAAATACCTCCACACTTAAGCTTTTGCTTGTCCTCAAGCAAAATTCTCAACTTACAATTAAAACAAATTTCCCATAATTCATAATTCCTATCTACAATGTCTCATCATAACTCATAGATAATTTATACATGGATAATTCAATTCAAAGAACCCTAAAGATTCAATTACGATAAGTCATACCTTTATAGCATGAAAACATAGGTGTCTCCCCTTATCTAAGTGATTATCTTTAATTTAAAATCGACAAGAACTGACATCCTCACCAAAGATTCACTCACTTGAAGGTGTTTAAGGTTCAAGAATAAGCACTCTAAGGCAGACCTGAAAAGTTAATCCCATAGGCTTGCCTGAAAATCAAATCTCCACCACTGTATATGAGATGATACACAGATCAAAAAGTCTTTAATCAGGGTTGTAATGGGGCTAAGGTTAAGGGTGTGGATACATGCTAGATTAGAGGTTTAGAATCGAGACTGACTTGACAAATCGCCTAACTAGAAACACTGAACTAAATATGAATATTTTACTTCGAATGAACACTAATAATACCGCTATAGATAATTACTAACGAATATTTTCATTACTTAAAAATTTATAATACTTTAATATGAGCTTTTCTTCAACAATTGGAGTTTAAATGCTCTAAGCTCTTTTATTATACTACTAATATTGAATATACTTGGATTTTTTTAAGACAAACCAAAATAAACATAATTGAAGGATCTTTGGTGATTGACATAACCTAATTCAGTAATTGATCAAATCAATTCTCGATAGAGGGGTAGTCAAAGGAATGTTGATAACAAATACAAAGGGATTTTGGTTTAATATTAGTGGGTGAGTCAATAAAAAGGTTGTTAGGATTCAATGGGGTTCACTAGGGGTTAATTTGTATGGGTAGGCTTTTTTAGTTGAGTGAATGGGTTAAAACCTAGGTTCCTTTATCATCTCAGTGTATCAAATCATTAATGTGGTCTCGACATGCATAAACGAGACAAGTTCTAGAATAACAGTTCAAAGTTGACACACTTATAATCAATTAAAGTGAGCACGAAAAAGGGTATATGCTCTATAAGGCTCGAAATCTCACAAAAAATTATGGGTGTTTTGACATCAATCCTTATAAATTTTGAACTTCAAGGTGATACTCAAATTCGGTTCAACAACCTATCAATTTTAATTTTTAGAAAGTAGACTTATCATGGTCGATTCTCTAGTATTCTTTCAAATTTAATCATCAATGCAAAATTAACTAAGACTTATTCTAAAACATATCAATAAAAATCATAAATCATTAGAAATTTCACCCTAATTAATATATGAGAAAAATACTTAAGATCAAGACTAATTTCAGGGTTTTGAGAATTATGGAAAAAGTTAGGCACTATTACCCCCACACTTAAGATGTACATTGCCCTCAATGTACAAAGATAGATAATGATAATTAGATGCAAAATCAAAAAGATAAGTGGGGAAAGTAATACTCCCTAAAATCTGGATGATCCTTGAGTCTTTGGTGGCGGTGATGGTGTTTTCTATTGGCCTGGTGGAGTGGCTACCGAAAAGTAATTTGCTAGATGAAGAAATTGGGTAGCCTACGAAGACATAACCAAGAGATCTAATAGTATATTTAAAGACTAAGAAAATAAAGAGAAGGAGATTAAGAAGAAAACTAAAATTTAAATAAAAGTCTAATGGACTAAGAAGCCTTTATTAGCGGGTGGTTCGTGGGGTGTGTATGATTTCTAAGGCTGTGGAGTGTTGGTGATGGTGGAAGTGGCGTGATTCCCTAGCAGCCTTTAGAACCTAAAACCAAGAAACTAATATGAAATACATTAAATTAAGCAGAAAAGAAGTATAGATAAGGAAGATAAAGGAGATGAGAAAAGAAAAATTGAACCAAAAAGGTTTCCGAGACTCTTGGCGTGTCAATTAAGTGAAGCTACCGGCATGAACTCATGTTGAGGTCTCCTCTGAGGTGACGATGTTTACTTTCTTATGTTTCTTCGGCATGATCTTTGTGTTGCTCAAGAGTCTTGGACCTTTTCTATGAATAGAGAAAAAAAAAATTTGGAAGAAGAGAAGGAAGAAAGAAGATGGGAGAGAGGGGAAGGCTGTGGGGGTTTAAATAAAATTTCAAATCTGGCCTGTTCCCATGCCCGTGTGCCGAGGGTGTGTCGATTCACACGGCCGCCTCGCACGGCCGTGTTGTAGAGTGTGTTATTCTTCCATGCCCGGTTGTCGATTGGCATGTCTATTTCTAGAAAGCCACTATAGGAGCACGGTTGGAATGCACGGCGTGGTCTACCCGTGCTCAATAAGTCAATATCTTTGCACGATTGTGAAGCACGGCCGTGCTATTTTTGTTGGTGCTCGTGCTGTGGGTGGTTGGATCCGTGATGTTGGGGGTGGTTGGACTAACTTGCATAGCTCTGCTCTGTCAGGGTGATGGTTACAGTGGTCCACATGGCCACAGGCACGGTCATGTGTAAGGTTGTGTGGCTTGAAAACCTACATCTTTGTTTTAAATGTGGAGAGAGAAGAGAGAAGGAAAGAAAAGAAAAAATAGTTTTTTTTAAAAATAAAAGTGTTAGTGCTCGGGTTGCCTCCCAAGAAGTGCTCGTTTATAGTCTTAAGCTAGACTGTCTTAGACCTTGAAGATTTTAGGGAGGTTTAAAGATTTGAATACTTTCCCTCTTATTGACAGTTTTATTTTCGTGACAAAGTTTAGGTCGAGAAGCGTTTACCTTGAAATTGTCGAACATTGGATTGCTTATCTCGACTATTTCGTGTGGGAAAACATCATGTACCTGAAGGAGTATTTCTTCCTTTTCTTTAGTTCTGTTGAACTAATGTAAGGATCGACTTTGTCTAACAATACCTGGTCTCCTATTTTAAAGGATTTGATGTCCCTATGAGCTCTTCTGGTGGTGCCATAGGTTTTACTTCGTGTGGATCCGACTTTTCTTTGGTGTGTATCTTCTGATCTTCTAATTTGTTGGTCTTCCAATTTTGTTCCTAGTGTGATTTTTCTGTGACTACTTGAGGACTATGAGTTGGCTTATCTTTGATGCTTTGTGATGTTTCCTGCGATGAAGTTTGAACAATTTGATTATCTATTGAAACAACTTTTTTACCTTCATCTTCTATTATTTTGGCTGAGTCGAGAGCTTGAAGATTGACCGATTCATCTCCTACACGAAGTATGAGTTCTCCTATGGCAACGTCAATTTTAGTCTTGGCAATTGCAAGAAAAGGTCTTCCTAAAATTAAAGGGATTGAATTTCCCTCATCCATGTCTAAAACAACAAAATATACTGGGAAAACAAATTGATCGATTTTTACTAAAACGTCTTCAATAATGCCCTTAGGAATTCTAGCAGTTTTATCAGCTAATTGAATACTCATCCTAGTTTGTTTGGGATTCCCTAGACCTAGTCGTTTAAACAGTGCATAAGGCGTGACATTTATACTTGCCCCTAAATCGGCTAACGCATTATCAATAGTTAAACTACCAATTAAACATGGAATCGTAAAACTCCCTGGATCTTTTAGTTTCTGTGGTAGTCTGTTCTATAGCATTGCTGAGCATGTTGCGTTAAGTTCTACGTGGTGCTCTTAATCTATTTTGCATTTATTTTTCAAGAGCCATCTTAAAAATCTCCTTGAGTCGGGCATCTAAAAAAGAGCTTCAAGAAGAGGTAAGTTAATATGTAATTTCTTTAAAAGTTTTAGAAACTTACCAAATTGTTCCTCTGAATCATCTTTTTTTACTGCTTCGGGATAAGGTATGCGAGGTTTGTATTCTTTGATTATTGGTTTTGGCCTCTCTTGTGCTACCTTTGTTTTACCTTTTTCTTCCTTAGTTTCTTGTACTGAGCTGGGCTCGTCTACTTTTGTATCCTCTTGAGCTGTGATGGATTGGATTTACTTTTTTTGGGTTTATTTCTGTGTTGCTTGGTAGACATCCTTGTTGACGTTCAGAAATCACCTTTGTGAGATGTCCCACTGACCTAGTAAGTTCTCCAAGTTGATTCTCGATTCCTTTGATCTATTTTTGTTGCTCATCACGTATTGCTTTAGTCTTTTGGAGACGAGAATCTATAGCTGCCATGAATTTTGTCAACATCTCTTCAAGGTTTGATTTCTTTTCCTGTGGATAGGGCTGATTTTGGTAATTTGGAGTAGGTTGATGCCTTTGATTTCTTTGATTTCCTTGTCCTCCCCACGAAAAATTTGGGTGGTTCCTCCAACCTGCATTATAAGTGTTACTATAAGGGTTATTATTAGATCGAAAATTGTTACCTATATAGTTGGTCTGCTTGTTTTCTTCTCCTGGTTGATAGGGTGGGTACTCAGAATTTGCCACATTCCCGCTTGCTTCGCATTGCATGACTGGATGTACTTGTAAAGAACATAAATTATCAAGCTTTTTATTCATTAACTCTACCTGTGTTGACAGCATTATCACTGCGTCTATGTTAAAAACTCCGGCTAATTTTGTCAGTTTAGCTCTTGTAATTTTCCATTGATAGGTGTTTAATGACATCTCCTCAATAAAATCGTAAGCCGCTTCAGGAGTTTTATTATTCAATGTTCCATCGGCTGATGAATCGATCATTTGCCTAGTTGGAGAGTTCACACCATTGTAAAAAGTTTGGGCTTGAAGCCACAAAGGTAATTCGTGGTGTGGGCATCTCCTTAGGGGATCATTGTATCTTTCCCATGCATCATATAATGTTTCTGCGTCATTCTGCACAAAAGAAGATATGTCATTCCTAAATTTACCCATTTTGGCTGGTGGAAAATATTTTAAAAGAAATTTTTCGGTCATTTGATCCCATGTGGTAATTGACCCTCATGGTAACAAGTTCAACCACTGCTTTGCTTTATTCCTAAATGAAAAAGGGAATAACCGAAGACGTATGGCATCATCAGAAACGCCATTTATTTTGAAGGTATCACAAAATTCTAAAAAAATATATATATGAGTGTTTGGATCTTCATCCTGCAAACCATCAAATTGAACAAACTGTTGAATCATTTGTATTGTGTTAGGCTTTAATTCAAAATTATTAGCAGCTATAGCGGGCCTAACAATACTAGATTCTGCTCCTGTCAAATTAGGTTTAGCATAATCATACATAGTACGCGAAGCATTCTGTTCTTGCACATTTTGTGGGTTGTTCTCGTCCATCCCTTCAGTAGGATTGGATCTTTGTTGTTATTCTCTTTGATAGTCTAGGGCTCATCTAATTTTTTTGCGATTTCTGTGAGCGGTAGCTTCAATGTCACTCTCGTATTCTAATGGTCCTCTCAGATTCCTTCTAGTCATAAACTAGAGGTACCTGTTAGAAAAGAAAGAAAGAAATTTAGAAAACAAAATACATGTATAAAAATAAGAGAAATTTAAAAATAAAGATAATGTCTAAAGTAATAGAAATAGAGCTTTCTTAATATTTTAGGATTTCCTGGCAACGGCACCAAAATCTTAATCGTGTCAAACATTTTAGTTTTAATATTTATAAAAGAATGATCAAACTTGTAGACTAACTATGACAACGATAGAGGCAAGTGCACCTATCGAACAATAGTATAGCTTAGGCAAGAATATCTTATCGAACCCAAGGGAACCTAAAAGTACTACTACTCACTTTCTCTCTATTATTTAGCCTGAAATTTGGAGTGATTGAATTATTAAACTAACGGAATACTTAGAATAAATGCAAAGAAAAAAGATTGAATTGGAGAAAGACTTTAGGAAAACTCAGTTGATAAAGATGATACCCTCAAAAAGAATCCACCTATGACTTCACTTATTATTTATTCCCCAAACCATATAGTTTTTTTACTTAGCTTGATCCATGAGACTCCCTAATCTATATTAAATCCTCTCTCGAGGCGAATAACGTCTAACCTTAGGTTAATTAGTGGAACTCTCGTTCTCTTATAATAACCCCCTAAGGAAGTAGTAAATCGATCAATGGATTCCCATATTAGGTTTCACCCTAATCTGGCAAAATCTCGTAACCCTATCTCTAGGCGCCCTATCAACTCCGCTCAAGTATGCTAGATCTACTCTTAGGTAGGGTCTATTCCTCCTCCACCTAAGCACATCAGATTAAATTAAGCAACATAATTAAGAACAAACCTAGTACTTATCATATAATTTAGAAATCAAATAACAAAATCCATCATAGGTTTCATCCCTTTCGTATCTCGAGGGTTTAGTTCATAACTAAATACAAAACATCTCAAGAGAAAAGAATAAACAAAACATAAGAAATCCCTAAAACCCCTTGAAGGAATTAAAGGAGAGATCCTCCGTCTTGAGTGGAGTTCCAACTTCTTGAGATGGATCAACTGGCTATCTTCAAGTGACTCCCTAAAAGATGAATGCTTTGTCAAAAGCCTCTACCAAAAAGCTCCCCTTTAATGTTTGCCTTGGGTAGTTTATATAGGCTTTGGGATGCTATACTTGGCTCCTAAGTATCTCCTTCAAGTAGAATTACTATTAGGGTGTTGAAGTAGACTTAGGAGTATGTTTCTTTGGCTTTAAGCATCCAAATCCAAGTGAAATTGCTCTCTCCCGCGGCAGGGGCACGGCCATGGCACACACCCGTGTAAATCATGGTTGGGCCGTGTCTTGATTCTGTCATTTTGGACAGCTGTGTGAGTCAAGATTCAGGCCGTGCTTCAGGTCTGTCGATTTGGGCATGGCCATGTAGATCACTAGGCACGTCTGTGTGATGAATAGATGTTGCACGGCCGTGTGTTACATAGTTGAGGCCGTGCTCTAGGTAATTGGCGAGGCACGGTCGTGTGGGCTTTGGGCCAGGCTGTGTTGATTGCTTGCTAAGGCCCAATTACTCCATTTTAAGCCCGTTTTGTGTTCTTTTTATCCTCGGGTGCTTTCCTGAGTATAAACATGAAAAGAAAGGATTAAAAGCACCTTTTTATAGAAATCAAGGGCTAAATCATCCAAAAGCCTATTAAATATGGGGTTAAAATATGTTACTTTTACGGTTTATCACTAGCTTTGTGGATGCCCGAAGGAAAGAATTCCTAAATCTGGTTCAAGGAGGTACGACTGTTACAACATACGAGGCAAAATTTTTGCGTCTGAGTGAGTATGCTCAAGAATAGTGCCAACTGATTACGAACGTTGTGTGCATTTTGAGGATAGGTTGCGTGATGAGCTGTGGGTACTGATCGCTTCATAGAAAGAAAGGAATTTTGCCCTACTAGTGGAGAAAGCCAAAATAGCGAAAAAGGTTAAACACTCGGAGAGGCAGCACCGAGATAGAGATAGGGTGGAATAAAAGAGACTTGGGGTATTCGGGTCCTACTAGAGGATTTTACAAGAGGCCCAGGAATGAGGAGCCAACTCGAGCTAGAGTACCAGTTGCTACCAATCGATTCTGTAGGTGTGCGATTACGAAAACGATACCCAAGTGAATGTTGGAAGAGAACCGGTGGTTATTTCAAATGTGGTTCCAAGGACCATAGGCTTAGAGATTGCCCTTGACAGACTGCTCAGACTCAGGATGCTCATAACTTTGATGCACAGCCAACTAGAGGTGCTCAGCAGCCACCGAGAGGCCGTGGGCTAGGTCGATGTGGTAATGGCGTAAGATGAGGTTAGGGTGCTCCGGGTAGAGGTATTGGTAATAGGGGTAACACGGAGGCGAGACAGCCATGGTTGGTCTATGCGGTTAGACGTCGAGAGGATGACAAAGCACCTGATGTGATAACCTGTACATTCTTCATATCTGATGTACCTATTACTGCTTTGATAGATATCAGATCGACCCATTCGTATGTTGCTAGTGCTGTATCTAAAAATCTGAATATTAGTTTTGAAATTACTGCTAGAGAGATGATGGTAATTAGTCCTTTAGGATAGTCTGTGATAGTAAATATATTGTTTAGAGATGTGCCCCTAAAAATTCAAGGAGAAACATTTTTGGTGGATTTGATGGAACTGCCATTCGGCGAGTTCGACCTTATTTTGGGCATGGACTGGTTGGTGAAACACCGTGCGAACTTGGATTGTGCTACAAAGCTAATGATACTAAGAACTTCAGAGGATAAGGAAATAATGATGATAGGTGAAAAAAGAAACTACTTGTCTAATGTGGTATCGGCTTTAAAGGCAGAAAAGTTGGTGCGAAAAGGGTGTGGAGCATTCTTAGCCTTCATTAGTGCGTTGGATGCCAAGGAATTGTCGATGGAAGGTGTTAGAATGGTGAAAGGGTTTTCGAATGTCTTTCTCGAGGAACTTCTAGGGTTGCCTCCGGATCGGGAGGTAGAGTTTGGCATTGAGTTATTGCCAGGAACAACTCCGGTGTCCATTGCTCCTTATAGAATGGCAAGAAGGTGTAACACCGGTTTTAGGGGCTATCACGGTTGTGTGTAATTCAGTGTTAGTAGGTTTTGGGAGTGCTTGGATGAGTTTTAGGGTTTTAGAAATGTTTGGATGAAAGGGGAAGGCTTTGAAAAATTTTGGATTTTTAATGGAAAAGGGAATCGGGCCAAGGGAGGCCTTAAGAATAATTTTCGGTAATTTATGGCACAAGAATGGCACTGGCAAAGTGGCTTCATCTTGCCGCTAAGGGGTGGAAGTAAGCGCCCTTGAGGGCTTGGGTTTGAGTCCAAGCGGCAACAAAGGTGGTTTTAATATTTTTGGGTTATGGCGCTACAGGATGGAAGCCTTAAAAAGGAGTTGGGGCATGTTTTGACACAAAGAACTCATTGGTCAATTGGCTAGCGTGCGTCACTTAGGCGCTGGAGGGAAGAGAGAGCGCGGGTTCGAGGGCTGGAGCAGCAGTTTGGGCGTTTTATATTTTGCTTGTGATGAAATGAGGTAGGAAGGGTTTAAAATAAATGTTGGGGCCTTATAGCATAAAAATCAAAGTGGCCAAATGGCACAGGGCCGCTTGATCTTGGTTACCCCTGTGTCCCGTGTTCGAACCAGAGTGGTGCGATTAGAATTTTATTTTGTTTTGGTCTTTTTACGTGAGTTGGTGGCATGAAGGTGGAGGCACCGGGAGTGCATTGGATTAAGTCTTCTTTGTTTTGTTTTCTTTAAATTAGGTTGGTAAGTAAGTGATAATTTATTTTATTTATTTTAGATAATTGTAGGATTATTTTAATTAGTTTAAATTAGTAAATAAGAGTTGTGATTGGTTTATTTAAATTTGATAAGGAGATAGAATATGGGATAAATTGAGAAGAGGACTAATTCAAATTAGATTGAATTAGTATGTGGTGTGATTTTGGAGTCTTCAAGGGAAGGGGGTGTCGAACTCTTTAAATAGGGGAGGTGCTCACCTTTTGCCTTTTTCCCATTGCCCTCTTTAGTCAATTTTGCTTCACAAATTCTCCATTTGTTCTCCTCATCTCCCTAAGCCAAACCTTCATTGCTATCTTCCTTCTTTCTATTCTTTTTTTTAATCCTTGGTCAAATCACTCACCCTTTCATCTCTCTTCTCTTCCATTTGGTGCTAAATCAAAAGTGCACCCTATACCTTTCTTTCCTCTTTTCAAACCTTTTGGCGAAACCCTATTCCCTTTCCATTGGGTTTCTTTTGTTAGCGAATCTACACCCCACCCTTGTGCTGAATTTCCTTTCTTCAATTTGGTAGCACCTTGGTAATATTAGCATAGATCTCTTGGGTTTTCGTTGCAATCGTTGTTGAAGGTACTCTAGGATTTTGAGGTATTCAGTCAAGCCTCAGTTGCTAGCAGTCGACTTGGTAAGTGGTGGTAAGGGTTTTGGTAAGTTATGTATTTGGTATTTGATTAAGACTGAGGTTGTTAAGTATTTGATGCTAAGGCCGATTGTAGGGGAGAAGAGCCTAACGCAGGAGACTTTCTTTGGAGTGGTTTAGTCAGCGTTTGCGGAAACATTAAGTAGCGTTTCGGGATTCGACCAGTTGAGGTAAGGATATTTAGTAAGGTTTAATATTTGCATGTATGAGTTGGGATTTAACCGTTGTTCTGATTAAGTGTGTTGATGGAGGCTACGACTAGTCAAGAGGAGAAAGGGAAAACTCCCATCCCGAAGTTCAAGAAGAGATCGGTTTCTACTGTACAAGATTGGCCACCGGGGTGTGGGCGTGCAACGAAAAACGATAGGCAGATAACGGTAGTCTCACTAAACGATAGCGTCGGGATCGAGGTTTAGAGCTTTGGTTATAAGGTGTGTAGTTAGCCATTGTTTAGGGATTTGCGTGATATTTGCTCATTTAATATGTTTGCTAACAAGTGCGATAAAGGTGAAATTGATACCCTTGAAGGGGGTATGGTGATGACGAGTTAGTAGCAAATTGGTTAAAAAGTGATAATTGATTTTAATATGTGAGTATGCCTATATTTGTGAATATCATGTACATGCATCATCTCAAACATCATATTATGTTACATGTGCATGGGTGGGTTTTTGAAAGAAGAATGCGGGTGTACTTGATGCGTGGTTGATGTCGACTTTGTGCTACATCGTGGATTAGTCTTGACCGAGGTCGCGTTGTGGATCTTTGCGATTTAGTTCGCGTGGTTACCTTGATTGATATCGGCTTTATGCCATATCGTGGCTTAGTGGGTGGTGTGTGCCCCATCGTGGTTTGATGTTAGCTACACGCTACATCGTGGATGGCATTGGTTGCCTTTTGGAGGGAAAAGAGAGGGTGACTCGATAGTCCCGGTGTGTGGTAGGTGGTTAAGGGGTGTGTAGCGGATGGACCTTAGGATTGGGTTGGGTTTCATGTTGCATCGTTCTGTTATGAAATGATATGGAAATGGGCCAAGCCCAATATGACATGTGGATTGGTATGTTTTGAGAACATACGTGGAAATGGGCCAAGCCAGGTGATCGATGGATGATGAGAAAGGGCCTAGCCAGTGCTTGAATATGATTTGATTGTGGGCCAAGCCCAGATTATGGTAATGTCTAAATGGTTATATTTACATGTTGCATTTGATAATTGGGATGTTATGTGGCTAGCATGTGGGTGGATTTCGATGGTTTTAATTACACACTGAGTCCGTGTGACTCATCCAATTATTTATCCAACATCGCAGGTGACATGTTGATCGGACCGGGTCGGAGAGGATGCAAGGTGGCCCATGCAGAAGGAGATTTATTTAATTATTTTTAAGCAATTTTAATACTAAGTGTTTTGTTTAATATTGGTTGTAATAAGGGCCACTTTTGTTTAAAGTACTCTTTTTATGGATGACAAAATTTATATCGTACTTAGAAATATTTTTACAAATGATTTATCTTTTAATAAAATATAATAAAGTTTTAATTCAAACCAAGCTTATTACTTAATAATTTTTAGTGGACACACTTTCCAAAAGTTAACAAAATTTTCAAGTTTTATTCCAAAGACAAAAATTTTCAACCGTCATTCCTCAGTGACATAACCAGATCCGGTCAAGGCTCGTGGGCCAGGTTTGGGGATGTTACAGAAGGAGTTAGCGGAGCTTAAAGCTCAAATTCAAGAGCTATTGGATCAGGGATTCATGCGACCGGATGTGTCACCATAGGGAGCACCGGCCTTGTTCGTCAAGAAGAAGGATGGGTCGATGCGTATGTGCATCGATTATAGACAGTGAAATAAGTTAACGACCAAGAATAGGTATCCGTTGTTGAGAATCGACGATCTGTTTGATAAACTACGAGGAGCTTCGATTTTCTCGAAGATAGATTTAAGATTGGGTTATCACCAGCTTAAGGTCAAAGAAGCGGATATTCATAAGACTACGTTTTGAACCCGTTATGGACGTTATGAATTCTTGGTGATGCTGTTTAGGTTGACTAATGCACCAGCTGCTTTTATGGACATGATGAACTGGGTCTTCCAACCCTATTTAGATCGGTTTGTGGTGGTGTTCATAGATGACATCTTGGTATACTCAAAGAACGAAGAAGAAGATGATTCACATCTGCGGGTAGTATTGCAGATTTTGTGAGAAAAGAAACTTTATGCCAAATTCAGTAAGTGTGAATTTTTGCTGAAGGAAGTGATCGTTTTGGGGCATGTTGTGTCGACCGAAGGAATAAGAGTGTAACACCCCATACCCGGTCTATGCGTAAAGACGAGATTTGGTTTGTTACATAGATCGAACAATCTTAATAATTAAAGTAAATCAAAATTTCAAAATCATCGTTTTACTTATATGGTTTAATAAAAACCAAAAGACTATTTTAAATTTGATGAATATGAGAAAACATTAATTGAAAATATCATTAATATTATATTGATAAAATCCTTAGAGTAAATTTTTATAAGAGTTCAAAATATTTAAGAAAATGATAAAGGAATTTCATATATTTGAAAACCCAAATTATTTTAAGAAAACAAAATAACTATAAGCCCATATGAATAGTCCAAAACATAATTTAAATCCATCCATACATAAAATCCATAAAATATTTATAGAGGCCTTATTACATCAAACCCATAATAGTAAATTATAGAAAGTCTTCAATAAAAGTTCAAAGTTTCATTAACCCTTATTTGTAGTATGGCCCTTCAAGTCATCCTCGGCCCAAGTCCACGTCAATTTCCATTACGAGATAAAAATTTGAGGAGTGAGTTACTTAGAACTCGGTGTATAACTCACTTACTTATTCATTGGACAGATCATCAAATCATTATTTTGGGCTTGAGCGAGTCAACAGTTTAACAATATAAATAATAATATGTATGCAAAATGAAGTTCCCAACCCCAAACCTAATTTCCATCCACTACACACCCCCGTACCAACCATCACACTGTGGGATCAAGTCAACCCACCCCGCCATCACACCAATCGTAGGCATTAAGCCATTTTATATTTGTGGCAGAGCCACCAAACTAGATTATGACAAAGTCACCGAACTAGAGGCATTGAGCCATTAATATTTGTGGCAGAGCCACCGAACTAGAGGCAAATAGCCATTTAGTTATTTTGTGGCAGAGCCACCGAACTAGATTTTGGCAACAGGCCTTTCTTCTCTTCATTATTAATCCCAACCCATGCAACATGTATGCAAAAATTTGTCAATGTTCATATGATGATTTTATCAAAAGACTTAATTAACATAAGAGTCAATATTTCTAGCTTTTGTTAAGGCCCAAAATTTCGAAATAGCATTTAGCCCATTTAGCAATCTATCATCTTAAACCCAATTTACGATCTAGCTAAGAGTTTGGCCCATTTAACAATTTATCAGGCTTTTCGGCCCATTTAACAATTTATCAGGCTATTTGGCCCATTTATCGATCTAGCAGAGATTTCGGCCCATTTATCGATCTAGCAGAGATTTCGACCCATTTATCGATCTAGCGAGATTTCACCCATTTATCGATCTAGTAGATTTGACCCATTTAACAATTTAACGAGGATTTCGACCCATTTAACTATCTATCCAAGATTTGACCCATTTTCTAACTAGCATATTTTTACGCCCATTTACTAACTAGCAAACTTATCTACCATTTTACGATCTAATACATCTTTGGCCCATTTACACATGAGATTTTAGTATTCATTTTACTACCTACACATCGAGGGCATTTTGTAATTTTCACATTTTTAATAATTTTCATGAATATTTCACCAAAATACCAAATATTTCTATTATGCCGATTTTGTCGGTTTTTACGATTTTTACTCCATACCACGAATGACATCCAACCCGAGAAAAGTGTGAAGTTACACACCTTGATATCGTGAGTACTAAACCTTCCCACTCTTCAACACCTAAACATAATACGATCTATTAGAACACTATCATTTATCAAAAATATTCTATTGGGATTCGATCCAAATCCTTACCCCTTTGATTTTGAATCACTTCTATTTTCGGTTTCTCCTCGTTTATCGATTCGTTGCTCGCTGAAAATCCACTAACGTACAAAGGCTCAGGAGTACGAACTACTTCAAATAATTGATTTCCCTCGGTTGTTGGTCCGCAACCCGGTGGAAAATCCTGGATTCCTGAAATAGCCCTTCGTTTAGTAATAGGGGGATTTGCGAAACCGCCCCTCTTTCGAAGGCTATGGACTGCCTTTTTCGCCTCTATCTTGAATGTCTCTAAAGACATAAGATTATTAGTTCGACTTATTAATATCGAAAAATGATGAGCGTTAATAAGATTTGGGATTTTACTTACCACGATTTGTCTTCGTTCCATGAGAATAAATCGAAGATTTTGATCCTACAAACGAATCGATTAATAACTAACTATACTAACTAAATAAAATCCTTAAAATAAAAATCTCCTTACCTTGATTCTTGAAATCGATTGTGGTAAGAGAAAATGAAGAGATTTTGTCACAAGAGTATATTACATTCGCCATGGGTGATATAAAATTGAAGAAAATTATAATGAAGAAGAAAAATGGAGAAAAGGGAGATAGGATGGTATGGTTCGGTTTCAAGAGAGAAAGAGAAAGAAAGGAAAAGAAAGGAGAAAGAAAGAGAAGAAAAATATTCTTAGTTTGGAAGAAAATACATTGGCATAGGAGGAGAAAATGAGAAGATGAAAGGAAGAAAATTATTTGCTTGTCTATGTACTTTCGGTCACAAAGAAAAAGGATTTGGGAGAGAAAAGTTTCAACCGAAATGGTCACAAGAGAATGGCTCAAAGAAGAAGAAAAAGATGAATTGTGTACTCAAATATCTGGAAATTTTAATTAGAGAGAATATGGGTGGAGAAAATGCTTTGTTAAGAAAGTGACCAAAATGAAAGAGTTTCTCAAGCTACCATACTCTCAACCAAAACCGCCACCCCTTTTGCCTCATTGTCAGTCAAATACTTGGCTAACAAAGGCCAACCTATTGCCACCCTTTCTTTCCATAGCACACTCCCCTTTCAAGCCATTTGTTCCCTTACTTTCCTTATCCTAATGATTTCTTTCCTCATCTTAGATATTTCCTTAATCTTTTAGCTATCATACCAAAAATAAAGAAGTCAAACTTCCATGTTTGCTTCTTGGCCGACACTTGATAGATGGAAGCAAAAAAATAAAATTTTCAAGTTGCAAGCTAGAAGATTCGAACCTCCTCCCTCATGTCTAAGTCATGGCGCCATCACCACTATGCTATTAACTCATTTATGCCATCTTTTAGCACTTTAATTAATCTAAGTCCTAAGGTCATTTAAATTCTTTGCTCTAAAGTATACTTAATAAAAATAATATTTATTCTAACTCCAAGTAACCTGAACTATCATTTAGCAACATAATGATACTCAATTATTTTGGATGTTACAAAGAGTTGACCCTTGGAAGGTAGAGGCTGTGTTGGATTGGAAACCACCGAAGTCAGTGGCTGAAATTTAGAGTTTTCTAGGGTTGGCTGGTTATTACAAGCGTTTCGTTGAGGGGCTTTCGTTGATCGTTGCACCCTTAACAAAGCTATTGCGCAAGGGAGTACCATTTGTGTGGTCAGATCAGCAGTATGAGAGCTTTGAGAAATTAAAGAAGATTCTGACAGAAGCATCGGTATTGATTCAACCTAAGGCTGGGAAAGTTTATTGTTTATTGTGATGCGTCACACATAGGCTTGGGATGTGTGTTGATGCAAGGAGGAAAAGTGGTGGCTTATGCATCTCGTCAATTAAGGCCGCATGAAGTGAATTATCCCACTCATGATTTAGAGTTAGTGGCAGTGGTGTTTGCTTTGAAGATATGGAAACACTATCTGTACGGTGAGAAGTCGACTATCTATACAGATCATAAGAGTCTAAAGTACCTCCTTACCCAAAAGGAGTTGAACTTGAGGCAGTGGAGGTGGATAGAACTATTGAAGGATTATGACTTCTCAATCGAATATCATCCCGGAAAGGCTAACGTGGTGGAAGATACGTTAAGTCGTAAGGTGATATCGGATTTGAGAGCGATGCTTGCTCACCTTAGCCTATATGATTGTGAAATTGAGCTAAATAAATCAAGTATATATGAAGTTTATATGTTTATGATAAGTAAAGGTAGGCAAGGTACCTAATGTGATTTTATGAATTTCCAGGTGTGATGAGTGTTTATGTGGTTTAAATGGGTTAAATTTTGGCCTAGTTGAATTGAATTACTAAAAAACTTGAGATGATTTATTTGTTTATGGCTTACTAAGGTTTCAAAGCTTACTTTGTGCATTCTTTCTCTGTTTTATATATATTTAAAGCTAGCTCGAGTTCGGGATCGTCGAGGAATGTCATCACACTATCAAAATCTATTTTGGTATCTTGAAAGAAAACTTGTGTTTAAGATATATGGCATGTATAGTCTAGCTTGATATGCTTGGTCTTGAAATGTGTATATATTTATCCATGCAAAAATGGCTTAATCTTGATAGTAATGCTTATGTGTATTTAGCCATGGCAATAGCTTATTATAGAAGTATATTTCATGGTGTATATATGCATGGTATTTGGTTATATGTCTTGGTTGAGTAATGATATGAATGACTTATAAATAGCTCATTTAGTAAGCTTGAAACATGATTTGATTTGCATTTATGGTTGGTCTTGTGATTCGGCTCAATGATAAGGTAAATTGATGAATTTATGTTCGGATGTGTAAAGGTTATTTAAATCGGTTTGTAATGGTTAAGCATGCACATATTATATGCTTGAATGAGTGAGTTTTTAGGTACGATTTAAGATGGAAATGGTATGGATTTTGGGGTTTAAATTTGATAATCGAATATTGGGTTAATGGATTTGGTTGTGTATATGAAATTTTGGCATGGTACATTGCATATGAAATTGGCATGTTTAAATTCGATTATTGAACTTAGAAAATGGTTAAGGTTAGTCAAGTGGGCAGTGTATGGAATGGTTAGTTTTACAATTGAAATTCGGTCATTTAGAAATGCTTGTATGTACTTGTATAATTTTTCCGATTTTGTCGTATGGTATAGTTCAGCTTAAGTTAATATGTACATGTACAAAGTTCATAAATTATTTAGATTGATATTAGTTAATGTTATGAATTGATAAGGTTAGTTGTGGTTTAAATATGCGCAAGTGG
Source organism: Gossypium rotundifolium (assembly GCA_025506655.1). Lineage (NCBI taxonomy): Eukaryota > Viridiplantae > Streptophyta > Magnoliopsida > Malvales > Malvaceae > Gossypium > Gossypium rotundifolium. The sequence continues at coordinate 24,452,730 of CP106724.1, forward strand.
GTAAGTTTATATAATGGATGTATTGTTGTAAGTTGAGTATATGAAAGTGACATATGATTGATGTTTATTTAGGTGTCCAAATGCCTTACTATATAGACATAAAATTCGCTAATGGAATTATAATGTATATGTATTATGATATGATGTTTTATAATAGCAAAATATGTTTGGTTAGTTGGTTAAGTGGTACACATGTAAGAATGTTATAAATTTATGACGTATGGTTTGAATTTGGTTTTCATGTGTTAGTTTGATTAAACATTTGATTTGGATTGGCTTTATGATTCATATATTCAAATCTAGTATAAATGGTTAGTGGACATTCGATTTTAGTAATGTTACAAATGTATCGTTATTCTTTAGTGCATGAAAGGTGATAAATGATTGTGTTGAATTGTGTCTTATACGGTAATGCCTTGTAACCCTAATTTGGCGACGAATACGGGTTAGGGGTGTTACATGGGTAAAAATTCTAGACTTCAAAATAACCCTTATAGTAATAAATATAATGCAGGATGGAGGAATCACCCAAAGTTCTCATGGGGTGGTCAAGGAAACCAAATACCACAACCCCCTCCAGGCTTTCAACAACCCTACCAGTAAGAGAAGAAACCAAACCTTGAAGAGATGTTGTCAAAATTTATTTTGGTTTTAGAAACCTTGAAGAAACTGAACCTTGAAAAACTGAGCGACTTTGAAAAATCAACAAGCGTCAATTCATGGGTTGAAAAATCAAATTGGGCAGCTTGCTAAATTGGTTTTAGAAAGGCAGTAAAGTAGTTTACCTAGTAACACTGAACCCAACCCAAAAAAGCATGTGAAAGCAATTACATTAAGGAATGGGAAAGTATTGGCTGAAATCGAAAAGAAGCTACAATAAGAATATGAAATGGAAAATGATGAGGGAGTAAACCCCAAAGAAATTCAAACACTAGTTCTTAAAGAATACAAATCACTGATCCCATATACGGCAAAGTTAAAAAAAGACCGCATGGATGAACAATTTGGTAAGTTTCTTAAACTTTTCAAACAATTGCATATTAACTTACCTTTTGTTGAAGCTATCTCGTAGATGTCGACATATGCAAAATTTTTAAATGACCTATTAAGAAATAAAAGGAAGTTTGAAGAGTTATCCACTATGGAACTCAACGAGGAATGTTTAGCTATTCTCCAAAATAAACTGCCAACTAAGATGAAAGATCCAGGAAGTTTTATTATTCCCTTTTTTATTGGTGTTTAACATTGAGAAAGCCTTAGTTTATTTGGGTGCTAGCATTAATTTGATGCCTTATAAAATGTTCAAGCAACTAGGTCTTGGGGAACCAACACCCACTAGGATGAGTATTTAAGTAACTGATAGATTTGTTAAATATCCTAGGGGTATTATTGAAGATGTATTTGTAAAAGTAGATAAATTCATATTCCCTATTGATTTTGTTGTGCTTAACATGTATGAGGATGTTGAGGTACTTTTAATTTTAGGTCGTCCCTTTTTAGCCATTGCTAAGGCTATCATTGATGTGGGTGATGGTAAACTTGTGCTTATGGTAGGTGATGAGGAGATTATTTTTAAAATCTATGATGCTATGCGATTCTCTAGAGAACAAGATGACTCTTGCTATTTTATTGACTCTATTGTTCATGTTATTCAAGATTCATTACAGGAAATCGGTCACAAGGACACGTTAGAACTGTGTTTAATTCAAGAAGAGGAGGTAGATGGCGATGATGCTGTAATAAGTAAAAAAAATGATTTAGTCTCTAATGAGTCTTTACTAAGATAGATAAATTATGAGGACATTGAGGTAAGCAAGGAATTGAAATTAAAACCCTTTATTGAAGAACCTCCCAAATTGGAACTGAAGCAATTACCAAATCACCTAGAGTATGCATTTCTTGGAGACAATTCTACATTACCAGTGATTATTTCTTCAGATTTAAAGCCAAATGAGAAAGATGAGTTATGGAAAGTGATGAAGGAACATAAACGAGCTATAACTTGAAAGATTTCTGACATTAGAGGGATCAGTCCTTCTTTTTGCACCCATAAAATTTTAATGGAAGATGAATACAAACCATGTGTGCAAGCTTAAAGAAGGCTAAATCCTAACATGAAGGAAGTTGTTGAGGCTGAAGTAATTAAGTTTCAAGATGCTGGAGTTATTTATCCTATTTTTGATAGTACTTGGGTGACTCATGTGCAGGTTGTTCCTAAGAAGGGAGGCATGACTGTTGTAGCCAACGAGAAGAACGAGTTGATTCCAATGAGAACAGTCACAGGATGGAGAGTTTATATTGACTATAGAAAATTGAACGATGCCACGAGGAAAGATCATTTTTCTCTACCATTCATAGATCAAATGTTGGAAAGATTATCTGGTCATATGTATTATTCCTTCTTAGATGGTCTCTCTGGCTACTTTCAAATCCCGATAGCTCCTGAGGACCAAGAAAAAATGAAATTTACGTGTCCATATGGTACATTTACTTATCGAAGAATGCCTTTTGGATTATGTAATGCTCTTGCTACTTTTCAGTGTTGCATGTTAGCCATCTTTGACGAACTTGTGGAAGAAATTATAGAGGTATTTCTGAATGACTTTTAGGTATTTGGTAATTCTTTCCATCTTTGTCTTAAAAATTTAAAACGAGTTTTAATGAGATGTGAGGAAACAAACCTTATGCTTAATTGGGAAAAATGTCACTTCATGGTTCGAGAAGGGATTGTGTTGGGCCATAAAATTTCTAGTAAAGGGATTGAGGTTGATAGAGAAAAAATTAAAACCATCGAAAAATTACCTCCCCCTAGTTCAGTTAAGGTTGTTTGAAGTTTTTAAGGACATATTGGGATCTATAGAAGGTTTATTAAAGATTTTTCTAAAATTGCTAAACTTTTAACTAATTTTCTAGAAAAGATGTGCCATTCGATTTTAGTCAGGAATGCTTAGAAGCATTAAATACACTAAGGAAAAATTAATTAATGCCTCGATTATGGTTGCACCTTATTGGAATTTACCCTTTGAACTAATGTTTGATGTGAGTGATTTTGCAGTAGGTGCGGTTCTTGGACAGCGAAGAGACAAGCATTTTCAGCCAATCTATTATGCCAGTAAGACGTTGACAGAAGAATAAGAAAATTACACTACAATAGAAAAAGAATTGTTAGCTGTGGTTTTTGCATTTGGTAAATTTAAATCATACGTAATATTATCTAAAGTTGTTGTTTACACTGACCATTCAGCTCTCCCCTATCTTCTAACTAAATTGGATGCAAAACATCGACTTATAAGATGGATTTTATTATTGCAGGAGTTCAATTTGGAAATCCAAGATAAGAAGGGAGCTAAAAGTCTCGCAGTAGATCACCTCTGCAAACTAGAGAATTCACATCTCAAGGAGTTTAATGAGAGTGAGATAAATGACACGTTTCCTGATGGAAAACTCTAGGTTATAACTAATTTTGAAGTCCCTTTGGTTTACGGATATCACAAATTACTTGGCTGCTAACATCCTACCAAAAGGTTGACACATCATCAAAAGAAGCGATTCTTTGTCGAAGTGAAAATTTATTTTGGGGAGGATCCTTTTCTTTTATGTGTATGTGCAGATCAAGTAATTCGAAGGTGTGTTATAAATCAGAAGCGAGTAAAATCTTGGAACATTGTCACTCAGAACCAACAAGAGGACATTACAGTGGGACTAGGACAACACACAAAATACTTGAATCAGGTTTTTATTGGCCCACACTGTTCAAGGATGCAAACAGGTATGTTGATTCTTGTGATAGATGCCAGAGAACAGGTAATATTTCTAAACGTGATGAAATGTCTCAAACTTATATGCTCTCATGTGCAATTTTTGACGTCTGGGATATTGATTTCATGGGCCCATTTCCTAGCTCTTCCGATAATAAATACATCCTAGTTGCAGTCGATTATATGTCTAAATGGGTAGAAGCTCAAGCTTTACCTACCAATGATGCTAGAGTGGTAGTTCGATTTCTTAAGAAGCTCTTTTCTCGATTTGGAACACCTAGAGTGATTATTACTAATAGCGATACACATTTTTGTAACGCTCAATTTGATAAGGTCCTTAAGAAGTATGGGGTGCATCATAGAACAGCTACCCCTTATCACCCTTAAAATAGTGGGCAAGTTGAAGTTGTGAATCGAGAAATCAAAAGTGTCCTAGAAAAAACGTAAAATCAAATAGGAAGGATTGGGGAATAAAATTAGATGACACTTTATGGGCTTATAGGACTGCATATAAAACACCCATAGGAACATCTCCTTACAGACTTGTGTATGGAAAGAGTTGTCACTTACCGCTTGAACTTGAGCACAAAACATTCTGGGTAATAAAATTTCTAAACTATGATCTCAAACTTGCAGGTGAGAAGAGATTGATGCAACTAAACGAGTTAGATGAGTGACGAGCGAATGCTTACGAGAACTTAAGACTATATAAAAAGCAACAAAGCTACGCCACGATGCTCGTTTGAAGTAGCCCAAACAATTCACAGTTGGGAATCTTGTCCTTTTATACAATTCAAAGCTCAAGTTGTTTCCCAAAAGTGAAATCAAGATGGTTAGGCCCATTCATAGTACAGACCATTTGCCCATACGGTATGATAGAGGTAACCCAACCGGCATATGGCACATTCAAGGTAAACAATCATCGACTCAAACTTTATAATGGTGATGATTTTAGAAATGATAGAAAGAAGTTTTGGCTCCGTGAACATTCGTAACCGTGAGCACAAGGTAAGTCGAGCTTAGAATTTAAGTAGGAGCTTTTCGGGAAGCATCTCGAGTGTTAACACTGCTAATCCTTTTAATTTTATTTCATGTTATTTTTAAAACTAATAAATTTTAAAAAAAAGTGTTTTCAACCCATACATCCTAGACACACGGGCTGTAACACCCCAAACCCGGTCAAAATGCTACAATCGGATTTGACATGTCACGGGAATAAAACGATTGAAAATTGATTTGATTCATTTAAAGAGAAAGCTATTGTAAATTTTTTTTAAGATATGTCGTTGTATTTTGCAATGTGGAAAACATGTTGATACTTGGTTTTAGAAACACTTGATTGCCTTATTGTTTCTTTCGTATTTATAACTTAGTCGATGACCACTTTGGGAAGCGAGTTTTCCTTTTGTTAGATTTTGAAAACACCAATTCATAACGTTTAAGTATGCATAAAAAAGTTAAAGAACCAATTAAATAAAACATCCCAAAAATAAACTTCAATGACCTTATTACATAAGCGAAAACCAAAATCAAGTGAAATAACTAAGTTTAAATAGAAAATTTTGTAATGAACCAAATGTTGTGCATGGCCACCTTAAGTCCACTCGGCTCCATATCCACGATCTAAACCTGATCGCAAAATATAATGGAAGGGTGAGTCACCTAGAATCGTGTGTAAGTCCCCTCCCAAAAGAAAATATACCTTACAGATTAGGATACAAATATGCATGTCATGCAACCCATCAACCTAGGTATCCATCCATGTCTCCCAAATCTACCTCTTGTGGTACCAAACCTTTGGTGGTGCCAAACCACCGTAACCAAGTTTCAAGGATATTATATGTGGTACCAAACCTTTGGTAACCGGTTCTGAAAATAACATATGTGGTACCAAACCTTTGGTGGTGCCAAACCACTAAGACTTAGTCATAATTTTTATAATATGTGGGCCAACCCACTGTGTGATAACAAATCATTGGTGACAGTCTGATAGATCATACTTCCCCCTCCTCTCATCACCCATAACACATATTTATGCCAACAATATCAGTATGATCATGCTTAACATACAAAATTACGTATAAAAAATAACATGCTTTCATAGATCACAATTACTGCGAGAAATAATAACAACTTACCCGACATCCTCGCTTTTACCCACAGGGGTATTTTAGTAACCATTGTCATCACTCCGGCTTTTAACAACACACAGCATATAACATATTTAGCATAGAAAGTGTGTAAGAGTTACACACCTGGTTTTCGTACTAACGCTTTTACTATTTCTACGCTACTGTCACTCGAGACTACTACGATTGGCCTCCGATCTAACTCGATGTTGGCCCACACCCGGATGGCCAATCGCGCACTCCTGACACAGATCGCTTTTTGTATTTTGGCATTGGGTTTATAGATCGAACCCCTCCTACTGCTTGACTGCTATTCGAGTCCATAATAACCCTTGGTCACTAAACCAATCAAACCGATGAGATCCAATAAATAAACATAGTGTTTAAACGAAACCTTACCTAGCTTTTAGATCCCGAAAGTCTTTATGAAAATGTCACCACCAACCTACATTCGGCCAACACCCATTCATTAAACCAAACCCTTAAACGCAATCAAATGAGTATCATAACCCATTCGGCTAACCATATTGAACAAGAAAGGCCATTTGGCCAAACCTACCATTAACCACCTGCCTTCGGCTTTCCACAAACGGCACTTGTGACTATAGCAAGGTAGGATTCGGCTTTTATGGACAGAGAGGGAAATCAACAAGCCTTAGAACAAGTTATTTGGATTAGAACTTGATAGAAATGAAGAAATCGTAGAGAAGAGAAATCCTAAAACTCACTAGATTACAGTGGAGTATTTGGCTTACGATGCACCTTCGAAAAATAGAGAAACCTCCTTGATGGTTCGACTATGGAGGAAGGAGAAAAATAAAAATGAAAAGATGATAACTAGCTACTAAATTCGGCAATACACAAGCACCCACACACAGTTGGAATTTCGGCCAACTCTCCCCCTCCTGATAGCCCTTATCCTGCATGATAATCCAATCTTTATCTCACCTATAGAAGAGACCACCTTCAAACCAACTCTCTCCTTTCCTTTATCATCTTTTATCACTTAATTAAAAAGAAATAAAGCTCCCAAATTAAAGCAAATGTGCCGTCCACCTCCTTCCCTTCTCAGTGCCGAAATTTGACCCATCCACTTGGGCCCCAAGTGGCCACACAAGGCCTAAACTCCTCCCCCTTGTGACGCCACCCCTATGCCCATTTAAAGCACCTCCAATTTTTGGGCCACTAGCCCAACTGGCCACTAAACATAATAATTTTAATTTAATTACTACTAACACTATTTATCAGCCACCTAACCCAGGTTTTAAAACTCAAACCCGAGCCCAATACACACCTCAAAGCCTTTAACCCACTAACTTACCCATGCAACGTACCAAATGCACAGACCCACAAAATCAGGATATTACACGGGCATCTCCCAGGGCGTGTGCACTATAAGGGGTTTGACAGTGAGTTATACGGCTGGACACACTAGTGTATCCTAGGTCGTATGGCTCTTGGGACTTTATTTTTCAAAAATTCAATGGATACATGGCTTAATTTAGTCCACACGATAATTTGAACCCTGGAGCAATTTTTTTCAATTTTAAATCAAGTCAGAGAGTTACACTGGCAAGGCACACAGTTGTGTCTTGAGCCACAAGGGCATGTGGGAGTTCCCACGGGCATGGGAAAAGAGAAGAACACCGCACACGGCCATGAGACACAACCGTGTGGAACACACGAGCATGTCCTAGGTCGTGTTAACCTTAGAGCTAATTGTAATAGGCCAATTTAGCCCGGGCCCATACAAAAGCTAAAACCAAAAATAAAACCAAAATAACAAAAAAATAAACCAATAATTTTTTTAGGGGTTCAAAGTCCATTTACAGTTTTAGCCTAAACACAAGCCAAAATAAATATAAAAACTTAATATTGAAATTCCAATTATATTTTACATTGGCCCAAATTCAGATTGTTGCCCAGTAACACCCTAAACCCGGCCCATGAGCCCTGACCGGATCTGGTATGTCACGGAGTAAAAGCGTTTTGAAAGACATTGATTTTCTGGTGAAAACTTGTTAAAATATGGCTAAGGTTTTTTTTTTTTGAAACGGGGTTTTGAAAACTTAGTTGGGCTTTTTATAAACATGGTTGTGTTGAAAGCCTTTGAAAACATTTGATCATTTAAAATTTAAGGAACTTTCAAAACCATGATTGACTTGGTGAATTTTGTTACCCGATGGTAACATCTTTGAAAAACCCGTGGAAGTTATTAAGTTGGAAAAAGTTACTTTTAACCGGTTTACTTAACATTTATAAATTCATTTGTAGCATGGCATAAGTAAAATAAAATAACATCGTAAACATCCAAATAAAAATTCAGCGGCCTTATTAGAACCCAATTTAAAAACTTAGAAAAGAAAATAAATAGACTTAAAGATAATAAATTAAATTCAAATCCTTCAAATAAGCATGGCCACCTCGAGTCCTCTCCGGCTCCATCTCCGCGATCTACTCATCAGCAAAATGGTAATGGAAGGGGGTGAGTCACCAAGACTCAGTGTGTAAATCCCCCACCCAGAAAAATACAACTCATACACAATTTATTAATAAACATGCACATGCAACCCAACTAACCATCCATACTCTTTTTTCTACCCCATGTGGTCAAAACCACTGGTGGTCAAAACCACTGGTGACTAGTGTCACAAAATAAATGATGGGGCCAACCCATCGTGTGGTCAAAACCACTAATGACCATAGGTCACAATTTATCAAGTGTGGTCAAAACCACTGGTGGTACCAAACCACTGTGACTTAGTCGTAATTTATCAATCGGTGTGGTCAAAACCACTGATGACCATAGGTCACAAGTAATCTGATGGGGCCAACCCATCTTGTGGTCAAAACCACTGGCGACAGTCCATAAAAGCATCCCCCTCCTCTCATCATTCCCACCATCATCATGCTTGCAAATCATCATCATATATCATGTATTTAGGCATGGCATTTAACAGCATGTGATGGCATGCAAAATCATATATCAATAGATCACGTACAGGGGACTTACCCGGAATCCATGCTTAAGCCCACAAGCATATATCATAGGTCACTACAATAATTATTAACAAGGCAATAATATAGCAAAGTCTACTAATAAAGTGTGTAAAGAGTTTACACACCTGCTTACTTGTGAGACTAACAAATCCCGAAAATACTAACGAAATCCCGAGAGATTGTTTCCTCCTACAATCGGCCAACACATGAATTTTTAGATCTATTAGCCAATCGGCTAAACTAGAGATCTCGAAGGATTAATCGCGCTCAATAATTAAAATATGGCCATAGGCCGAATCTTACCATCACTTACCAAAATAATTCGAAATCCCGGAAGCTTTTATTGGCCTTGGCCGAATAGTCCCTAGATCAATGGCACATGTTAGTTTCGGCATTTAAACAATAAACTTTTCAACATATGGCCCTTGGCCGAATGATGTATCCCACATGCCAAGCTTACCTTAAATCCCGAAAGACCTCTCAATCGATTACGGCCTCTCTACAATCGGTTTAATCAAGTTAATAAGAATCATAGGCCATTCGGCCATAACCATAAATCCAAAAAAAATATCATTCGGCCGTGCCCACATACCTCTTACTAAACGGTTGAAAAAGAATCCCGAAAAGAAACTTGTGTTCCCTTGCTATTCGGCCAAAGTAACTCTAATGGAAGAGATAGGATTTCGGCAGCAAATGTGGTAGAGGTTCGGCTAATAGAGGAAGAAAAAGGAGAAGGAAGAGGAGTAGGGAGTCAATGGTAGTTTCGGCTTGTAAAAGAAGAAAAGAAGTGGATGGGAGATTGAGGGAGATTCGGCCAGCAACTAAGTGAAAGAAAAGAGAAAACTTGCTGGATGATTTTTGGCCAGCAGCAGTGTGGAGAGAAAGAAAAGAAGTTTGATGAAGTTTCGGCCCCTCCCTCTAGGTGTTAAACCGAATATGGACAGCCCCCAAGGAGTCCTATAATCGGCCAACACCTTGCTTTTGTGATAAACTTCCAGCCTTGAATTATCAAAATTAAACAAGGTTTATCTTACTTTTAATCTCCTAATCACTTCTTCAATAATTATAATGAAAATAAACTACTAACAATACTGCTCTTCAGCCAAAAATTAAAAGGAACAATGCTCTATCCTTATCACCTTAAGAGTCCCACATGCAGCCAACTCTCCCCTCCTAACGCCAAACTTGCATAAAAAAATAAAATCGATTCTTGCTACCTTGGTTTGAACACGGAACCTCACTACCGCAGCCTCTCTTCTAACGCCCCATGCCATCTTTCCCAATTGACTTTCATGTCAAATAACCTCCCATTTAATTACAAGGCCTTCATACCTGGCCTCCTTTCCTTTAACGCCCAAAAGCCTAAAAATAAAACACCCCTTGCGTCCATCATGACTCAAACTCGAGTCCATACACCAAGGCCCTTAAGTGGCGCCCCAAGCCACTCCACCAACTCGACTTTCATGCCAAAACCTTACCCACAAAATTCTTTAAAGCCTTTTTACCCTTTTCTCTAACGCCTAAAAACCCAAAAGAAAAAAAAACACTTCCCCCTTGTAACTCCCAAGGATCGAACCTCCTCCCTTGCAACTCCCTTAGACGCACCAAGCCAATCGTGCCAATCCAAACCTTGTGTCATGTTCCTTCCAAAATTTTCTTTAACCCCTATCTCACCTAGCTCCCTTCTCTTAAACACTTAAAAAGAAATTTTTAACCCTAAGTCAGGCCTAGCTCGGGTTTATTTCTAGACCTTAGAACATGCCAAATAAATCATAGTATTTATTTCTTCAAGCACACACACACATGGGAAACAAATAATTAAATTTTCAAACAACCCCTAATTCAGGATGTTACAAGCCCAAAATTTAGAATCTGTTTACAAATAAGACCAAGACCCGATTTACTTAAATTAAAGGCCTAGACCCAAATAAACCAACCTTGCCCAATTCCTAATAAGACCCGAATGGCCCAGCACTTATTTTAAATCCAAGACCTGAGTAGATTAGGTTCCAAGGGCCCAAATACAGAAATGATCCAACCCAATTTGAAATTTCAGAAACAGTATAGGCTTTTGGGGTCTTCTGGCGCATTTGTTCACACGAGTGTAGCCTCGTCACTACCATCAAACGGCCCTTCCACGAGTGATTTTTCAGTTGTACCTGCAACAGAAAGCATCAATAACAATAATAGAGAATAGCAGAATATTGTAGAATATAGTAGAAGAATTTAAAAAACGTGTATTTTATTTCCTCTACTATTTTTTTGGCTATAAAAAGCCAAACATTGTACACTAAAAATTTACGCACCCATACGCAAAAAAAATACGAGATCAAAAGCAGAGAAAAATATTGAAAGGTGATTCTGAGATTTTTTTCATTCGTTTTTTCTTATTTGATTTGTGATTTTGTTTCTTAGCATGTGAAAGTAAAAAGGGAAATAAAAGATTTACCTGTGAAAGTGGCTTTCGAGGTTCTCATCTTCTTCGTCTAAATTGAAGTTCAAGATGGGACTTCGAAGTTAAAACTGAAAAGGCTCCTGCATGTGGCTTCAAATTGTCCTAAAGAGGTCTCCGCTTATCATCAATCGCTGATTGCAATGGCATTTGGTGGTTAAGCCGAAGGTTTGATCGGCCGAATGGGAAAGGGAATGGGATTTAGGTTTTCTTATTTCATTTTTTGTTTTGGTTGGTGATAAGTAAGTGTTTAGTTTTAGTTTTTTTTTTTTTTTTAGTTTTATAAATGATATAAAATGATGTCATTTAAGGTCTGATGCAGGAGGCCTCAAAACGACGTCATATAGGCCCATGCAAGATTCAACCCGACCTGACACCCTCGAGGTCCGCACGTTTTTGCGGTGAAAGGATATTTGTGAGATTGATCCTTCTTTTTGGTGCAGCTATTCAATCAAATCCTATTTTTAGTTTCTTTGTTTTTAAAATTTTCATGAAATTTGAGCGCCATTTCAAATCAACACATACTTATACGCTGCGTTCAGAGTTTTGGTTAAATTTCATTTTTAATCCTCGATTATTTAGGCGCATTCTATTTAGGTCCCTGATCCTATTTTTATAACTTTATGTGTTTAAAAAATTACTCTTTTAATTTCGTTTTATTTTTCAATTAAGTTTGTTTTAGTTTTCATTATGCTTTCTTATTTTTATAAATTATTCATTTTAAAAAATTGTTTTAATATATAATATTTTGAACTATTTCATTCATTTTACATTGTTTTAATATGTTATTTTATATTTTCATTTATATACTTTTATTTGTTTTACTATAATTTATTTTTTAAAATTCTTTTTATATTACTTTGTTTTAAAGATTTGTATAATGTTTACTTTAAATACTCTTATATATTATTATTTTATACATACATATATAATTTATGATAAAATTATTTTATTTTATGTATATATTATTGACTTTCATATTATTTTATGTATATATTTTCTTCTAAATCTATTTATGTATATATTTAGTTTCTTTTAAAACTACTTATGTACATATATATTTTCTTTTAAATTTAATATAAATAATTTATTTCTTTAAGAGACCATATTTTATTATATATTTTCGTTCATTTCAAATACTTATATATATATATATTATATAATAAATCTTTCATCTCATGTATATTATTTATTTAAATTAATATAGATTACTTAAATATTACATCTTTTGATTTTCTACATACTTAATGTTTATTTTAAAATTCCTTTATATATTACTATTTAATATATGATTTTGTTCTCTTTATTCCTTATTGATTTTGAAATTTTCATACATATCATTTGTTTATTTTTTATTGTTTATATATATAAATGATTTCAAACTGTTCTTCTTACAAATTATTTGTTTTTAAAATTTTTATCCTTTATTTGTGTTAATTGGCTTGGTATTTCTTTGTAAAATTAGTTTTTAATTTATTATCTTTTGAATGTTAATGTTCATGCTATTATTCATTTTGTATAAGTGTTATTGCTATAAATCCATATTTCATGCTTGTAATTATGCTTGTATTTCTTTTTGTTGTATCATGATTCCAATTCCAACTTCCATCCAATTTCAAACCAAATATTTTGAACTAGTTTTAAAATCACCTATTTGAAAACCTTTTGAAATAAGGCAATATTTAGTGTTTGGAAACTCGGGAAATTGAGCCCTAACGTGCTGGGTTGCATTTTTTCGTTTGACCAAATAACTAAATAACCTTTTAATTGCTTGTTTTGAAAATCAAAGATAATCTCGGTATTGAGGAATAAATATGTCATATCCTAACATGTTGGATGTGATGTTTTATTTCCTTAGAACGAGTGAATCTTGAGATTAAATTCAAATTGATAAGCCTTTTCCAAAAAAGATTACATTTTAAAATTTTTTAGATTTTCAACATAAGGACATTAGTTAATCAATTTGGTACCAGTTTTGGGCATACGAGGGTGCTAATCCTTCCTCGTGTGTAATTGACTCCCGAACCTATTTTTTTCTATTTCGTAGACCAAAATTATTTTTACAAGGTGATCCAATCCAGCCTAAACAAAAAAGGGTTGGTGGCGACTCCATATTTTTAAGACGATCCCGTTTTTCAAAAATAAAAAAATGGTTTCGACAGCTTGGCTACTTCACTGGGGACTGGTTGAGAGTCATGTTTTGGAAAAATCATGTTTCTTTTGATGCATTTGCTAGTACTATGATGTTGAGTTTTTGTACAATACTTGCATCTGTATTGCATGACCGTTGTGGTTACGCCTTTGAGTGGGAGTGAGAAACTATGCCTTCGTGAGGTTTTCACCTCCGCATGGGCTAGTGGACTACTTCCGAGATACATCCGTACCTATGTGCTTCGTGAGATTTTCATCTTCGCATGGCCATAAGAAAATGTATTCCCCTAAACCGAACTCGATCCATATGAGCCTATAATGGGTGATGATTGAGGAATCTTTTGGTTCAGGTACTCATTCCTTATAACCAAGCCGCATATAGCAACTTTAAGAGCGTACCCTAGGTAGAGCTATGTCAAACTTTAGCGGTTACCCAGATAGGTGTTTGATAAAATTTTACTTATTTTGGATTTTATTATGCGATACTGACTTGTTGTGTTTGATTTGTTTTTATTTGTATGAAGTTGCATATTTAAAGAGGATTCAATTCATGTTCGGTTATTAAGTTAGAAGACTTAACATAGAGAATGAATTTCTTGATAAAGTCGAAGATAATGCGACCGTCCGCACATGGTCAAAGAAGTTACAACTAGAGAAAGGGGTTAGTCTAGCTGAAGGATATACATCAGAGTTGTGGGACTTTACCCGCTTCAGTGGGATACAAAATGAGCTGTAAGAATTGAGAGACACATGGGCCCGTTGGGATGAGGGAACTAAGCAATTGTTTTACCAAAATTATGGCGATATACCCTATTTGCTGGATGTCAAAGTAGACAAGCATTTGTTTTAGGCTATGACTCAGTTTTGGAATCCTGCATATAGCTATTTCACTTTTGGGAAGGTGGACTTGGTGCCCATTGTGGAGGAATATATGACATTGATTCGTTGTCCAAAGATCCAAGTCGACAAAGCTTATTCTAAGGCTGCTAATATCCCAACTTTTGTGAAGAAGTTAGTGAATATTCTGGGATGAGTGAACCTTAGGTTACAGCTCAAATTCAACAGAAAGGGGATGGCAAATGTTTTCCTTGGGTGATTTTAAGAGACTTGATCTTAGCACATCCAGATTTAAAGAAGAGGGTGGACATCTTTCCTTGAGCATTTATGGTCTGGTGATTTTTCCTGAAGCCCTAAGGCATATAGATGAAGCAGTCACTAATTTGTTGGACCGTCTCGATAAAAAAGTCACACTGTACCTACAATTTTAGCTGAGACGTCCAGATCTTTGAGCTTGTGTCGGAAGGCGGCGAAGGTAGATTTATTGGATGTGCACAGTTGTTATGGGTATTGTTTCATGGACATTTTTTAAAGGTGGACAAGGTCTCTTACCGGGTATTCTTTGAAAGTTATTCACCATTAAAGGAAGAAGTAGCTACACAAAGAAGAGACGATATTTCAGAAGAAGGTGGATGTCAATTCTTCAAAATCTCAAAGAGAAGAATATTGAATGGAGAGTCTTTTGGATGATCTCTGATGAGATCCTTTATCGGTGTAGGAGTTTTGATTATGTACCTTTACCTGGAATTTGAGGAGTCATTGGATACACTCCCTTGCTTGCATTAAGGCAGTATAAGTCGAGGCAATTTATACAGGCAACTTACGGGCTTGCTCAATGTGAGTTCTCATATAAAGGAGACAATTATAAGAAGAAGGTTTGAGAGATTTCAGATGCTTGGAATCAGACTCGCTGGATGAAGAGATTAGTTTTGGTTCTATGACGACGCTTAAATATATCAAGTGGTTTAGCAAAAGGATTAATGATAATATCCCTGAGCTGAGTTTAGAAGGTGCTCGATCAATGAAAGAATACTTACAAGTTGTCCGGACAGAGCTAGAGATTATAAGACAGGACTTTGAAAAGAAGAGTTTCGAGTTCGGAAAAAGATTGAGCAGCTGGAGGAAGAAAGAATGCACTTAAAATTAGATGTGGAAGTGCAGAAGTCAGAAGCTAAGAAGCTAAGAAAAGGAAAAAATAAGGCTAAAGAGGATCTGGATAGTTTAAAGACAGACTATAAGAAGATACGTCTATCAATGAGAACTGCTGGGCTAGGGAAAACTTCAGATCTATAGCGGTAAGACGTTCAAGAGGAAAGAGCTAAGGCAGAACAATGGGAAGAGAAATTTCAAGAAATGCAGGCCTGAAATGAGATATTAGAAAAGAAAATGTTAGAAAGCCAAAATGGAAGAAATGAACTAAAGTCTAGGGTGACTGAGTTGGAAAGGTCTCTCTATTATCATCGAAACCGTAATTTTGTGATGGAACTAAAAGCAAGTTTGAGCAAAATCGAAGAAATGAAAAAGAAAATTGAAGAAGTAGATATGGCATTACAGAATTATGAAAATAGTATTGAGTCCCTAGAGGTGAATGAAGAGCGTTGGAAAGATGAGCTTCATTACTCTCAGAATCAAGTTAGAAATAAGGATTACATCATGGGAAAAGCCGTAAACCAAATTTGAGAGATAGCTGATTACTTGCAGACTTTGGCAGTACAAGCGGATATACTAAGTGTGAAGTATGAGTCGCAATCAGATAGGGGACAGGAGTTAGCTTCACTACTTAAGAAAATTAAAGCTTTAAGTATTAGGGCAAAGCCTTATTTGTAACTTGATTTTATGTAAAGAATTTTGTTTTCTGGTAAAGTTTTCTAAATGAAATTGAATCAGAATTGACACCTTCTTTGCATTCATTTCATGCATTTGCATTAAAGGTTATTAGAAAATCCTAATTAATTTAAAATTATTTTAGTAACCTGGAAACCGACAAAATCTTACCAAATATGCATCCCTACGGTACAAGGAAAAAGACTAAGTCAATGGACAAAAGACTAGAAAAATTGAAACAAATGTAAAAGGATATGCAAGAACAAATGCAGACACAGATGCAATAGCAGTTTGATTAGATCAAACAAGAGATGAGGGATCAAATGATGGTAGGAAAGATGGACAAAAGGAAAGGCACCATGGATAATATCGCAGAAAGTAATGAAGATCCTCAAAATCCTCTGGGTTTTACTCCAACGCATGTATAGGCGCAACCTGAGATAAACCCATAGAGACCATCTGTTATGATTAGGCCATAACAGTTTCAGGTACCAATGAATTTTCAGGCTGGTTTAGGCTCCAATCCTAGTAATAATTCAAATAATCTAGTGGTTCTTAATTTGGATGAAGTGGCAGAAGAGGAAAGGGTAAGGACAGAATCACAAAAATAATTAGAAGAACGGTGTAAGTGGTTGGAAGAAAAGTTCAGGGCCATGGAAAGTACTAATAGCTATCATGGGATCGATGCTAAATATTTGAGTTTAGTCTAAAACTTGGTACTTCCCTACAAGTTCAAAATGCTGAAATTTGAGAAATACAATGGGACGAGTTGCCTAGAGGCACATATTACTATCTTCTGTAGAAGAATGACTAGGTATGTTAACAATGATCAATTATTGATTCATTGTTTCCAAGATAGCTTGGCGGGAGCTGCGTCTAAATGGTACAATCAGTTGAATCGAAACAGAATTAGTTCATGGAGAGATCTAGCATAAGCATTCATGAAACAGTATACAGTCATGTGACAGATATGACTCTTGACAGGATCACTTTGCAGAATATGGAGAAAAAACCAAACAAAAGTTTTAGGCAATATGTGCAGAGATGGAGGGAAGTGGCTATCCAGGTCCAGTCAACACTATTCGAAAAGGAAACTACGATGCTCTTCATTAATACTTTAAAGGCCCCATTCATCACCCATATGTTAAGAAGTGCCATAAGAAGTTTTTAGAGGTGGTAATGTCTGGAGAAATGATTGAGAGCGCAATAAGAAGCGGAAGGATAGAGGCGAGAGAGATCGCCAAAAGGTCAGCCCCACAGAAAAAAGAAAATGAGGTAAACAATACCAATATGGGGCATTCAAAATCTGTTACCGTAAGTCAACCAAAAGCAATGGCTACTAGTTAGGGCTCATCAAGACAAGAATCTAGAGCAAAGCAGAACGTTGAGAAGCTCCAATTTACACCAATTCCATGACGTATAAGGAGTTATATCAAAGCTTGTTTGATGCACATGTGGTGGCTCTTTTTTATTTAAAGCCATTACAACCCCCATACACTAAATGGTATGATTCCAATGCTCAATTTGAATAACATGCAGGGATCATAGGGCATTCAATAGAAAACTGCATTACTTTTAAGAAGTTAGTTGAAAGATTTATTCAAATGGGCATCGTGAAGTTTGACAATGCGCCCAGTGCAGAAAATCTGTTACCCAATCATACTGATAGTGGGGTAAATGCGATAGATGGAAATATGGGAAGAAGGATTAAGGCAGATATTACAGAAGTAGTAACTCCTTTGAAATAGGTTTGGAAGGAAATGGCAAAAAATGGGTTAGTTATGTCAAATCCAAAGGGAGCTATGATGAGATAGGAAATTATTGTAAGTTTCATCATGAAATAAAGCACAGAATTGAAGAATGTGAGGAGTTCAAAGATTTTATTCATGGCCTGATGGACAGTAAGGAGATAGAATTTTATGAAGAGATTAAAGAGGAAAGGTGTATATGCCTGTCAGAATCAACAACGAAGGGCTCAAAAGTCAATTATCCTATGGTCATTATTTCACGTCCTAAAAATAAAGTAGGGATTCAGGCACCGAGGATTATAATTCAGAAACCAACAGTTTTTTCTTACAAGGATAACAAAGGGGTCCCTTAGAGCTATAATTGTAATGTGATAGTCTCGGGAAAAGAGAGCTCAACCAGCACTGAGGATCAAAATATAGGTTCTCACATGTGTAGTGGAAGATGCTATGATTTGGTAAATACCTGAACAGAATCTATAAAAGGAAAAGCTCCGACAGTAGAACAAAAGAGGGGAAAAGTAGGCGAGCACGAGTTTCCTATTAATGAACCAAGAAATGAGGAGGAGGCTAAAGAATTCACCTCGATCGCAAAATATAACTGGAAGGGTGAGTCACCTAGAATCGTGTGTAAGTCCCCTCCCAAAAGAAAATATACCCTTACACAGATTCAGATACAAATATGCATGTCATGCAACCCATCAACCTAGGTATCCATCCATGTCTCCCAAATCTACCTCTTGTGGTACCAAACCACTGGTGGTGCCAAACCACTGGTAACCGAAGTTTCAAGGATATTATATGTGGTACCAAACCACTGGTAACCGAAGTTACGAAAATAACATATGTGGTACCAAACCACTGGTGGTGCCAAACCACTAAGACTTAGTCATAATTTTTTATAATATGTGGGGCCAACCCACTGTGTGATAACAAATCATTGGTGACGAGTCGATAGATCATACTTCCCCTCCTCTATCACCCATAACACATATTTATGCCAACAATATCGGTATGATCATGCTTAACATACAAAATTACGTATAAAAATAACATGCTTTCATAGATCACAATTCTGGGAAATAATAACAACTTACGGCATCCTCGCTTTTACCCACGGTATTTTAGTAACCATTGCGTCCTCGACTTTTAACAACACCGACATATAACATATTTAGCATAGAAAGTGTGTAAGAGTTACACACGGTTTTCGTACTAACGCTTTTACTATTTCTCTCTCATCCTCGAGACTACTACGATTGGCCTCGATCTAACTCGATGTTGGCCCACGGATGTGATCGCGCACTCGACACGATCGCTTTTTGTATTTTGGCATTGGGTTTATAGATCGAACCCCTCTCTTGGCCTATTGAGTCCATAATAACCCTTGGTCACTAAACCAATCAAACCGATGAGATCCATAAATAAACATAGTGTTTAAGCGAAACCTTACCTAGCTTTGGATCCGAAAGTCTTTATGAAAATGTCACCACCAACCTACATTGACCAACACCCATTCATTAAACCAAACCCTTAAGCATAATCAAATGAGTATCATAACCCATTTTAACCATATTGAACAAGAAAGGCCATTTGGCCAAACCTACCATTAACCACGCCTTGACTTTCCACAACGTCACTTGACTATAGCAAAGCGAGTTAAACTCTATGGACGAGCGAGAAATCGGAGCCTTAGAACAAGTTATTTGGATTAGAACTTGATAGAAATGAAGAAATCGTAGAAGAGAAATCCAAAACTCACGATTACGATGGAGTATTTGACTTCGATGCACCTTGAAAAATAGAAAACCTCCTTGATGGTTCGACTATGGAGGAAGGATGAAACACCCACACGGCCCACGAGCAGGACGGATCTGGTATGTTCTAAAGTAAACCGATCTCAAAAACATTCGATACTTGAGAAAATTTGTAGATTTTAGAAAAACTATTATTTGAGTTGGGCTTAGGGAAAACCCATTTATTTAATCTTGTAAATCCAATTCGATGTAACATGTCCAAAATAGTTCTTAGCAAAATATTAAAAAGTAATGTAAAAACAAAGAATAATCCACTTTGGGCCTTATGGCCTTATTACATCAAGTAAACCCAAAATAAAATTAAAAAGTATTAAAATTAAATAAAGTCCAAATTAGAATAAATTCTTCAAGTGATGCATGGCCTCCTCATGGTCTCACAAGCCGGTCAATCCGATCATCACTGAAAAATAATTCCCACAATGGGGTGAGTCAACAGACTCAATGTGCACACAATACTATCATTCAATAAATCGGGCATTCATGTTCAAATCATCAAGTCCATATAATAACGAAATTGTGATGCAACCCAAACCCAAAACCTATAAGCCATCCGCTACTCTCCACCCGTACACACTTGCAAGTGAGGACTACTAAGTCGACCCTCCATCGCTACTCTCACGTTGTGTCATTAGACACTATTGTAACCGAAGTTACGAAATTTACATAATGTGACCGTAGTCGACATATTTAGTTGGTGAGACGAAGTCAACACCTTCGTTGGTGAGACCGAAGTCAACACTGTTCTCCCCCTTTAACATAAATCCGAATGCCCCAAAACATGTATATATATATAGCATAATTTAATTTCATGTTCATATTCATATATTACATGTTATTAAAATAACATTTTTCACAATCCTATCAGTAGGAAGCGTGCCTTGGTACTTTTGTCACATGTGGTACATAGCCACATTCATATTATTATTCATATCGTATATTAAAATATTTAACCATAATATATCGAAGAATAGTAAGGGTACACACCTTTTTAACAATAGGTTCCTTGATTTCTAGAATCCCAATCTAATTTTAGATCTATTAATCCCTATATTGACCCATCCATTAACACATATTAATAAACCTTTTAAACAAAACCAAATCCTAGTAGGATTTGTGAGGAAAAACTCACCTTTGCCGATTTGGTGATTATACAAATCAAAGTTTGGTTTTCCTCTACACGATATTACCAACCTTGTAGTTCAATATGGTTAGTTTTTGACTTTTCAAAAATTAAGGAATGGATTTAGATACTCACACAACCTTAGCAGAATATTTTAGAGGCTTACCTTAGAGATTCCAAATCCAAAGTTCCTTTTGTCTTGAATAACTGTGAAATCCCTAAAGATCATAGGTTAGATTTGATCTAACTTTAATAAGTGGTAGATGGCCTTTAGCAATGTGTCTTACCTTAATTTTCCTCGGATCTGAAATCCGAAACTCCTCCTCTAACATTCGGCCATAGACAAAAAGAGATTATTTTCTTAAGCCTTGTTTAAATTGATTTAAAGAACAAGAATCAATTGTTCTTACCTTAGATCCTTGATCTTTATGTTCAACGATGGTGGAAACCGAGATCCCTTGTATATTAACCATGATCAAAGAGAATAGGAATTAAGCCTTTTACTTTCGGCAACTAGAAAGAAAGAAAATTGAATGGCTTAACTTACCTTGAAACCTTCAATCACTTGTTTCCTTGTCTTGGTTTCTTGAGATCCGGCTATGGAGATCTACGAGATTGGAAGAAAGAGTTTTGACTAGGCAATGGCAAGTTGAGTGTGCTTTGAGAGTTTTAGAAACTTCAAGATGTAAGAGTATGCCCTAGAAAATTATTAAATTTTTAAGTCTTAAAATGGAGCTAAGCAAGATAGGCTTTAAGAAAAATTGGCATGAGGTTTTATCATAACAAGTCAATTGGCAAAGTGGAGTTGGCGCATGGATGAATGCATGAGGGAGAGGTTGAATCCTTAGCTAGCAATTGGAAGGATTTTAATTTTTCTCTCTTTACTATAGTGTCGGTCAAGCCTTATCTAGTATGGATGGATTTTCTCTTATTTTGGATAGTAGACCAAAGGAAAAAGGCAAGTTAGTAGTTAAGGTATGGAATCAAGATGTTATGGAAGGATAAGGGACAAAAGGCTTGATGAGTGGGTGATGTTTTGAAGTTTTCCATGGTCATTTGACCATGAACCTAGACAACATAAGGGGCTAAGGGGTTGGTTTAATTGTGATAGTGATTAAGGGGATGATAGGGAAGAAATGAGGAGAAAAAAAGGGATTATGTTGGCATGTGTGTGTTGGCGAATTTTGTAATGGGATTAGGGGTGATAGTTGGCCAAAACCTTATCAATTTGTGCATCTTTTCCTTTTCTCCAAATTTTGCTTTTAGCTGAAATTATCACTTGCAATAGGTGTAAGTTTTGTTTTGTTTGGCTATCATTTTTTTACCATTTTGGTTTAAGTGCCAATTCTCTCAAATTCCTTTTCCTCTATTAAGAAAACACCAAAAATTTTAGAAGACATTTCTCTTTTCTTTTCTTCCTATCTAGTCAAATCATCCTAGTACCAAAGGCATTTCTCATCTTTTCTTTTTCTTTTCTTTCTTTTCTCTTTCTCTTTCTTTCTCTTAACCGAAACCATCCTTCACCATAACCATAACCAAAACCACCATCATTTCTCTTCTCTTTTGTTAAAGTCGAAACCACTATCTTTTCTTTTCTTCTTAATTGTTAAGGCCGAATTTCTTTATAGTTCAAGTAAGGGTGAATCAATCTCCGTGTTACGGGTAAAGATTATCGATCAATCGTCTTTCTTTCTTTTCTTTTGGATTAGCCTATTATAGAAATCTAATCCTCTTATTTCTCCTCTGAAGGAGGATTTTGGGATTCTTTTTGTAACCATCGATTAAGGAGAAATCATTCGGGATCATTCAAGGTAAGGATTGTCATATTATTGGTTATATCATTTTAGATAGATTACTAATCGCTTTCGTTTTAGGGGACTCTATCGCTCGATCATTTCCCATAAATGTAAGATTTTGGGACTAACAAAATAGGTTCAAAAAGAACGGTAAGGAGTGTTTGGAAGAGGGGTGGTTCTATTATACCCTCAAATTTCAAACGAAGGGTTGTATCAGCGATCCGAGATTTTCCACCGGGTTGTAGGCCCTCTACCAACGAAGATCGATTATTTGAAGTCGTGCGTACACCCGAGCCACTATTTTTTCGTGGTTTGTTATCGAATTTTGATCCATCTATTGGAGAAAAATCACATATAACAGTTGTCCGAGATTCCGAGGGTAAGGAATTAGATTATTCATCAATAGTATAGATTTATAAGTAGTAGTGTGTTCTAATCAAGTTTGATAAATAATTAGGTGTCAAAGAGCGGGAATGTATCGTTCTCACTGTTATAAGGTGTGTAACACTATACTAAATTTCTCATAGATCTAAAATAATAATGATTTGTATGAAAATATGTATGATAATGGTTGCGAGTACCATTTAGTGGTACATGTTATTCAGGTATGTTTACTCCTTATGCTTCGTTAATAATGCTATAAGCATGAGTATGAAATGTGTATGATTCCGTTATGATTTTGGGGGTATATGGCATGATTTTGAAATAATATGTTTATTACATGGGCATATGGGTGATATTGTGAAAGGGGAAGTGTTCCGGTGGTTTTTACCACATTATCCGGTGACTCCGGTGACTTCGGTCACATTTATGAATCCGGTGACTTCGGTCACAATTATCTGGTGGCCATGACACAAAATTATTAGGGTGATGTGCATGTTGACTGTAGCAATTGCCTTCGATGGTGTGTAGCAGATGGAGGGTCGATTTAGTAATCCCCACGGTGTGATTGGTAGGTACGGGTGGTGTGTAGCGGATGGATATTTAGGTGGGCTCAGGATTGCATTTCATATATATATACATGTGATTTAATCAATTTTATCGATTTGATATAAAATGGGCTTATGGCTAAATATGTTTTAAATAGGCTTAATGGCTTTGATCGATTGGGCTTTTAGTGTAATGTTACACATTGAGTCTTGACTCACCCTTTTATGGGATATATTTTCGGATGACGCTTAGCATGATGGATCGGTCAATGAGGATTACGTGGTGGCCATTGCTCAACTAAGTATTTCGCATTTCTTTTAATTAAACCTACTAAGTTTATTTTTATTATTTAGGATTTATTTTGGGTTATGTTATTTTGTAATAAGGCCGCTATGAACTGTTTAAATTTTTACATTTTAGATTTTTAATGCTATGATCAAATATTTACTAAATAATTAAATGATTTGAAAAAAATAACTTAAACTGCTTTTGACAAACTAAACACCTATGGTTTTTACAATGATAATAAGTTTTTCATAAAAATTGTTTTCTTTAACTTAAAATCTTTCTCTTAAAGATAACGTTTTAATGAGACACCAACTATATTAAACACCAATTACAACGCGACCACTAAATAAGATCCATTTTATACGAAACCATCATATTTTCTTATAAAACAAAATGAGAATAATTGAAGTTTTACTCGAGGAACATACCAAATCCGGTCAGGGCTTGTGGGCCGGGTTTGGGGTGTTTCACTAAAAAAAAAGAAGAAGTCAAGAAGAAGTTTGATGCTAGATTTCTGCGGGTGGTAAAATACTCGAAATGGGTGGCCAACGTTGTGCTTGTCCCTAAGAAAGATGGGAAAGTACGGATGTGTGTGGATTACAGAGATTTAAATAAAGCTAGTCCAAAGGACAATTTTCCTCTGCCACACATTGATACTCTAGTGGATAACACGGCGGGCTTTTTGCTATTTTTTTCATGGATGGTTTCTCAGGATATAATCAGATAAAGATGTATCCTGAGGATATGGAGAAGACCACCTTCATAACCTTGTGAGGTACGTTTTGTTATAGGGTAATGCCGTTTGGATTGAAAAATGCGGGTGCGACATATCAAAGGGCCATGGTGACCTTGTTTCATGATATGATTCATAAAGAAATTAAAGTTTATTTTAATGATATGATTGCAAAGTCCCGAACAGAAGAGGAACACATCCAAGTTTTGAGGAAGTTATTCCTGAGATTGAGAAAATTCCAATTAAAACTCAATCCAACAAAATGTACTTTTGGAGCTAGATTTGGAAATTTGCTAGGCTTTGTAGTTAGTAAAAGAGGAATTGAGATTGACTCAGACAAGTTCAGGGCTATACAAAAATTACCTCCTCCGCACACTCAAAAAGAAGTCTAAGGTTTCCTTGGAAGATTAAAATACATTGCTCAGTTTATCTCACAGTTAACTGAGAGATGTGATCTTATACTTCGTCTCCTTAAGAAGCATAACCCAGGTATATTGGATGATGAATGCCAATAAGCTTTTGATAAAGTCAAACAGTACTTGTCAAGTCCCCTAGTATTGTCACCTCCTTGCCCAAATAGGCCATTAATACTATATTTAACGATATTTAATAACTCTATGGGATATGTACTTGGACAACACGATGAGTCGAGACGAAAAGAAAAGGCAATATACTACCTCAGTAAGAAATTTACTGAGTGTGAAATGAGATATTCGCCAATTGAGAAGTTATGTTGTGCCCTGATATGGATAACTCGAAGATTGCGGCAATACATGTTATATCATATGACTTGGCTAATCTCGAAGTTGGACCCTCTAAAATATATGATGGAGTCAAATGCCTTGAATAAAAGGATGGCTAGATGGCAAATTTTGCTCTTGGAATTTGACATAGTTTATGTGAGCCAAAAAGCTGTAAAGGGAAGCGCAGTAGCAGATTTTCTGGTGAGTAGAGCTCTAAAAGATTATAAGCCCTTGAATTTTGATTTTCCCAATGAAGAGTTGATGTATGTGGCGATTCATCAAGAAAATGTTGTAAAAGAACGTCTTTGGAAGTTGAATTTTGATGGAGCATCAAATGCTGTGGGTAATGGAATTGGGGCAATTCTAGTATCTCCAAATGGAGATCATTATCCATTCATATGTAAATTGGATTTTGATTGCACGAATAATATGGCTGAATATGAAGCATGTATCATGGGACTGCGTGCAGCCATAGAACAGAAGATCAGAGTATTGGAAGTATATGGAGATTCCATACTAGTGATCTATCAACTAAAAGGAGAATGGGAGACAAGAGACCCCAAATTGGTTAATTATCGAAAGATAGTTTTAGGGTCAATTGAAGAGTTTGATGATATTACTTTCAACTATCTCCCATGGGATGAAAACCAGATGGCAGATGATTTGGCTACTTTGTCTTCCATGATCAAAGTTAGCAAACAAGAGGATGTAAAGCCCATTCAGATGAGTATTCATGAAGCCCCAGCTCATTGTTATAATGTGGAGGAGGAAGAAAGAGATGGCCACCTTTGGTACCACGATATATTGCGATATACAAGAAATCGTGAATATCCTAATCAAGCAATTGAGAATGGTAAAAGGACATTAAGAAGACTAGCTTGTGACTATGTCTTAGATGGTGAAATCCTATACAAAAGAAGAAAAGATTAAGTATTATTGAGATGCGTGGATGCTGTTGAAACTAAGAAAATTCTGGAAGAAGTCCATGAGGGCATTTGTGGAACACATATTAATGTCTTTACAATGGCCAGCAGATTATGAGATTCGGTATTATTGGTCTACTATGGAAGGAGATTGCATCAATAATGCCAAGAGATGTCAAAAATGCCAGATTTATGGTGACAAGATTCATGTGCCTCCTTCGCCTTTGCATGTTATGACATCTCCATGACCCTTTTCTATGTGGGGCATGGATGTCATCGGGCCGATTTCACCGAAACCTTAAAATGAGCATCGATTTATTTTTGTGGTTATTGATTATTTCACCAAATGGGTAGAGGCTGCTTCATCTGCCAACGTTACTAAATCGGTAGTTAGCAGATTTTTAAAAAACGAAATCATATGTCGATATGGAATGCCTGAGAGATCATATCAGATAATGCACTCAACTTGAACAATAGTACAATAGTAGAAATCTGTAGTCAATTCAAGATCAAACACCATAACTCATCGTCGTATTGCCCAAAAAATGAATGGTGCTGTGGAAGCTGCCAATAAAAAAAATCAAGAAGATTGTAGGGAAAATGACTGAAACTTATAGATATTGGCATGAGAAGCTACCATTTGCCCTCTATGCTTATCAAACGTCTATTAGGACTTCTACTAGGGCAACACCTTTCTCATTGGTCTATAGAATGGAAGCAGTTTTACCCATTGAAGTGGAAATACCTTCTCTTCGAGTTTTGTTAGAACTAAAATTAGATGAAGCAAAATGGGTCCAATCTCGTTATGATCAGTTGAATTTGATCGAGGAAAAAAGGATAAGGGCTATCTAGCATGGTCAAATGTACCAAAAATGAATGATGCGAGCTTATGACAAAAAGGTTCACCCAAGTGAATTTCATGAAGGGGACTTAGTGTTGAAGAAGATACTCCTCATCCAAAAAGATTTCAGAGGGAAATGGATGCCAAATTGGGAGGGACCTTACATTGTGAAAAAGGCTTTCTCCGGAGGAGCACTGATTCTGACTGAAATGGATAGAAAAATCTTACTCAATCCTGTAAATTCGGATTCAGTCAAAATGTACTATGCTTAAAGAAGCCAAAGTGAAAACCTGCACCTTTTTAAAAAAAAACCAAAGTGAAAACCCGCAAAGGGCACTTTGAGACCATAACAAAAAGGAGAGGCCAAGGTGAAAACCCACAAAGGGCGTCTTGAGACCAAAGGGGATTTGAGTTGAAAACCCGAAAAAGGTGGCTCAAATTTTGATCAAAGGAGGGGCATGCGGTGATCTTGCTATACTTGAATTAACAAAGAAGGGATATGCTACATCTTGGAGCATTGACGAAGTACTCGAGATCTCCTAAACACATCTTGGGCTCAAAATGGTATTCAGGAAGTTCGTACAGAGAAGCTCAAGCTGCAATATCTGAGGCACCTAGTTTTTTATTTTATAATGAATTTGTAATATTTGAATACTTTGCTCCTTTCAAGATGTGCATTTTCAATCACTTTCTTTTTTTTTTCATCTTTGTTCTTTTCAAAGATAAGTATTTTTCAATCAATATATATTTTTTTATCATTTATTCATTTCGATCCTTGCTCCAAATCAATTCTATTCTTGTTCATTGTTATGATCTTTTACAAGCATGTTACATTGAAATAATGATGAATAAACTAATAATACATTCATAAAAGAAGTTTCTCATATTATTCTAGAGGTTTCTAAATAATACAAGAACACGAAGTAGGACTATCGTTTAGAACTTACCGGACTTAAGGTTTGGAATATCCGAGAAGGAGGAGTTTAAGTGGAGACTATTTCTTGGATTTCTTGAACCAAATGTTAAAATATTGTAATAATGAACAAGAAAATAGCGTTAAATCGGGCATTATGTGGTGGTTATTCTTGAAAAAGAGGAGCCTACATTCATCTGGTTGTGACACCAAAGGATAGTGTAATTGACTAAAGAAGATATAAATCTTTTACCCTTGAGTTGTGGTAGGATGGATTGAAAATGATACAAATCCTATACCCCTGATTTGTAGTGGGATGGATCGAAATTGATACAAATCTTATATCTCTGAGTTTGCAGTCCTCTACCCTAGAGTTGTGGTGGGTTGGATTAAAAATGAAACAAATCTTCCATCCTTGAATGACAGTAGGATTGATTGAGTGGATATATACTATTGAATGGCGATGGGATGGATTGGAAAGGATTTAGATCCTGTACCCTAAGTCACAATGAGATGGTTTGAAGATGGTACAAATTTTATGTCCCAAACAAACTCTGAGGTTATAGTGGAGCAAACTTGTTAAGCAAGAAAATTATTTCTTCAGGTTTTGTTGAAACTACCAACCAATCAAGAGAGCAACATATTACGTCAGTAATAAAACCCTGATTAGCAGTGAGCAATGACCCTTTAAAACTGGAATCATTCTCATGACATTCTTGCATTCATATCATTTGGCTAGGTGCATTTGATTCATTCTGATCATAGCATCCTAATCATTTGGCATAAACATAAGCATATGAAATCAAGTCTACAGGACATGTCCTCAGGGGACGGTGTAGCAATATTTAAGATTGTAGATCTTGTCTCCTTGAGATAGCAGTGGAGCAGATCGAAAATGGCGAACCTTATCTTCCCGAGGTAACAAGGGAGTAGATTTTAGCCAGTGGCCTTATCTCTCTGATGTAGCAAGGGAGCAAGTTGAAGTTTGTAGTCTTATCTTCTTGAGGTAGCAAAGGAGCAGACTGAAGTTGTAGATCTTGTCTCCTCGAGATAGTAGTGGGGCAGATCAAATACGACGAATCTTATCTTCCCGAGGTATCAGGGGAGTAAATTTTAGCCACTAGCTTTATCTTTCTGAGGTAGCAAGGGAGCAGGCTGAAGATTATAGTCTTATCTTCCTGATGTAGTAAGGGAGTAGACTAAAAATTGTAGATCTTGTCTCCTCGAGATAGCAGTGGGGCAGATCGAAAATGACGAATCTTATCTTCCCGAGGTAGCAGGGGAGCAGATTTTAGCCACCGGTCTTATCTCTCTGATGTAGCAAGGGAGCAGGCTAAAGTTTGTAGTGGGGCAGATCGAAGACGGCGAACCTTATCTTCCTGAGGTAGCAAGGGAGCAGGCTGAAGATTATAGTCTTATCTTCCTAATGTAGTAAGGAAGCAAACTAAAAATTGTAGATCTTGTCTCCTCGAGATAGCAGTGGGGTAGATCGAAAATGACGAATCTTATCTTCCCGAGGTAGCAAGGGAGCAGATTTTAGCACTGGTCTTATCTCCCTAGGGTAGCAAGGGAGCAGATTGAAGATTGTAGATACTCATCTCCATTAGAGCAGGATAAATGACCAATTCCTACATCCCTGAAGAGGCAAAGAAATGCCAAGAAGTCGAGATTCAGCAATACCGAGCAAAATTGGCCCTTTTAAAAGTCTTTGCTTCATTCCCATTACACGTCAATGAGCAAAGAGGGGTACCTGTAATAGGCTAATTTAGCCCGAGCCCATACAAAAGCTAAAACCAGAAATAAAACCAAAATTACAAAAAATAAACCAATAATTTTTTTAGGGGTTCAAAGTCCATTTATATAGTTTTAGCCTAAATACAAGCCAAAATAAATTTAAAAACTTAATATTGAAAGTCCAATTATATTTTTCATTGGCCTAAATTTAGATTGTAGCCTAAAATTTATAATCTATTCACAAATAAGACCAAGACCTAATTTACTTAAATTAAGGACCCAGACCCAAATAAACCAACCTAGCCCAATTCCTAATAAGACCCAAATGGCCCAGCACTTAGCAATAACAACAACGGAGAATAGCAGAATATTGTAGAATATAGTAGAAGAGTTTAAAAATGTGTATTTTATTTCCTCTACTATTTTTTTGGCTATAAAAGGCCAAACATTGTACACTGAAAAATTTACGCACCCATACGCAAAAAAAATACGAAATCAAAAGCAGAGAAAAATATTGAAAGGTGATTCTGAGATTTTTTTTTCATTCGTTTTTTTTTTATTTGTGATTTTGTTTTCTGGCATGTGAAAGTACAAAGGGAAATAAAAGATATACCTGTGAAAGTGGCTTTCGGGGTTCTCGTCTTCTTCATTTAAATCGAAGTTCAAGATGGGACTTCGAAGTTAAAAATGAAAAGGCTTCTGCATGTGGCTTCAAATTGGCCAAAAGGGGTCTCTGCTTGTCATCAATCGCCGATTGCAATGGAATTTGGTGGTTAAGCCGAAGTTTTGATCGGCCGAATGGGAAAGGGAATGGGATTTAGGTTTTCTTATTTCATTTTTTGTTTTGGTTGGTGATAGGTAAGTGTTTAGTTTTAGTTTTTTTTTTTAGTTTTATAAATGATATAAAATGATGTCATTTAAGGTCTGATGCAGGGGGCCTCAAAACGACGTCATATAGGCCCATGCCCGATTCAACCCGACCCGACACGCTCGAGATCCGTACGTTTTTGCTGTGAAGGGACATTTGCAAAATTGATCCTTCTTTTTGGTGCAACTATTCAATCAAATCCTGTTTTTAGTTTCTTTGTTTTTAAACTTTTCATGAAATTTGAGCGCCATTTCAAATCAATACATACTTATACGCTGCGTTCAGAGTTTTGGTTAAATTTCATTTTTAATCCTCCGTTATTTAGGCGCATTCTATTTAGGCCCCTGATCCTGTTTTTATAACTTTATGTGTTTAAAAAATTACTCTTTTAATTTCGTTTTATTTTTCAATTAAGTTTGTTTTAGTTTTCATTAAGCTTTCTTATTTTTTATAAATTATTCATTTAAAAACATTGTTTTAATATATAATATTTTGAACTATTTCATTCATTTTACATTGTTTTAATATGTTATTTTATATTTTCATTTATATATTTTATTTGTTTTACTATAATTTATTTTTAAAATTCTTTTTAACATTACTTTGTTTTAAAAATTTGTATAATGTTTAATTTAAATACTCTTATATATTATTATTTTATACATACATATATAATTTATGATAAAATTATTCTATTTTATGTATATATTATTGACTTTCATATTATTTTATGTATATATTTTCTTCTAAATCTATTTATGTATATATTTAATTTCTTTTAAAACTACTTGTGTACATATATATTTTATTTTAAATTTAATATACATAATTTATTTCTTTAAGAGACCATACTTTATTATATATTTTCGCTCATTTCAAATACTTTTATATATTGCTATATATATATATATATATATATTGTATAATAAATCTTTCATCTCATGTATATTATTTATTCTACATACTTAATGTTTATTTTAAAATTCCTTTATCTATTACTATTTAATATATGATTTTATTCTCTTTATTTATTATTGATTTTAAATTTTCATACATATCTTTTGTTTATTTTTTATTGTTTATATATATCAATGATTTCAAACTGTTCTTCTTACAAATTATTTGTTTTTTAAATTTGTTATACTTTATTTGTGTTAATTGGCTTGGTATTTCTTTGTAAAATTACTTTTTAATTTATTATCTTTTGAATGTTAATTTTAATGCTATTATTCATTTTGTATAAGTGTTATTACTATAAATCCATATTTCATGCTTGTAATTATGCTTGTATTGCTTTTTGTTGTATCACGATTCCAATTCCAACTTTCATCTAATTTCAAACCAAATATTTTGAACTGGTTTTAAAATCACCTATTTGAAAACCCTTTTGAAATAAGGCAATATTTAGTGTTTGGAAACTCGAGAAATTGTGCCCTAACGTGCTAGGTTGCATTTTTTTCGTTTGACCAAATAACTAAATAACCTTTTAATTGCTTTTTTTGAAAATCAATGATAATCTCGGTATTGAGGCATAAATATGTCATATCCTAACGTGTTGGATATGATATTTTATTTCCTTAGAATGAGTGAATCTTGAGATTCAATTCAAATTGATCAGCCTTTTCCAAAAACGATTACATTTTAAAATTTTTTAGATTTTCAACATAAGGACATTAGTTAATTAATTCGGTACCAGTTTTGGGCATACGAGGGTGCTAATCATTCCTCATGTGTAATTGACTCCCAAACCTATTTTTTTTCCTATTTCGTAGACTAAAATTATTTTTTACAATGTGATCCAATCCCACCTAAACAAAAAAGG
The DNA here is from genome assembly GCA_025506655.1 of Gossypium rotundifolium. NCBI lineage: Eukaryota > Viridiplantae > Streptophyta > Magnoliopsida > Malvales > Malvaceae > Gossypium > Gossypium rotundifolium. The sequence continues at coordinate 24,485,154 of CP106724.1, forward strand.
GTTGGTGGCTACTCTATATTTTTAAAGTCGATTCCGTTCTTCAAAAATAAAAAATTTCGACACTAATTTTTTCAATTTTAATTCAAGTCAGAGAGTTATACGAGCAATAGACACGACCGTGTGTGAGACACCCCGAGCCACACGGGCATGGGAGAAGCGAAGGACATCACACACGGCCTGGACACATGGGCGTGTCCGAGGCCGTGTGAAGACTGGGTTAAAAAATTTTATCGTACATGGACTGATAAAGCACCACACGGGCGTATGACACTGCCATGTGGCCCAACACGGACCCTTACATGATCATGCCATCTATTTAGCCCCTAACCCCCTTTCTTTTCTTCTGTTTTTCTTCTTCCTACCCAAAAAGAAACCCTAGCCATCGCTCACCATCCCTAACCACTAATCTGCCTTACCTCACCAATCCAGCCACCGTTGTTGCACCCCCACCCACCGACCCCACACGCTCCTTTCTTCCAACCCCGCACCCTAGCCTCTTCCATCTTTCCCTCACCTCGTCACGCCCCTACACCCTACACCATGTCTCTCATCGACCCCAAGCATCCCCCTCTCTCGTTCCCTTCCAACGTCCCCTCCCACCGCACAAGCCATAAACCCCATACCCTCGTCGCTCCTTTCACTCAACCATGCCCTCTTCCCCTTCTCCCTCTCTTCCCCCATATACACCCCAACCCCCACAGTCGTCCCCTTCGCGTCCTCTCCAACCTGCGTCCGGCCCCATTGATCAACCACCCACGCCCGTCAACTGCCGTATGTACCACCACTATCACTGTCAGTTTCCCCTTTGCCCTATTTTATTTTATTTTTATTTTATTTTATTCTATTCTATTTATTTTATTTTATTTCTTTTATTTAGTTCATATTTATTTATTATTTATTTTGTTTCTTTAATTTGATTTTGTGTTTATTTTACTTCTACACATTATTACTATTTTAATTTATTTTTATTATTGCCTCTAGTGTTATTATTATTACATTTATTATTTTTAGTCTTAAGTAGCTTATTTTTATCGTATAGTTTTGATAATTGGTCTTATTGCTTTTGTTGATTTCTATTTCTGGTCATTATTATTACGATTAGTAAATCTATTCATATCGTTTCATATTTTTTCTATTATTCTTTTTATTCTTGCTATGTTTATTTTAGTTATAGTAGTCTTTGCTTGGTGCCTTTAATTAGTATATTCTTTCGTTTCTTTTTAGTTTTTGGTATTTGATTATTTTCATTCATTATTATTCATTCTTATTCCCTAGATTGGTGACTGCTATGAGTTTATTATTTTATTTTATTATTTTATTTTATTGTCTATTTTTATTATTTTATTCTTCCTATTATTATTTTCTCCTATTACGCTATTTGTTTTAGTATTTAGCTAAGTGTTCGATATTGTGGTTTTGGATTTTCATTAGATTAGACCCTGGTTTTGGGATTATTTGACTTAATTAATTGTGCAAATTCCTACTATTGCATTGAATGCTGAAATTATCCTATTTTTCTTGTAGGAACACCATGACGAACACACGCAGCAAATCTAAGGTCATCGTCCTGCTTTGAAAAAGTGGAAGACACCTAGCGACCTCTTCCTCGAGCGCTTTCGCTGAGGCTTGCTACCCCTATATCTGATTTTTAACGGGTTCCAAGGAGGACTAATATCAGCTACTTCGACTGCGACCACTCGGTTTAGGCCACTATATTGATTTGGTCGCTTTGGAGCAGGTCCAGTTAGCTGATCTTGTTCGAGCCTTTATTGCTATAGCCCCGTGGGACTGGTTTTTCTCTATTATCAAGCCTACATACATGGAGCTGACTTTAGAATTCTGCTCAACATTTACTCTATAGCATGTGATGACGACTCATGATGAGTCGGGCACCATCACTTTCAGACTCGGTAGCCTGGCGCAACATATGAGTGTCCCTGAGTTTGGTGCTACTTTAGGACTATACACTGAAGAGTTTATAACTGTCGAGATCTTCCTCCACCTACATCGACACATCCACTACTCGCCATTTGTTTGTTGGATAAACCTTACGGCGAGTACGACACCTTATGACGCGAGTCGCTTAAAGGCAACTTCTCTCCTTCCGGCTTTATGGTATATTCATGCCTTTTAGCTCACACTTTAACCTGTAAGAGAGAGAGCACCGGAGTTGTCAGTACCATCGATGCTTATTTTCTCTAGAGCATGGCCATAGGGCATACTTTTATCTAGCTTACTTCATCGCTCTCACCTTTCGCCATCAGACAGACCGCAACAAGAAGGGTCTTATCTATTTAGGCCCTTATGTGACTCGACTAGCTCGGCACTTTTGTCTCCTCAACACACCGGAGTAGTCCTCTACGCTTACACTCACTGGCCAAATGTCCCCACAAGGAATATCGAGCATGATCCATATCAGGATGATCGAGCGACTTCGTGGAGTGGATCCTCCTCAGTACCGATTATCTCGTTCTGACCCTCAGAGCCCGAGGACTTCACTGATGATGTCCCTTTCCATCACGAGGATCCACCTCATCCTTCACCTTCAAGTCACCTTCTTGTTTCTTCTGTTGCTACATTAGAGGACCTCTCCGAGTAGTTCACTCACTTCAAGGAGTACTGCTTTCAAAGGTTTGACAGTATTGACGCGACATTGTAGCAGATCTGTCAGCATCTCCATATCTCCTCTTTAGCGCCGACAACTCACGACATCGATGTTTCTGACGATGAGGACCATTAAGTTTATTTGTTTTCTGATTCTTTTTCTTTTTATTTTTGTTTAAGTTTATTGTTATTTTTAGTTCTTTTTTACTGTTATTTTCTTAGACTTATTTTGTTTCTTATCTTTTGAACTATATTTTTATTTCTATGGTTGTTTCTAATCGAGTTAGTAACATTTTAATCTTATTCACTATTTGTGTTTATTTTCTTATTAGTTTGCTCGGAATCATGCACTACATTTAGATCTACCTACAATTCCGCTTTTCACCATTCGCAATTTCATCTAATATTCAGGGCAGTTTCAATTTTCTCCCTTTCTTATGATATTTTGATTATACTGTGATTATATTTGTTTGTACATTAAGGACAATACACATATTAAGTGTGGGGAGGTTATTTATATAATTATTAGAAAATCCTTGAATTATGTCTTATATTTAAGTAACTTTCTCATACTTCCATTAGAATTAATTTTTTTCGATTTGGAATTTTTGTTGATGTGTTTTAGATTAATTTGTCAATAATTGTGTATTGGTTGATTTAAACTTGAAGACATGAGAGAATCAAGCATGATAAGTTATTTTTCATAAATTAAAATTTTTTAGGTTGTTTCCCTAAATTGAAGTATTATTTTAAAGTTTGAGATTTGCAAGATTTACATAAAAAACCATGATTTTTTTGTGAGATTTTGAGCCTTTAGAGCATACATTTTTCTTGCTCATTTTATTATTCGTTATGAGTGTGTCAACTTGATTTGTTATTCTAGAACTTGCGTTGGTTATACATGTCGATACCACACTTTTTGATTTGACATGCTGAGATGATAAAGGCATGTAAGTTTTAACCCACTTATCCCATAAAAATCCTACCTATATAATTAACTCTTAGTGAACCCCGTTGAGCAGAACACACCATTTCTTGATTTACCCATTAATGTTAACCCATAACTCATCTTTTCATTGAAACTTTTTCCCATTTTATTGACTCCCCTTTTGTCAAGATTTGATTTGGTTAGTTGCCTATCTATGCTCTTTTGTTGATTTGCTGAATTATTTCTTATTGTTAAAACAAAGATCAAAAAAAATATTGATTATTATTTAGTTCTATATTGATTGAGTTTGAATAGTTAAATTCATATTTTGAGAAGAAGCTCATTTTGTTCTTGAATAGTTCTCGATTGATGTAATTATTTTTAATTCAGCACTTGTTTATTTTTTCTAGTTTTGTAATTTTTCAATTCGATCTTGATTATAACCAACTTTTCGGCCTTTTTCCATACCCTTAACCTAAGCCTCGTTACAACCTTTTAAAGACCTTTTGTTTTGTGTATCATCTCATTTTATAATGGTGGAGATTTGATTTTCATGCAAGCCTATGGTAATGACATTTTTTGTTCGATTATTGAGTGCTTATTTGTGAACCTTAAACACTTTGAGTGATTTGAGTGAATCTTTAGTGAGGATGTTGATTCTTGTAGATTTTGAATTAAAGGTAACTACTTAAATAAGCGGAGACACCTATGTTTTCGTATTTAAAAATGTTAGCTTGGATTGTTTGAGAATTTAGTGCTCTTTTGGTTGAATTGTCAATGCATGATTATTTGTGAATTATTTTGAGACATTATTGATGGGAATTACAAGTTGAGAAATATTAATTTTAATGTGAGTTGAGGATTTTGCTTGAAGACAAGCAAACACTTTAAGTGTGGGGATATTTGATAAGCTATAAAAGTAACATATTTTAATCTCATTCTTAATGCATTTTTGGATGATTAATTACAAAAATTAGTAAATTTGATGCTCCTCATCCTTTAAATTCGTGTTTCTATACTTAAGGAAGTATTTAAGAGCAAAAGGAGCAAAAAACGAGTCAAAATTGGACAAAGAGAGTTGTTTTCAGTATCCACATGACTTGGGCATTTCCACATGGGTTGGCGACCCGCCCGTGTAAGCCACATGGGCTAGCCACATGCCCATGTGCCAACCCATGTTGATTTCGCACCCTGCTTCCCAAATACGTGAAAAAATCCAATTTTTAACCTTTCGATCATTCTAAAGTCTATAAATACCAATTAGAAGAATACCTAAGGGGCAACCAGAGAAGACCAAACAAAATACTTAAAGAACACCATGAAGCCAATTCGAAAGCAGATCCCCATCAAGATTAAAGATCTTATTTTAATTTCTTTCAAAGTTTTATTGGGTTTCTTTATGTCTTGTGGTTTTTCTGATTCTAAGATGTTTTCATTTAGGATTATGAACTAATCCCTAAATACCTAGAGGAGATGAAACCTGCGATGAATCCTACTATTTAATTTTAGTTTTACGCAGTAAATACTTGATTCTTGTTCTCGGTTATGTATGCTTATTTATTGTTTTAATATTTTCGAGATATTACTTCATATTTAATGTGATTATTTCAGTAGAGCAAAAGTCCATGTTTAAGAGTAGATCTAGCATAATTGAGTGGAGTTGCATGCAATCCTAGAAATAGGATGACATAAACCTACAAGATTAGAGTCAAATCTAATAGAGGAATCCATAGATCGAGTTAATGCGATAATAGGGGTTTTAATTAAAAAGAAATTTCAATTAATCAAACTAGAATTAGTTGTTCTTACTTTTGAAAGAGATATTAACATAATTTAGGGATTTCTACAGATCAAGTAGCAAGTGAATAAATCGTTTAATTCATATTCATAATAATAGGTAAAGTCTAGGTGGATTCTTTCCTGGGTATTGTCTATCTCATTGGTTATCTTCTATTATTTTCCTATTTCATTCTCTGTTGCGTTCTTAGATAAATTAGTTTAGTAATTTTAGAATAAAACACATCACCACAATTTGTCGTCTAGATAATAAGAAGATGGTAATTACTAATACTTTTATTCCTTGTGGATATGATATTCCCTACTCACCATAGCTATACTATTGCTCGATAGGTGTGCTTGCCTTTTTCGTATTTATAGTTAGTTTAGTGACCATCAGTTACTTTGATTTTAATCATGTTTACAATGTGTTTTGTTATCTTCTTATCAACAATGGTAGCTTAAATCTGTTTAGCTAGGTTGATTGCATTAATTCAATGAAATTTGTTTAAATCATGTTTATAGTGTTTGTGCATCATTCAATCATGTTTTCAATTAAACTTAAGTATGTATTTTATCCATACGTGATTGGGTGCATTAGAATTAGCTGAGCGATCCTAACTAGACGATGGCTAATGGACACAATAGTTGAAAATTGCATGCTTAATTTAGATCCTAACCCAACTAAATTGAAGGTTTATAATGACTTTAACGAGCTCTATTATCTTGCATAGTTTTTAGGTTTATGTGATTAAATTGTTTCAAACCTAACTTGTCCCTGTTAGTTCATATGAATTCTAAGAAACCCTTAGGTTAATATGATCAGTAAAATGCATTTTTACTAAGTAAAAGATCACAAAAGGACTTAATTTGGTTTCAAACTCATGAAAGATTGAGTTGTTATGGAATATTTTTCGAACACTATTAAGCGTAATAAAAATGAATTAAGTTGAATGATGTAATTATCCTAGCTTCATGTTATTGATTGTTGAATTTTTTTATTTTTGCTGCTAAACTCATTTCATACATTTCACTTCATACTTTGCATTTAGATTAAAATTTCATTAGGGATCATCTTACATTTAGTAATTATTTTTACATCGCACCTGTAACATCCCGAAATTGGGCTTTCTAAGACTCTAGAATACGGATTTGACTCTCAAAAACAACTTTCCTACTCACACTTCATAAAACATTGGTTAATAAACATTGAATAGTATAATGATTCATAAAACTCGTAATTTGATTATATCGACTTAGTGAACATGAGCGCTAGAAGACGCGGACGCGGTAGACGTGAATGTAACACCCTAAATTAGGGGTTGTTGAAAATTTAAATATTTTCCCATGTGTGTGCTTGAAGAATTAAATTCTAGGATTATTTGGCATGTTTTAGGGTCTAAAAATAACCCCTTAACTAGGTCGGATTTAGAATTAAAATTTTCTTTTAAGGATGTAAAGAAGGAGCTAGGAGATGGGGTTAAGTTAAAATTAGGGAGAAGCATGACATGAAAAATGGCTTGGAAAATGGCTTCCATGCGCCACTTAGGTGCTACAAGGTGCGTCTAAGGGTGTTGCAAGGGAGGTCTTGGGTTCGATTCATGGGAGATACAAGGGGGAAATAAGTTTTATTTTTTTTTAGAAGTGAATGGTTTGGCTAGGAAGGCCTTATAATTAAATGAAGGAGGTTTGTGACATGAAAGACAGGTTAGTGGAGTGGCTTGGGTCGCCACTTAAAGGGCTTTGGTTTAAGGTCTCGTGTTCGAGACATAAAGGACGCAAGGAGCATTTATTTTGGGCTTTTTACGTTAAAGGAAAGAGGGCCAAGAAGAAGGCTTATAATTAAATGGTGAGGTTATTTGACATGAAAGTCAAATGGGAAAGATGGCAAGGCGTTTAAGGAGGCTGCGTTAGAGAGGTTCGAGTTCGAACCAAAGTAGCAAAGAATCTGTTTTTATTTTTTGAAACCGGCGTGTATGGGAGAGGGGAGTGATGGCATGTTTGTGGACTCTTGAATTGATAAAGATAAGGCTTATTTTTTGCACTTATTCAGCTGGAAGGGAGTAGTATTAGTAAGTTTATTTTCATTTAAATTGTATGAAAAGAGGATAGGAGATTAAAGTAAGATAAATCTTGCATTATCTTGGATAATTAAAGGCTGGAAATTATCACCATAGGGAGGGGTGTTGGCCGAACATTGGACTCTTTGGGGGGCTGTCCATATCTGATTTGTATAGCAAAGAAGTGCCAAAAGTTCAACCAATTTTCTTTTCTTTCTCTCCAAATTTGCTGCTGCCGAATTCTCCCTTGATTCATAGCCAAAATTGTTCAAAAATTTCTAGCTCTCTTGTTTCTTCTTAACCGAATATACCCTTTCTTCTTCTCAAGATTCCAGCTCTTCCATTTGTGTTGGCCGAATCTTCTCCCCCTAACTAAGTGCTGTCAATTTCAAAAGTTTGGTAAGGGTAATCTTCTCTTGACCGATTTTATGTAGTGACTTTACTACACTTCTTTCTTCATTTTAAATCCTAGTATTAAAACCCGCTTTTTGTTCTTTGAAGGAGTGAAGGCTAGTGACATCAATTAGGGTGCCAAATATTGGTGTGACTTGTCGAATCCATCTTTAAGGTAAGGGGCCACACTCTCTTTTAGGAATTAAGATTATGGCCGAATGGCCTATGACCCTAATGATGTACTTAAATCGATTGTAGGGCTAATTAAGGCTTGGATTTGTTAGGAAATCAAATCCGTTCAAGGTAAATACATGCAAGAGCCTTGGTATTTCTTTTGGTTTGGCGAATGGTCCATGGCACTAACTTTGGGTAATTGGCCGAATATAGGGTCAAGATCTAGCGTCAAAGATCGAATCTTCGGGATCTAGGGATTTCGGTAGAACAGGTGTGTAAGAACTCACTACATACTTTATTAATTTCCATGATTATTGTTGTTGTTATTCACCTTTTTGGTAGTGTTTTGCTTATGGCTAAGCATGGATTCCGGGTAAGTCCCCTAACTTGTGATTTTTGATATATGATTTGCATGCCATCACATGATGTTAAAAGTTATGACATGATATATGATAATTAATATATAAGCATGTGATGGTGGGATTGATGAGAGGAGGGGATGATTTTATGGATCGTAAATCTGTGGTTTTGACCACAAGATGGGTTGGCCCCATCGATTATTTGTGACCTATGATCATCGATGGTTTTGACCACACCGATTGATAATTTGCGACTAAGTCCGGTGGTTTGGTACCACCGATGGTTTTGACCACACTTGATTATTTGTGACCTATGGTCATCAGTGGTTTTGACCACACAATGGGTTGGCCCCATCATTTGATTTGTGACTCTAAGTCATCAGTGGTTTTGACCACCAGTGGTTTTGACCACACGGGGTAGTTAAGGAGTATGGATGGATAGGTTGGGTTGCATGTGCATGTTTATTAATAAATTGTGTATGAGTTGTATTTTTCGGGTGGGGGATTTACACACTGAGTCTTGGTGACTCACCCCTTCCCTTAACATTTTACAGATGAGTAGAACGCGGAGATGGAGCCGGAGAGGACTCGAGGCGGCCATGCTTGTCGATGGATTTAAATTCATTTTATTAAAGTTATTATGATTTATTTTCTAAGTTTTCATTTTGGGTTTGTAATAAGGCCGATAATTATTGTTTAGATGTTTATTTAATTGCTTTATTTTACTCATGTTATATTACAAATGGAATTTGATAAATATTAATTAAACCGGTTAAAAGTAACCTTTCAAACTTAATAAACTCCTACGGGTTTTTAAAGATGTTACCATCGGGTAACAAAAATAAACTAAGTCAACTATAACTTTGACGATTTTAAAATGTACATGATCAAATATTTTTAAAAGGGGTTTATCGACCCAACTATATTTATAAAAGCCCAACTGAGTTTTCAAAACCGCGTTTCAAAAACCTTAGCCATATTTTACCAAGTCTTCACCAGAAAATCAATGTCTTTCAAAATTATTTTACTCCGTGACATACCAAATTCGGTCAGGGCTCATGGGCCGGGTTTGGGGTGTTACATTTTTGGTATCAGAGCCCGGTTCAAAACTCGGCTGTAGGGGGCCCAAGGCCCAAAATGTTTGTTTTGATTAGTAGGCCTTATTGAAATATTTTGAGAATCTGTTTTTGGCTTGAACAGCATGGCACCGAGTCTCCGGCACCTATCCGCCCAGGTAAGTAATTCTATCCATTTTTGTGAATATTTGATGAGGGGTAGAAGGGTAAATAAGGGAACGCAGAATATTAGAATAGAAACTGTTGAACCCTAGGGTTAGCATACCCCAACAAACATGCATAAGATTTAATAATTACCTAAACCAACCCTGAGAGCTGTCACTGAGCAAGGGATGTGGCAATCGTTATACGCATGTCTAGGATTGGATTCGGTGGGGGCTTGGTATTTAAGCAGTCCTCGTGACTCACCTCCTACTCACTTGAATCCTACCTGGTGCATAGTAACGGTTCATCCTAGCTGAGACGACACACTCACAGGCTAAACTCGATAACTAAAACCCGAAAGGGACTAGTCGTTTTGTTTTTGAAACATTGTTTTGAAAAAAAAATGACTAAAATACCCTTCAGTTTGAAAAATGACCAAAATACCCCTGGCTTGAAATTACCAAATACCTCCATATGAAAAAAATTTCGAAAAGAAATTTCCAAAATATCCCTCTTTTGTGAAATCACTTAGAACCCAATTTTTTGAAATCAGTTTATGAAAATAGCCTGATTATGTGAAATTACTAAAATACCCTTAGGGTAAAATTACGAAAACGCCTTTGAATTATGAAATTCCCAAAATACCCACGGTTTTGAACAAAATTTTCATCACATAAAAAGTGCCCAAAAACCTTAGATTTCAAAAACGTCATGATTTTAGAAAATTACAAAATTGCCCTAACCGCAAAATTACCATAATGACCTCAATTTCAAAATTTTTACAATACCATCAACTGAAATAAATTCTTAGAAAGAACCTTCAAAGTTTTACAACTTTTGAAATATCTCGATTTGCTAATTTTATAAATTCACCCGATTTACGAAAAATTACCAAAATGCCCCGAACTTCAAAATTACCGAAATACCCCCAGATTTCAAAATTTTTCCAAATACCCTGAGAATTTAAGTGTTTCAAAATGCTTTTTGACAAGATCATCCGAAAACTTTTAATTTTAAAAAAAATTACAAAAATACCCCTGTAGGATAAATTATGAAAATACCCCTGGGTAGTGGGAAAACAATCACCATGAAAACTACAACGTCTCTTGAATGAATGAATGGAAAACTGTGTGTATGTATGATACGAAAGAACCACCCCTAAAACTTCTATCATAAAATTTCTTCGCGGATAACTAAGTGAAATACTAATGCATAAAATTCTTAAACAGATAAACATAATCGTTAGAATGAGTTCAAGAGGTTGTGGACGTCGCTTCGTGGCCGTGGTAGGGGTAGGATGGCCTTATCCGAGCCAAGCAGGTCTGGACATGGGTGCGGAAATGAGATCTTTGGATCTGCCGTAACAAAATTGAATTTCAAGATCGACGGTGGTAATGATGTCATATCTCAAGTCAGACAGGTATTGGAACGAGTTCTTTGAGGTTGAGGTCGGGTGTAGGAGCCCGTAAATCGTGGTAGAAACGACTCGAGACTATGAGTAGAAGTATTCAGAGGAGTTTCTGGAGTGGCGCCCAGTGCGACGGAATATTGGTTGGAATCCACTGAAAGGATTATGGGTGACTTGGATTTCACAGCTGAGGAGAAGTTGAAGGTATCATTTCTTTGCTTCGGATGAGTCATACGGTGGTGGCTCACCGTGAGGATGGAACGGTGGCGTAAAATCTAACACAGGAATTCTTCAGAGAGGCTTATCAAATGAAATATATCGAAACTAGTTACGTGGATGCACAGCGGAAGGCTTTCTTGAACCTGGTTTAAGGCAACAAGACGGTGGCGGAGTATGAGGCCGAGTTCCTCCGGTTGAGTAGGTATGCTCGTGGTATTGTGGGTACCGAGCATGCGCACTGTGTTAGATTTGAAGATGGGCTTAGAGATGAGCTGAGAATGATGATAGCTCCACAACAGGAATGGGAGTTCGCGGTCTTAGTGGAGAAATCGAAGGTGGCTGAAGGGGTAAGACAGTCGGTTAGATGGAACCAAGATCGGAATTGGAATAAGAGGAGCTCGAGACCCTCGAAGTTTTCTGGTAATTAGCAGAAGAGGATGAGGTTTGGTGGGCTAGATCAAGCTGCTAGGCCTGCTGCTGCTGATAATCCTCAATGGCCGCCACGGTGTGCTCGGTGTGGCAAGTCTTACACGGGGGAATGTTGGAATGGTAATCGGGGATGCTTTGAGTGTGGGTCCTTGGAGCATCGAGTTAGAGACTGTCTAAAAGGAAGCTAGATCGAGATCGGAAGGTCGGGATCGTGCACCTAATGGGAGGGATAACCAACAGACCATAGAGGGGTCGAGGTGCGACTAGGGGTAATGGAAATGGTATCAGGCGTACGAGGTGTCAAGAAAACAGAGGCGAGGCAACCAAGGTTGGTTTATGCACGGTTAGCCATCGAGGAGGAGGATGTGCGGATGTGACAACGGTATGTTCCTTATTTACGAATACCCTTAATTGCTTTGATTATTGTAGAGTTTTCTTGTTTTACTAGGAAGTGCCCAAAACCTTGGTTGTGAACTTAGAGATTGTGCCTAGGAAGTAAGATAGTTTTATTAAGATCGAGTCTTGGCGTAGTACGATGAGTTAAGATGTACGATTATTCGTTAGTAAGTAATTTCGAGGACAAAATTATTTTTAAGGGTAGAACTGTAACACCCTAAATTAGGGGTTGTTGAAAATTTAAATATTTTCCCATGTGTGTGCTTGAAGAATTAAATTCTAGGATTATTTGGCATGTTTTAAAGTCTAAAAATAACCCCGAACTAGGTCGGATTTAGAATTAAAAATTTTCTTTTTAAGGATGTAAAAGAAGGGAGCTAGGAGATAGGGGTTAAGTTAAAATTAGGGAGAAGCATGACATGAAAAATGGCTTGGACAAATGGCTTCCATGCGTCACTTAGGTGCTACAAGAGTGCATCTAAAGGTGTTGCAAGGGAGTTCTTGGGTTCGATTCATGGGAGACACAAGGGAAATAAGTTTTAATTTTTTTTTAGAAGTGAATGGTTGGGCTAGGAAGGCCTTATAATTAAATGAAGGAGGTTTGTGACATGAAAGACAAAGTTAGTGGAGTGGCTTGGGCGCCACTTAAAGGGCTTTGGTTTAAGCTCCTGTCCGAGACATAAAGGACGCAAGGAGCATTTATTTTGGGCTTTTTGTTAAAGGAAAGAGGGCCAAGAAGAAGGCTTATAATTAAATGGTGAGGTTATTTGACATGAAAGTCAAATGGGAAAGATGGCAAGGCGTTTAAGGAAGGTGCGTTAGAGAGGTTCCGAGTTCGAACCAAAGTAGCGAAGAATCGCTTTTATTTTTTGAAACCCGTGTATGGGAGAGGGAGTGATGGCATGTTTGTGGACTCTTGAATTGATAAAGATAAGGCTTATTTTTTGCACTTATTCTTTGGAAGGGAGTAGTATTAGTAAGTTTATTTTCATTTAAATTGTATGAAGAGAGGATAGGAGATTAAAGTAAGATAAATCTTGTATTATCTTGGATAATTAAAGGCTGGCAATTATCATTATAGGGAGGGGTGTTGGCGAACATTGGACTCCTTGGGGGGCTGTCCATATCTGATTTGTACAGAAAGAAGTGCCAAAAGTTCAACCAATTTTCTTTTCTTTCTCTCCAAATTTGTCTGCTTGAATTCTCCCTTGATTCATAGCCAAAATTGTTCAAAATTTCCACTCTCTTGTTTCTTCTTAGTTAATATACCCTTTCTTCTTCTCAAGATTCCACTCTTCCATTTGTGTTGGCCGAATCTTCTCCCCCCTAACTAAGTGCTGCCGATTTCAAAAGTTTGGTAAGGGTAATCTTCTCTTGACCGATTTTGTGTAGTGACTTTACTACACTTCTTTCTTCATTCTAAATCCTAGTATTAAAACCCCGTTTTTGTTCTTTGAAGGAGCCGAAGGCTAGTGACATCAATTAGGGTGCCGAATATTGGTGTGACTTGTCGAATCCATCTTTAAGGTAAGGGGCCACACTCTCTTTTAGGAATTAAGATTATGGCCGAATGGTCTATGACCCTTAATGATGTACTTAAATCGATTGTAGGGGCTAATTAAGGCTTCGAGATTTGTTAGGAAATCAAATCCGTTCAAGGCAAGTACCGCAAGAGCTTTCAGTATTTCTTTTGGTTTGGCCGAATGGTCCATGGCACTAACTTTGGGTAATTGGCCGAATATAGGGTCAAGATCTAGCGTCAAAGATCGGATCTTCAAGATCTAGGGATTTTGGTAGAACAGGTGTGTAAGAACTCGCTACACACTTTATTCATTTACATGATTATTGTTGTTGTTATTCACCTTTTTGGTAGTGTTTTGCTTATGGCTAAGCATGGATTCCGGGTAAGTCCCCTAACTTGTGATTTTTGATATATGATTTGCATGCCATCACATGATGTTAAATGTTATGACATAATATATGATAATTGATATATAAGCTTGTGATGGTGGGATTGATGAGAGGAGGGGGATGATTTTATGGATCTGTAAATCGATGGTTTTGACAACAAGATGGGTTGGCCCCATCAGATTATTTGTGACCTATGGTCATCAAATGGTTTTGACCACACCGATTGATAATTTGCGACTAAGTCCCAGTGGTTTCGTACCACCAGTGGTTTTGACCACACTTGATTATTTGTGACCTATGGTCATCGTGGTTTTGACCACACGATGGGTTGGCCCCATCATTTGATTTGTGACTCTAAGTCATCAGTGGTTTTAACCACCAGTGGTTTTGACTACACGGGGTAGTTAAGGAGTATGGATGGATAGGTTGGGTTGCATGTGCATGTTCATTAATAAATTGTGTATGAGTTGTATTTTCCGTGGGGATTTACACACCGAGTCTTGGTGACTCACCCTTCCCTTAACATTTTGTAGATGAGTAGAAGCGGAGATAGAGCAGAGAGGACTCGAGGCGCCATGCTTGTCGATGGATTTAAATTCATTTTATTAAAGTTATTATGATTTATTTTCTAAGTTTTCATTTTGGGTTTGTAATAAGGCCGATAATTATTGTTTAGATGTTTATTTAATTTCTTTATTTTACTCATGTTATATTACAAATGGAATTTGATAAATATTAATTAAAGGTTAAAAGTAACTTTTCAAACTTAATAAACTCCTACGGGTTTTTAAAGATGTTACCATCGGGTAACAAAATAAACTAAGTCAACTATAACTTTGACGATTTTAAAATGTACATGATCAAATATTTTTAAAAGGGTTTATCGACCCAACTATATTTATAAAAGCCCAACCGAGTTTTCAAAACCCGCTTCAAAAACCTTAGCCATATTTTACCAAGTCTTCAATGAAAATCAATGTCTTTCAAAATTATTTTACTCGTGACATACCGAGATCCTATTGTGGGCTCATGGGCCGAGTTTGGGGTGTTACAGTGGACGTGGTAGAGGCTGAGGTGCTAGGGCTAGATCTTTGGCACCAAGGCATGTGCCCGAAAGGGAAACGTTGGCGTCGCCAGTGGCTGAAACGGGATCTCATGTTCGATTTAAGGTTGATGAGCTAACTCAGATAGTTAAGAAAGTATTGGAGGAGGTTAAAGGAATCAGTGAGGCACTTCGATTTGGATTTGTGGATTTAAGAAGAAAATAGATCGTGGTTCTTTAGGGTCACAGTCTCGTTCTATGAAGCGTGTCAAGGTACGTCCAAACTTTTAAACTGCGATTATTACGTAAGCGCCATCCGGAGAATGCTGAAGGAGGTTAGGAGCATGCTTGAGATGCGGGTCTAAAGAGAATAAGGCTCAGGATTGTTACATCACCATCAAGTCAGGTATGTTTGGTTGGACGTGAAGATTGAATGTAGAAAATTCTAAGTATAAATGGTAGAAAACTGTTTGCTTTTGTGGTTAGATGTTTAGTTGTGTGAAAGAGGATTCAATATTTTGTTAAAAGTACATTGTGGTTTTTTTAAGATCAGAGTGCGCACAAAAGCTTAGTGATGTGATTTGAGCGATGCATTTAGTTGTTGATTGGAAATTTCAAGGACAAAATTTCTATAAGGAGGGTAGAATAGTAACATCCTGAAATTGGGCTTAGTAGGATTGGGCCCAATGGGCCTTGGACATAAGAATGTTTAAAATTATGAGAACAAGAGAATTCTGAGAACAAGAGAATGGAATTATTGCAAATTGGACTTGTTAGTTAAGTGAACTTGGAAGGTTATGAGGTTTCTATGAAGTCTCGGGTTTAATTGGGCCTTAGGAAAAATTTGGTATTTTAGCACTTTAAGGAGATGGAGTAAGTGACCTTAAAGTATATGGAAATAATTGATTAAATAGCTAGCATAAGTGAGCAGTTAGTAAAGAAGCTATGGCACCACATGTATTACCTTGAAGGAAGGAGTTCGAGTATGCAATTTGAATTTTACTTTTGTTTCCCTTCCTTATGTGTCGGTCAAGGAATAAATATGGCAATGGTGGACTTCTTTATTTTGGTAAGGAGGCTAAAAGAATAAGGCAAGGTTGAAGTTGGGGAAAGGAATCAAGTGAAATAGGAAAGAAAGGGGGACATGAGGCTAATTCCATGGATGATGTTTTGGAAAGCTTAGGAGGCCAAACTCTAATCCTAAGGGGGGATGCATGTGGACGTTTTTGGAGTAGTTAGGTGGCTGAAATTTTATTTTGGCTTTTGGTAAAATCCTAGCTTTGTTTTGGCCAGAAATCCTTTTGGCAACTTTGTGCCATTTCTCTCAATTTTGCAACCCACCTTGCCGAAACATAATAGAGCAATAGTGCATTGTTTTCCTCTCAAATTCTTTTCTTTTTCCTTTGCTTTGTGCCGAAATTACAAGCCTTGGTGATCATATGTTTCTTCTTTCTTTTTACCTTGGCCAAATTCCCCTAGCAGATTTGTGCACTTTCTTGCTCTTTTGTTTGATCAAGATTTTCATCTCTTGTCTATCTCCCTTTTTGGATAGCCGAATCTTCCACCCTTCTATTGAACTCTCTTTTCCATTTGAGTGGTCATTTATGTACAATCGGTAAGTGAATTCTTTTCTATGATCATATTCTTTCCTCTTTAGCCGAATAAGTAATTATCACTATTCGGTTGTAAATCGTGATCATAACCGAAAATGGTGTTATCCTCCACTTCTTCATGTTTTATTCACTCTCTCTTTTCGTAGTGCTTTAAGTGGGAGACCGTGTATTGTTCTATCCGAAGTCAAATGGTGGTAATTGGATCCAATATCGATAAGGATCGATTCTTGGTGCATCGAGGGAGATCACCGTTGTGGTGTTGAAATCGATATAAAGCACAACTCGTAATCAAGGTGTGTAATCCTGTACCCTTCCGAATATATGTTTGAAATGGTGAGTAAGTCTCACATCTCTTTGAAAGTTTACATGAAATATTCTGTGATTCGGTAGAAATACCGAATAAAATCGATAATCGCATCCGTGATCACTCGGAGTGCGATATTCGTAGTGGTAATCATATTTTGTAATAAAACAATTTCATCGTAAAAAATGATGAGTATTTGAAAACTCACAAAAATTGGATAAAATGAATTAAAAAGTGAGTAAGATATCAGATTAAAGCTTACTGTATCTACTTTAATATGGAAGAAACGGAGAAGGAAATGGAATACTATATTCGAGATATGTTAATTTTAGTGAGACCGGTTCGAATAACTTTGGGTTATTCTGCATTTGTTTTGGAAAAATCATATAAAATTGTACAAAGTGAATTATGGGACATAATTTATATGTATTGATTCCTTACTGAACCTATTTTCGATGGAAACAAGTGGGAGCAGTAGATGAAAAGCGTACAGGAAGATATTTGTGATTAAGTAAAGAGAGGTCAGAATCATTGGACAGTGAAACAAGGAAAACTTTAAGGAATAAACTGTACTAAATGGTTAAGCTAAAAATTCTGGAAAAATTATAGGAGAAAAGAAAAATTTATGGACTTAGATATCGAGTAAGTCGAGTTATGGTCAATTTAGTCAGTATGATGCAGATGGATAGTTTCGATTTTATGCTCCAAATTAGTAGTTAAGCCTAGGTTGTGAGATTACCATAATACCCTTAGAGGGTAAATTACCGAAATACCCCTGGGTTGGAGATTATCGAATTACCCTCGACGAGTAAAATTACGAAAATCCCTTATGGGCTGAATTACGAAAACGCCCTTATGGGCCAAATTACGGAATTGCCCCTAATGGGCCGAAATACGAAATTACTTAATGAACTGAATTGACATATTACTTTATAGGCCAATCTGATATATTTTGTTATGAATGCCAAAATATGTTTAATGAGCCAAATTTGCTAGATCGTTAAATGGGCCAAAGTTTGCTAGATCGTTAAATGGGCCAAAATTTCTATTTTGACTAATGGGCCAAATTGATAACTTGTAATATGAGCTTTTTGTTGAAATTTACCTTATAAATATATTATTATGCATTATCTATATATACATAATCGCATGGGTTGGGATAATTGACGAAGAGAAGAAAGGCCTATTGCCAAAATCTAGTTCGGTGGCTCGCCACAAATATTTTAAATGGCTTAATGCCTTTCTAGACTCTGTCACAATCTAGTTAAGTGGCTCGCCACAAATATTATAATTGGCTTAATGCCTGCTATTGGTGTGTTGGCGGGGTGGGTTGATTTGATCCCCACAGGTGTGTTGGTTGGTACGGGTGGTGTGTAGCGGATGGAAATTAGGCTTGGTTGGGAATTGCATATCACATGCATTATTTTTATATTGTACATTTGTAAATGGGCTCAAGCCCAACTAATTGCTTAAATGGATTTTGGCCCAGTGAACAACGGTGAGTGGGTTACACACTGAGTTCTAAGTAACTCACCCCCTTCTTTCTTAACCCTGTAGGTAATGCTCCGTGAGGTGGACTTGGGCCATGGATGACTCGGTGGAGGCCATACTTCAGAAATAGTGTTATTAAATTTAAAATTTCTATTCCCGTTATTTTATTATTTTGGTTTAAGTTGTAATAAGGCCTCTGAACTATTTTATTATTTGCTTTATGGTTGGTTTACTTATTATTTTGCTTAAATTGTTTTAAACGAGAATTTTTCTAAAAGCTAAAATAAAGGTTTTCCAAAATCGATTAACAAATGGAATTCATAATAAAATTTTTACAAATATTTTTAATACGGAAATCTTCTTCGAATTTTCAATGTCATTTTCAAAAGTCACGTTTTATAAGATTATTAGTTCAAATCTAACGATTTATCAATCAATCTTCGAGGTTAGTAGTATTTTATCAAATGTCTCAAATCAAACTTATTTTTCTTGATTTTAACAAAACTTATTTTAGTATGAATTTCAAATCCTTTATACGTTTTCTTCATTGTGACATGCCAGATTTGGGCCTAACTTCTGGGCCGGGTTTGGGGTGTTACAACACCACTAAAAGATATTGTGTTTTTATCACCAGATTGTTAACTCTAATTTTACAATTAATTGATTAACATATATAGTCCTTGTGGAGACAATAACTCTTCTACTTACTTATTAGTTGATAACAACTATGTATACTTGCACAAACCTATGCATTAAAATTATTGATGCTTGAATTAAGTCAACTTTGAGAAGAGATCCCCACTCCTTTACAAGATAATGACACTAGCATCAATACGGATACGAAGGCATATTAGTATAAACAAGATCAAAGATTAAACAAGGAGGATAATTTAGTTGTAAAGACTTGTGAGGAAGGGGAGTTCTTGTAACACCCCAAATCAGGTCTATGCGTCAAGACGAGATTTGGTTTGTCACATAGATCAAACATTCTTTTAATCTTTCTAATGATTTAAGTGAATCGGTACTACAAAACCTTTTGAAAATAAAGTTTAATAAAACCAAAAGAAATGATTTAAATTGTTAATTTTAAAAACATTAGTTGAAGTCTTATCATTTAGTATTTAAATATCAAAATCCTTTAAGTAGTTTTTTTTAAAGAGTTCAAAAGAATTTGAAGATAAGATAAGTTAAAGAATCTCATATGTTTCAAAGTATTTTTTTAAAAAACATTATAGGATTAGCATAAACCCATCAAAATAAAATTTAAATCCATCCACACATAAAAATCCATAAATATTAATAGAGGCCTTATTACATCATATCCAAAATAGTAATTTAAAGAAAGTACTTAATAAAAGTTCAAAGTTTATAAAACCCATGTTTGCAGTATGGCCTCCACGAAGTCATTCTCGGCCCAAGTCCATGTCAATTTCCATTACCTGAGATGGAAAATTTAAGGGAGTGAGTTACTCAGAACTCAGTGTATAACTCACTTACTATATCCACTGGGCCAGATCATCAAGTCATTATTTTGGGCTTGAGCCCATAAATAGATTTAGCAATATAATAAATGAAATGTATGCAAAATGAAATTTCCCAACCAACCTAATATCCATCCGCTACACACCACCCGTACCAACCATCACACCTGTGGGGATCAAGTCAACCCACCCCGCCAACACACCGATCGTAGGCATTAAGCCATTTTTATATTTGGTTGTGGTGAACCAACGAACTAGATTGTGACAAAGTCACCGAACTAGAGGCATTAAGCCATTAAAATATTTGTGGCAGAGCCACCGAACTAGAGGCAATAAGCCATTAAAATATTTGTGGCAGAGCCACCGAACTAGAGGCAATAAGCCATTAAAATATTTGTGGCAGAGCCACCGAACTAGATTTTTGGCAACAGGCCTTTCTTCTCTTCATCATAAATCCCAACCCATGCAAACATGTATGCATAACAGTCTATATACATATGATAATTTTAGCAAAAGGCCCAATTTACATGTGAATCAATATTTCAAGTTTTTATTAAGGCCCATAATACAAAATAACATTTAGCCCATTTAGGTATCTAATACCTTGGCCCATTTAACGATCTAGCAGATTTTTCGGCCCATTTAACGATCTTGTAGATTTTTTGGCCCATTTAACGATCTAGCAGATTTTTCAGCCTATTTAACGATCTAGCAGATTTTTCGGCCCATTTAACGATCTAGCAGATTTTTCGGCCTATTTAACGATCTAGCATTTTTTTTTACAATTTATCAAATACTCATTGAGGACGTTTTCATAAATTTCACAACTTTAACAGTTTTCATGTATTTTCACATAAATACTAATTATTACGCATTTTTCAAATTTTGTCAATTTTACGATTTTTCCCAATACTTACGGTATAACATCTAACCCGAGATAAGTGTGAAGTTACACACCTGGTTATTGTGAGAACTAGACTTTCCCGCTCGTCAATACCTAAACGTAACACGATAAATTAGAGCACTATCATATTTTAAAACTACACTATTGATAAATGATCTAAATCTTTACCCTCAGGATTTCGAACCACTTCTATTTTTGGTTTCTCCTCGATTGTTGATTCGTTGCCCGATGAGAATCCACGAACGAACAAAGGTTCGGGAGTACGAATGACTTCAAACAACAGGTTCTCCTCGGATGAGGGTCCGCAACCTGGTGGAAAATCCCGGATTCCCAAAACAACCCTTTGTTTATACTTGGGGAATTAGCGGAACCACCCCTCTTTCGAAGACTATTCACTGCCCTTTTCTGCCCTATCTTGAATGTCTTTAATGACATAAAATCATTAGTCAAACTAATAACTATTGAAATAGGACTAACGATTTTAAAAAAATGAGATTGGCTTACCACAATTATCCTTGTTCCACGAAGAACGATCGAGCGATGACGTCCCTATAACGAAATCGATTAAATAACTAACTATACCAATATGACAAATAATATGAGAATCCTTGAATAAACTCCTTACCTTAACTCTTAAGATCAATTCCAACAATCCACAATACTCAAGAACACTTTGAGTTTCTGCCCTCCAAAAATCTCACTATTGTCCACGGTTGAAAAGAATTGAGTGAGAAGAATACTTATGACTAAAGGAAAATTCGATTATGACTAAACAAAGAAAATGAAAAAGATTAGGCACAAGAGCAATCTAACATTCGGCCATGAGAAAAAAATATTGAAGAGACTTTAGTTGAGAAAAAAAATAAAAGAATGGAAAATGGAAGTGATATGATTCGGTTTCAAGAGAGAAAGAGAGAAAGGAAAGAGAAAGAAAAGAGAAAGAAAAGAGAAAGAAAAGAGAATTTAGTTTAGGAGAAAAGTGCATTCGGCATTGGGGAGGAAAAATGAGAAAAAAGAAAAGAAAAATCCTTGTTTGCTTATGTGCTTTCGGTCACAATGAGAAGTAAAGATTTTGAGAGAAAGAGAGCTACTAAACCAAACTAGTCAAAAGAAAATGACAAAAGAATGAGTTGTTTACTCAAGGTTGTTTGCAAATTCGGCTAGAGAGAAAATAGATGGAGAGAAATATGTTTTGTCAAAGCCAAAAATGACCAAATAGAATGTGTTTCTCCAACACACAAGCCTACCAAGCCAATAAACAAAACCGGCCATCCCCCCAGCCCCTATGCCGTCCACATACATGGTCAAAAGGCCATTAGATAGTTTCCAAAACATCACCCTATTCTTAAGCCTTATCATCCTCCTTTTCCTTAAGTTAGAGAAACATTATCCTCTAATTCAAGCCATTCTATCCCCTAACTCAAGCTTTCCATAACCCTTAGTCTTCTTACCAAAAAAAATTAATCCAACTCATCCTAATCTTATCCATAGCCGACACATGCTAGCATAAAGCAAAAATAAAAACTCCCTAATTGCATGCTAGGTGATTCGAACCTCTCCCCTCAAGTCCAACTTATGGTGCCATCACCACTTTGCCAATTACTCATCTTATGCCATCTTTTAGTACTTAATTAACTTAAGTTTCAAGGTCACCTAATTTCTTTACATTAAAGTACACTTTAGTAATATTTATTCTAATTCCAAGTAAACCCGAGCTAACACTTAGCAACATAATGATACTCGAATATTTAGGATGTTACAGTTCTCAAACAACTTAATCTTGAGTATAGTAGAATATCAAAATGGATTAGAAGAAATAACCCATGAAAAAAGTAATAGAACTGGTTGAGGAAATGGTGAGTAGACACAGAAGCAATCAAGAGTTGCACTCACTTGTTATACATTTTTAGATTCTCTCGATAGAGATAGTGTGCAAGATTATTACATTCTGGAACTACCCTAACAATCGAAGCTAATGATATTCACTGCCAACCTAGTGGAAGAATGTCCAAAGTCTACGAATCCTATGAAAAAAAACAAGGATAAACATGCACGTTCAGGGGAAATACTCAACTTGAATGTTTTTTGCAAGATATTAATCTTTAATCAGATGCACAAAAGTTTAGTGATCTAGGGATCTTCCGGATGCTGACAAAGATCGAAAAAATGTACATCAATAAGACTTATGATCAAATGGTAGGCATCATCCAAACAATATCACTGGTAAGCAATGAGATATGGCTGAAGAATCCACAAAGTACTCAATTACCGCGAGAAACACCTGATAGAATTGTAATACAACCCGTAGAAAAACTCGAAGGCCTTTGGAATTGAGATCCAAGTTATGTGGTACTAGATGGCACACTAATCGAGATGTTTATGGAAATACCTATAATACTATTTATGTTGGAAGGATTATCTAAGCACTTTATGCGTATCAAATACAACCATCATCCTCCGAACCTTTTGCAAAATAAGGTTAATAACCAAAAGTCAGGATGGTTACGATGTTCCTTAATTCTACAAGTGATTAATGGTTACAATATGCAAAAATAATTGTCGATGATTAGTACAAGCCGAAAAGGAAAGTGTAACACCCCAAACCCGACCCAAACACTATAACCGGATCTGGTATGTCACTAAGAAAAATTTTGTAAAACCAATCGTGTCGACAGTAAGCCCAAATGAGAGTTTTATAAAATGTGCCTTAATAATCGAAAGCCTAAAACTTAATTACATGTCTTTGAAAGAAATTAAAACGAGAATAAATAATAAAGGCCCATAATAAAACTAAAATGTAAACTAATGGCCCATGGCCTTATTACAACGTAGTTCGAATCCATAACATAAAATACTTTTAAAAAAACTAATATGGGGAACTTTTTGCCGGATCCACATTCTTTTGCATGGCCACCTTGCGCTCCACTCTGGCCCGGTCCGATGCACTAATCGTCACCTAAAAGATTAGTTTAAAGGGGGTGAGTCGCGAGACTCAGTGTGCAACCCTCATGCACCACTAGATTTGGGCCTCATAAAACACAATAAAAATTTCATTTACATGGATAACAAATAATATGCAATGCCCAACCCATTTGCCTAGGTTTCCATCCGCTACACGCCTCCATACCAACCAACACACCATTGGGGATTTCTACAATCAACCCACACCGTTACTGGCGCCAAGATGGCGGTCATGTCGCTCATCAACATATATTGGTCAAGCCCTTATAATGATCACGGCATTAGCCACAAAGAAATCACGGTAAAACCACTACACATATACATATACATATACTTCCTCCTTTCATCACCCAACCCATGTAAACATGTACAATAATTTAAAAACATGTACAACAATTTACTTATAACATAGAATCAGATTATTTACTAACCTGAGGGTCCGCTGTTTAAATTCGAGATTTCGGCTTTTAATGTAACATATAAAACTTATGAAGATCTAGACAGTGGGGAAGTATTACACACCTGATTCGCGTACTAAGGCTTTCGCTATGTCTACGCTACTATCACTCGAAACAACTACTATTGGCCCATGATCTGACTTCGATTTGGCCCACACCCCGATGGCCAATCTCGGACTACCGAAACAGATCGCTTCTTGAATTTGGGCGATGGTTTTATAGATCCAACCTTCTATTCTTAATTGTTAGTTGGGTCCATAACAATCCCTTAATCACTAAACCAAATAAACGATGAGATCTAACTCATTAATTAAATGTAACCCTTAAAACGAACACTTACCTAGTTAGTCGAATCTAGAATGTCCTTGAGAAATCGTCACCACCAACCTACCTACATTCGGCCATCCTCCAAATATCAAACCAACCGATACACACAACCAACCTAACCCAAATAGTATTCGGCCAAAGCAAAAGAATCATGGAAGGCCAATCGGCCAAACTTACCACCACCTACGTTCGACTTTTCCACCAAATCGGCTCTAATGGGATAGATTAAACTTAGGTAAAGAGTATAATCGACAGGGCCTTGGAAATAATGCCTTGGATTAAGAGTTTGATAAAAATAAAGGAATCGCAGAAAAGGAGAAATCCCAAAACTCACCGAATTACTAAGGAGTATATTGCTTACGGTGCACCTTCGGGAAACAGAGATCTCACTTGTAGATTTGACTATGGAGGAATAAGATGTGTACTAGGAGCATTCGACTATCCGAAGAGTTTTTGAGGAGAGGAGAAACACTTAAGGAGTTTCAGTTATGATGTGTTTTTAGGAAAAAGAAAAGAAAGAAAACCGAGAGAGGATAGAGTGTAGATTTCGGCAAAGAAAAACAAAAGATGGAAAGAATGGTTAGCAGAATTTCGTCTAGCCTACACTAAACAGATTTTCCCCCTCCTGTAGTTGAGTTTCGGCTAACTCTCCCTCTTCTTTTGATAACCTTTAAATCTCATGATAACTCAATCCTTATCTTACCTTTAGGAGAGCCCACACTAAAGCCAACTCATCCCTCTTTAATTATCATCTTTTATCACTTAAATAAAAAGAAATAAAGTTCCTAACTAGTAGCCTAAATGCCGTTCACCCCCTTCCCCTTTAAGTGCCGAAACTTTCACCCATCTCCTAAGGCCCAATCGGCCACACAAGGCCCAAACTCCTCCCCCCTTATGACGACACCTTATGCCCACTTAAAGCACTTCAAATCTTTGGGCCACAAGCCCAGCTTGTCACTTAGTTAACTATCTTCTTAAATTATGAGCTAACACCATTTATTAGCCACCTAACCCAAATTTTTAAAGCCCAATATTTCACTTTAAATTTCCCAGAGTACTAACTTAAACCCTAATCCAAATATTTAATCAAAAAGTCAGCCCGATCCTTAAAATCTCAATTTAACATATTAAACTATCATATCAATGCGCAGGCCCACTTTAAGGATATTACAGTTCTACCCCCCTTAAAATAAATTTCAGCCTCGAAATTTACCTGCTCAAAAGAGATGGGGATACTGCTGTCGTATAACATCCTCTGGCTCCCACGTCGCCTCTTCTGCGCCGTGATTTCGCCACAAAACTTTAACCAATGGAACAGACTTCCTTCTTAACACTTTCACATCTCGATCCAGAATTTGTACTGGTTTCTCCTCGAAAGACAAATCCGGCCTTACTTCTATCTTTTCTACTGGCACTATGTGCGATGGATCCGATCGATAACGTCTCCACATCGAGACATGGAACACATCATGTATCTACTCCAACTCCGAAGGCAACTCCAACCTATAAGCCACTGGGCCCACACATTTTAGTACCCGATAAGGCCCAATAAACCGTGGACTTAACTTCCCCTTCTGAGTAAACCTCATTATTTTTTTCCACGGGAATACCTTCAAGAAGACTTGATCACCAACCGTGAATTCCACCTCTTTTCGCTTTAGATCCGCGTAAGACTTCTGTCGATCCGACGCTGCCTTTAGTTGAGCCCGTATTAACTTCACTTTCTCTTTGGTTTCCAAAACTAATTCTAGACCTAACACCTTACGTTCACCCAACTCCGTCCAACATGTTGGAGTCCGACATCTCCTTCCATACAACGCTTCATAAGGTGCCATCCGAATGCTAGCTTGATAACTATTATTGTATGCAAATTTTTCCAAGGGAAGATACTCTTCCCAACTGCCCTTAAAGTCGATAATGCAACCCCTTAGCATATCTTCCAAGATTTGAATAACCCTCTTGGACTGACCATCAGTCTGCGGGTGAAAAGCGGTACTAAAGTCTAACCTTGTTCCCATTGCTTGATGAAGAGCCTTTCAAAATCGTGACGTGAACCTAGGGTCCCTATCTGATATGATTGACACCGGCATATCATGCAATCTTACAATCTCAGCCACATACAATTTAGCCAATTTTTGTAGAGGAAAGTCCACTCGAACCGGTATGAAGTGAGCAGACTTCGTCGGTCAGTCAACAATCACCCAAATCGAATCCTTCTTAGTGGGTGTAAGGGGTAACCCATTAACAAAATCCATTGTGATTCTCTCCCATTTCCATTGGGGAATCTTCACCGACTGCAACAATCCCGATGGCACTTGGTGTTCAGTTTTGACCTGCTGACACGTCAGACATTTTCCTACGATCTCCGCTACTTCTTTCTTCAGATCTGGCCACCAGAATTACTCTCGTAAATCACGATACATCTTGACTCCTCCAAGATGCATAGCATAAGGGCTACTATGCGATTCCCAAAGAATCATATACCATAACTCCTTGTCTTTAGGCATGTAAATCTTCCCACGATAACACAGTACTCCATCATTGTTCAGACTATAGTCCTCCATTCCACCATCCCTCACTCACAACAGTCGAGCACTCAAGTCTTTATCTCCTAACTGCTTATCCTTAACCTGACTTACCCATGTTGGCTTTACTTACAACTCAGCAAGCAAACTCCCATCGTCGAATAAACTCAAATGAGCAAACATGGCTCTTAACTCCGATACTACTTTACGGCTTAGCGCATCTGCTACCACATTCGCCTTTCCAGGGTGATATTCAATCGAACAATCATAATCCTTTAAGAGCTCGATCCACCTACGTTGTCTCAAATTTAGCTCCTTCTAGGTAAGGAGGTATTTCAGACTTTTATGGTCGGTGTAAATTACCGACTTCTCCCCATATAAGTAGTGCCTCCAAATCTTTAAGGAAAACACTACCACCGCCAACTCCAAGTCATGCGTAGGGTAGTTCAACTCATGCGGTCTCAACTGTCAAGATGCATACGCCACCACCTTTCCTTCTTGCATCAACACACACCCTAAACCCATGTGTGACGCATCACAGTAGACGGTAAATTCCTTTCATGCCTCCGACTGAATTAATACTGGTGCTTCCGTCAGGATTCTCTTTAACTTCTCGAAGCTCTCTTGCTATTTGTTGGTCTATATAAACAATACTCCCTTCCTCAGCAACTTAGTTAGAGGAGCCGCTATTAGAGAAAACCCTTCAACGAACCTTCGGTAATACCCTGCCAAACCTAAGAAACTCCAAACCTCCGCCACAGACTTTGGTGGTTTCCAATCCAATACAGCCTCTATCTTTCGAGGGTCCACCCTAATTCCCTCGACCGAAACCATATGTCCTAAGAAAGTCACTTCTTTTAGCCAAAACTCACACTTACTGAACTTTGCAAACAACTGCTTCTCCCTCAGAGTTTGCAACACCACGCGAAGATGTTCGTCATGCTCCTCTTCGACTTAGAGTAGACTAGGATATCATCGATGAACACCACAATGAACTGATCAAGATATGGCTGAAACACCCGGTTCATCATATCCATAAAGGCTGCTGGTGCGTTCGTCAATCCGAACAACATCACCAAGAACTCATAATGCCCGTATCGAGTCTGAAATGCCGTCTTATGAATGTCTCCTTCTTTAACCCTTAATTGATGATATCCAGACCATAGGTCAATCTTAGAAAATACCAAAGCTCCTTTGAGCTGATCGAACAAATCGTCGATCCTTGGTAATGGGTACTTGTTTTTGATCGTCAACTTGTTCAATTGACGATAGTCCACGCACATACGCATGGATCCGTCCTTCTTTTTCATGAACAAGACCGGTGCTCCCCATGGAGACACACTCGGTCGAATGAACCCATGATCCAATAGTTTCTAAATCTGAGCCTTGAGCTCCATCAACTCTTTTGCGCCATCCTATAAGGAGCAATAGATACTGGAGCTGTACCCGGAAGTAGGTCTATTCAAAATTCCACCTCATGATCCGGGGGTAATCCTGGTAATTCCTCCGGAAAGACATCCGCGAAATTCTTGACTGTTTGGACCTCCTTAACAGTCACCTCCTTAGCATCCAACGTACGAACAAAGGCCAGATATGCACTACATCCCTTCCGAATCATATTAATAGCTTTTAAGGAGGATATCATGTTGGACAAGTAATTCCTCCTTTCTCCTAACACAACCACCTCCCCGCCTTTCGGGGTACCCAACACCATACGCTTGTTCTCACAGTCCAACTTGGCACGATGCTTAGTTAACTAATCCATTCCCAAGATGAGGTCAAACTCTCCAAATGGAAATTCCATCAAGTCTGTCGGGAACACTACCCCTTGAGTTTCTAAAGGTACTTCCCTAAACAGCTTGTCTACTACCCTAGATTGTCCTAGGGGACTAACCACGGTCATCTTCCTAGTGGTTATCTCATAATCTATACTTAGAGTCTCAAATACTGAACATGCAACAAGGAGTGGGTTGACCCAATATCAATTAAAGCAAGGAAAGGATTATCAGCGATAAAAAACGTACCGGTTATAACATCCGGTGCGTCACCATCCTCCATTCGATGAGCTACATAAACTAAAGCTGACTGCCTTGCATACGTATTACCTATACCTCTGTCGGATGCTCCACGACCCCGATCGGATCTATTTCTTCCTCTAGCTGTACCTTTACCCCTTGGTCCAGGCCGATCACCCTCCTAGCTTGATCGTAACCTCGGCCGTTTATCGCCCACAATCCATCTGAGGAGAGTCCCTCATCAAATGTTCTGTGGATCCACACCTAAAACATCCATCGGTTTTCACCCTACACTCCCTATAATGGGTTCTCCCACATATAAAACATGCTTGACTCTGGCCCGATAGAGCACGAGCTGGCCTATCAGTCCTAGGCCTCTTTTGAAAATTTCCAGTTACTTTAGAGGGTCCAAAACTCCTCTTACTCCTTCCTCGATCCTTATCCTTCTCCTGTCTCTCCACCCGCTTTACTTTCTCAGCTATTTTAACTTTATCCACTAGAACCGTAAAAATTCTCTCTCGTTGTGGTGTGATCAGAACCCTTAGCTCATTCCTTAGCCCATCCTCAAATCGAACGCATCGTTCATACTCCGTTGCTACCATTCCCCAAGCGTAACGACTCAGGCGTAGAAACTCAGCCTCATGCTCAGCCACAGACTTACTACCCTGCACCAAATTCAGGAATGCTTTCCTTTGAGCATCCATGTAACTAGCCCCAACGTACTTTCCCTGGAATGACTCCTTAAAGAAATCCCAATCAATCAGGTCCGCGGTCGTACCCTCTTTCACCGTGAGCCACTATTGGTAGGCCTTGTCTTGAAGAAGAGACACGACCCCCTTCAGCTTCTCCTCTACCGTGAAGTCTAGGTTATCCATTATACGTTCCACTGCCTCCAACCAATATTCAGCGAAACTCGGGGATACGCCAGAGAAGCCCTATTGTTCCTCAACCTTTCAGGCATAGATTTTCGGGCTCCTATGCCGATACCAGCCTCAGCCACTCTTTCTAAAACCCTCAGTATAGCCTGAGACACCACGTCCTCTCCACTTGTCTGGTCCTCAAATTCCACCTCAGCAGCTGGTGGAACTGGTATCTCACTTCCTGACCCATAACCCGATCCTACGGGTTCTGATACGGTCAACCTACCTCTATCGCATCCACGTGGCGGACGCCCTCGACCTCTTGTACTCATTCTTCTAGTTCGCATTTATCTGATTTAAAAATTTTTATGAGTCATTAGTTGTTTCCACAAATTATCCCCGAACAGTCTTATGAAACATAGTTTTGAAAGTGATTCTTTCGAATTTGAACCTATCTACAGTTTTCAGTCTTCCTATTCTAGGAATTATGCACACACAATGTTCAAACAAGTAACATTCATTACCTAAGGGTATTTTCGTCATTTTGCTACCTAAGGGTATTTTCGTAATTTTATCCTACAGGGTATTTTCATAATTTTCCAAAATAAGGTTTCGGGTCATTTGGCGAAACAAGGGTATTTTGGAAATTTTCCAACTCGAGGGTATTTTGGTAATTTCATAAATTTAAGGGTATTTCGGTAATTTTGCAAATCCGATATATCTTGGTAATTTATAAAATCTGAGGTTATTTTAGTAATTTTGAAAATCGAGGGGTGTTTCAGTAATTTTACCAATCAGGGGTATTTTAGTCATTTGTAATTTAAGGGTGTTTTGGTCATTTACAACTCAAGGATATTTTGATGTTATTGTTGTTGTTTTTGTTTCCTATGGAAAGACTCGTTGACTTTGTAAATGGGGTATTTCGCAAATCATGGGTAATTTTTTTCAAAATAAGGATATTCTAATAATTTTGTGAGAAAAAGGTGGCTGGTCCCTCTCGGGTTTTAATTATAAGTTTTGGCCTGTCAACACGTACTCGTAGCTAGGGTAAATAGTCACTATGCACCAGGTAGGATTCTAGTGGAAAGGAGGTGAGTCACTAGGACTGCTTAAGTACCAAGCTTTCCCTGAATCCACTCCTAGACATGCATATGCCTATTGCCACACCCTGTCATGGCTAAAGTGAACAATCACTATGCACCAGGTGAGATTCCTACGAAGAGGAGGTGAGTCACTTGGACTACTTAAATACCAAGTTCTTCCGGATCTACTCCTAGACATACATATGCTTGTTACCACACTTTAGTCTTGTGACTTGTTACAGGTTTTGTTTAATGGAGTTAAGTCTTATGGATTTTTAAGAGTTTGTTTGTCTAAGCCTAGAGTCCATCAAGTTCTAACCTAAATAGTCTACGTCCCATAAGCCCGTTAAGCCCACATTTATATCACACAATGGTTTAGAGTACTTACTTGGTGAACTTGGCCGGAGACGCAGGCGCCATGCTTGACTAACAAACCTTTACTAAGAGAAATCCATGTTTTAAAAAAAAAACCATTTTTAGAAAATCTTTTGGGCCCAAAATCCCAAAGCCGAGTTTTGAACCGGGCTCTGATACCAATTTATAACACCCCAAACCTGGCCCAAACACTATAACTAGATCTGGCATGTCACTAAGAAAAATTTTGTAAAACCAATCGTGTCGACAGTAAGCCCAAATGAGAGTTTTATAAAATGTGCCTTAATAATCGAAAGCCCAAAACTTAATTACATGTCTTTGAAAGAAATTAAAATGAGAATAAATAATAAAGGCCCATAATAAAACTAAAATGTAAACTAATGGCCCATGGCCTTATTACAACGTAGTTCGAATCCATAACATAAAATACTTTTAAAAAAACTAATATGGGGAACTTTTCGTCGGATCCACATTCTTTTGCATGGCCACCTTGTGCTACTACTCTGGCCCGGTCCGATGCACTAATCGTCACCTGAAAGATTAGTTTAAAGGGGGTGAGTCGCGAGACTCAGTATGCAACCCTCATGCACCACTAGATTTGGGCCTCATAAAACATAATAATAATTTCATTTACATGGATAACAAATAATATGCAATGCCCAACCCATTTGCCTAGGTTTCCATCCGCTACACGCCTGCATCAACCAACACACCATTGGGGATTTCTACAATCAACCCACATTGCACACGCCAAGATGGCGTCATCTTCGCTCATCAACATATATTGGCCAAGCCCTTATAATGATCACGGCATTAGTCGATACAGTAAATCACGGTAAAAATAGCTACACATATACATATACATATACTTCCTCCTTTCATCACCCAACCCATGCAAACATGTACAATAATTTAAAAACATGTACAGCAATTTACTTATAACATAAAATCAGATTATTTACTAACCCGAGGGTCCGCTATTTAAATCCGAATTTCAGCTTTTAATGTAACATATAAAACTTATGAACATATATTTATAATTAATCAGATCTAGACAGTGGGGAAGTATTACACACCTGATTCGCGTACTAAGGCTTTTGCTATGTCTACGCTACTATCACTCGAAACAACTACTATTGGCCCACGATCTGACTTCGATTTCGGCCCACACCCCGATGGCCAATTTCGCACTACCGAAATAGATCGCTTCTTGAATTTGGGCGACGGTTTTACAGATCCAACCTTCTCTACTTGACTGTTAGTTGGCTCCATAACAATCCCTTAATCACTAATCTAATAAACGATGAGATCTAACTCATTAATTAAATGTAACCCTTAAAACGAACACTTACCTAGTTAGTCGAATCCCGAATGTCCTTGAGAAATCGTCACCACCAACCTACCTACATTTGGCCATCCTCCAAATATCAAACCAATCGATACTCACAACCAACCTAACCCAAATAGTATTCGGCTAAAGCAAAAAGAATCATGAAAGCCCATTCAGCCAAACTTACCACCACCTACCTTCGACTTTTCCACCAAATCGGCTCTAATGGGACAGATTCGGCCTCTAGGGTAAAGAGTATAATCTACAGGGCCTTGGAAATAATTCTTTGGATTAGGAGTTTGATAAAAATAAAGGAATCACAGAAAAGGAGAAATCTCGAAACTCACCAAATTACTAAGGAGTATACGACTTACGGTGCACCTTCGGGAAACAGAGATCTCACTTGTAGATTTGGCTATGGAGGAAGAAGATGTGTACTAGGAGCATTCAGCTATCAGAAGAGTTTTTGAGGAGAGGAGAAACACTTACGGAGTTTCGGGTATGATGTGTTTTTAGGAAAAAGAAAAGAAAGAAAACCGAGAGAGGATGGAGTGTAGATTTCAGCAAAGAGAAAGAAAAGATGGAGAGAATGGTTAGAAGAATTTTGGCTAGCCTATACTAAACCGATTTTCCCCCCTCCTGTAGTTAAGTTTCGGCCAACTCTCCCTCTTCTTTTGATAACCTTTAAATCTCATGATAACTCAATCATTATCTTACCTTTAGGAGAGCCCACACTTGTAACACCCCAAACCCGGCCCATGAGTCCTGACCGGATCTGGTATGTCACGAATTAAAAACGTTTGAAATATTTTGATTATTTGGTGAAAACTGATGAAAATATTGTTAAGGTTATAAAATAGTGTTTGATAAAACTCAGGAGGGATTGATTTTTTTTTTCAGAAAAATGGTTGTGTTGAAACCCTTTGAAAAATCATTTGATTATTTTTTTCTGGAACCTTCAAGGTTATGGTTGACCCGGTGAATTTTGCTACCCGATGGTAACATCTTTGAAAACTCGTAGAAGTTACTTAATTTTGAAAATGTTACTTTTAACCAATTCACTTAACATTTTATAGTTTCATTTGTAATATAGTATAAGTAAAGTAAAAACAACTATGTAAACATCCAATATAATAAACTAGCGGCCTTATTACAACCCAAATCAAAAATTTAGTAAATAAACAAACTTAAACTGTATTAAATAAAATCCCAAATCCAAGGAACAAGTATGGCCTCCTCGAGTCCTATCCGACTCCATCTCCGCGATCTACTCATCTGCAAAATAATATGGGAAGGGGTGAGTCACCAAGACTCAGTGTATAAATCCCCAACCCGGAAGTGCAACTCATACAAAAATTATTAGTATAACATGCAAATATGCAACCCAAACTAACCATCCAAACTCATTTAACTACCCCGTGTGGTCAAAACCACTGGTGGTCAAAACCACTGGTGACCGGAGTCACAAATCAAGTGATGGGGCCAACCCATCGTGTGGTCAAAACCACTGATGACCATAGGTCACAATTATCAACATGTGGTCAAAACCACTGGTGGTACCAAACCACTGGAACTTAGTCACAATTTATCATCGGTGTGGTCAAAACCACTGGTGACCGAAGTCACAATTAATCGGATGGGGCCAACCCATCTTGTGGTTAAAACAACTGGTGACAGTCCATAGAGAAAATCCCCCTCCTCTCATCAATCCCATTATCAACATGCTCATATCATGCTTAACATATTATCATAAATCATGCATAATAGTCATGGCATAGCATATTACCCATCATGTCATCCATAATGATTTTAAAACACAAGTGACTTACCTTAATCCATGCTCATGTCCACAAGCAAATCACTACCACAATGATTAAATCGTAACATAATAGCAATGCTAACTACTAAAGTGTGTAAGAGATTTACACACCTGTTTAACCGTAGATCTAAGGGGAAATCCCGAATCTATGCAATATCACAAAATCCCGAAAGTAATCCTGTATTGCTCCCACAATCGGTAAACACCCAACCCTTTAGATCTAATAGCCATTCGGCTATACTAATAATCTCGAAGGATATGTCGTACTCGAAATAACACTCACCTTGGTTGTTGATTTGGTCTCCTACCAAATCCCAAAACTGCACTTATTCCTGAAATCGTTGAGATCCTTACATGGCACATATTAGTTTCGGCATTAGGCATAAATTCTTAACAAATGGCCCTTGGCCGAAACTATCTATTACTTACCAAAACGGATTGAAATCCCGGAAGACTCCGTCAAAGCCCCTTAACGTTACCTACACACAAGAGAAGACATCACCTTTGTTTTAAGAACACATTCGGCCAACCTTACCAAGGCCTATTCTCAAACTTTTGGCACACTAAAAGGAAGAGAATAGAAATCGAATGCTAAAGAGAGACACTTACCAACCTTTGAAATCGACAGCACCTTCCTTAGGGGGATTTGGCCAAAGTGGATCTAATAGGAGAAGGGAGATTTAGGCAAAGAATGGAGTAGATTCGGCTTACACAAGATGGAAGATGAAATTTTGAGTAGAAAGGGGTGGTAGGTTCGGCCAAGTAGAAGCAAAAGAAGAACCGAATTTTGAAGAATTTTGGCCAATGTGGCTAGAGAGAATTCGGCCAGCAACAAATTGGAGAGGAAAAGAAAAGCAATTTAGATGAATTTCGGCACCTCCCTAATGTGATAAAACCGATTGTGGATGGCCCTAAGGAGTCCTACATTCGGCTATCTCCCCTTTTGTGATAATTCTTTGCCTTTCAATTATCACCCAAAACAAGATTTATCTCCTATCCCCTCCTTTATCACCTCTTCAAATAAAAATAAAATATAAAAAAATAACAACAATACTTACTCTTCCAAATTAATTTAAAAGCAAAATTAAGCTTATCCTTATCAAATTAAGAGTCCCACATGCGGCCATTAGCTCACTCCCTTCACGCCAAAGATGCAAAAAAAACACCTATTCTGCCCATGCTACTCGAACATGGGACCTCACCGCCTTGACCCTTACAACGCCCCAAGCCACTTTGCTACTGTTTCATTTCGTGACATAAACCCCCTTACAATACCTTTTAAGCGCTCCTTCCTTAGCTCCCCCTTACCTTAACGCCAAAGGAAAAAAAAATATAAAACATCCTTGCGCTTCCATCAGGACTCGAACGTGAGTCCTCCCTCCTGCTTGGGCGACATTCCCCCAAGGCCCTTAAGTGGCTCCCTTAAGCCACTATGCCAATCTGACATTCATGTCCAACATCACCCACAAAATCTTTTGAAACCTCCTTAACTTAGCCCTTTCCTTTAACGCTAAAAAGCCCAAAATAAAACACACCCCCTTGTGACTACCAAGATTCGAACCTCTTCCCTTGAAGCTCCCCTTTGACGCCACCTTCCAAGCCCTTAAGGTTGCGTCCCTTGCCACTCTTCTGCTTGACTTCTTATGTCCAACTTCTCCCACAATTTCTCTTAACCCCTAACTTACCTATCTCCTTCCTTTTAATCACTAAAAGAAATTTTCAGTCTAAGTCGACCTAGCTCGGGGTTATGACTAGACCCTAGAATATGTCAAGCAATCAAGCACACATATCTCTTCAAGCACACACATGGGAAAAATAATTAAATTGCAAACAACCCCTAATTCAGGATGTTACAGTTCTACCCCCTTAAAAATAATTTACATTACCAAATTACCGGATCAAGAGTTGGGGTATTGCTGCCGCATCACATCATCGGGTTCCTATGTGGCCTCCTCTGTACCATGGTTTCGCCATAACACCTTTACCAAAGGTACCGACTTTCTCCTCAAAACCTTAACATCTCGATCCACAATCTGTACTGGCTCCTCCTCGAAAGACAAGTCCGCGTTCACTTCAATTTCCGTAACTGCCACTATGTGTGATGGATCTGATCGATAGCGTCTCAGCATTGAAACATGGAGGATGTCATGAATTTGACTTAATTCTGCCGGCAACTCAAGCTGGTAAGCCACCGGTCCCACACGTTTCAACACTGTGTACGGTCCGATGAATCTAGGGCTTAGCTTGCCCTTCCTACCAAACCTCAAGACCTTCTTCCAAGGTGATACCTTCAGAAGACCTTATCACCCATGCATATTCAACCTCTCTGTGCTTAAGATCGGCGTAGGATTTCTGCCTGTCCGACACTTCCTTAAGACGAGCCCAAATTACTCTAACCTTTTCCTCTGTCTCCGCCACTAACTCTGGACCCAACATTCGACGTTCTCCTAGCTCTGTCCAATACGTAGGAGTACGGTATTTTCGACCATCTGATTGCCTTATACGGTGCCATCTCGAATACTCGCTGATAACTATTGTTATAAGCGAATTCGCCAAAGGTAGGTACTCCTCCCAACTACCACTAAGTCTAAAACACAGCCCTTAACATATCTTCCAACACTTGGATTACCCTCTTAGATTGTCCATCTGATCATGGATGAAAAGCCGTCTTTAAATTCAACTTCGTGCCTAACTCGATGTAAAGCCTTCGAATCTCGACGTAAATCGGGATCCCGACCGAGATAATGGACAACGGTACTCCATGCAACCGCACTATCTCTCGCTATATACTGACTTGGCTAACCTTTGAAGTGAGTAGCCAACTCTTACTGGTATGAAATGGGTGACTTGGTCAACGGTCCACTATCACCCAAACTGCATCTTTCTTACTAGGCGTAAGGGGAAGCCCACTTACGAAATCCATAGTAATCTCCTCCCACTTCCTTTGTGGGATCTTTATCTACCGTGACCTCGATGGCAATTGATGATCACTTTAACTTCATCGGCATGTCGACACTTACCCACTAACTCGGTTACTTTTCGCTTAAGACCCGGCCACAAAAACTGCTCCCTTAAATCCCGATA
Source organism: Gossypium rotundifolium (assembly GCA_025506655.1). Taxonomy (NCBI): domain Eukaryota; kingdom Viridiplantae; phylum Streptophyta; class Magnoliopsida; order Malvales; family Malvaceae; genus Gossypium; species Gossypium rotundifolium. The sequence goes on from CP106724.1 coordinate 24,522,702, forward strand.
CATCTTACTGCTTCCCGGGTGCATAGCGTACGGATTGCTATGAGCTTTTTCAAGGATTCGCTGCCTCAAATCCTCATCCTTAGGCATGCATACCGTCTCCTCAAAATACATCACTCCATCACTACCCAAGTGAACCTTCGACCTCACCGCTCCTCAGACTTGCAACCTCCGAGTACTCAGAACTTCGTGGGTCATCTGCCTTTCTTTGACCTCATCAATCCAAGACGGCTTCACTTGCAACTCTTCCATAAGGCTCCCGTCCTCATAGAGACTTAGGTGAGCAAACATTGCTCGCAAATTCGCTACCACCTTACGGCTCAACGCATCGCCTACCACGTTAGCCTTACTTGATGGTATTCAATTGAGCAATGAGTCCTTCAAAGAATTCAATCCACCTCCACCGCCTCGATTTAAATCTTTTCGAGTCAAAAGGTACTTCAGACTCTTGTAATCAGGTACACCATCGACTTCTCCCCATACGAGATAGTGCCTCCAAATCTTCAAGACGAAAACCATAGCAGCCAATTCCAAATCATGTGTCGGATAGTTAGCTTCGTGAGGCCTCAACTGCCGTGATGCATAAGAAACCACCTTCTCTTCTTGCATCAGCACACACCTTAAACCAGTATGCGATGCATTACAGTACACAGTGAATTCCTTTCCTACCTCGGGCTGTATCAAGACTGGTGCTTCTGCCAAAATCCCCTTCACTTATCGAAACTCTCTTGCTGCTTCTGAGACCACACAAATGGAACTCCTTTCCTCAAGAACTTAGTCAAGCGGTCACGATTAAGGAGAAATTTTTCACGAATCTCCTATAATATCCTACCAACCCCAGAAAACTTCAAATTTTTGTAACCGACTTTGGTGGTTTCCATTCTAATACTGCCTCAATCTTATGGGGATCCACCCTGATTCCCTCGGCTGAAACAACATGCCTAAAAAAGTTACCTCCAAAACTCACACTTGCTGAATTTGGCGTACAACTGTTTCTCCCTTAAAACTTGCGTAACCACGTGAAGATATGCGTCATGCTCCTCTTCCGACTTCGAGTACACCAAATGTCGCCTATGAATACCACGATTAACCGATCCGAGATAGGGTTGGAAAACCCGGTTCATCATGTCCATAAACGCTCGGTGCATTCATCAAACCAAAAGGCATTACCGTAAACTCAGAGTGCCCATACCGAGTGGAATGCCGTCTTGTGGATATCAGCCTCCTTCACCTTAAGCTGATGGTACCCTGACCTAAGGTTGATCTTAGAGAACACCGATGCACCCTTGAGTTGATCGAACAAATCATCAATCCTGGGCAAAGGGTACCTGTTCTTTATTGTCAGCTTGTTCAGCTGTCGATAGTCTATGCACATTCTCATTGTCCCATCCTTCTTCTTAACAAAAAGCACTGGAGCTCCCCAAGGCGATACACTTGGTCGGATGAACCCTCTATCCAACAATTCCTGGATCTGCGCCTTCAACTCTACCAATTCTTTCGGTGCCATCCGATACGGAGCTATAGATACTGGCGCAGTTCCAGCTAACAAATCTATACCAAACTCAACCTCACGATCCGGAGGTAGACCCGGAAGTTCCTCTGGAAATACATCAACATAATCCCTTATGGTCCGGACATCTCTCACAGCTGCACCCTTAGCTTCCAAAGCACAGACATGCACTACATATGCTTCACAACCCTTCCTAACCATCTTTTACGCCTTTAATGTCGAAACCAGATTAGATAGGTAATCTCTCCTTTACCTATCATCACCACCTCATCACCTTCCACGGTCTTTATTACCATGCGCTTAGTCATGCAATCCGAGCTAGCCTCGACACTTTACTAGCCAATCCATCCCGAGGATTAGATCGAACTCCGAAATGGTAGTTCTATCAAGTCGACCAAGAACACGACCCCTTGGAGTTCTAGGGTACATTCCTATAGAGTTTACTTACTTCTACGTAATGACCTAGAGGGCTTAATACACCATCTTCCTAGAAGTAAGCTCGAGTCTAAGTGTAGAGTTTTCACCACGCTACTAGCAATGTACTGAGTGAGTTGAGCCAATATCGATTAAGGTACTATAGGTACTACAAAGATCAAAAACATCTTGGTTATGACGTGCAGTGCGTCGCCCTCCTCCCCGATGCCTCGCAGATAAACCAAACCAGTTGCCTAGCCTCGCACTCACCTGCATACTCCCCTGCGTCTCCCACGACCTCTGCCAAAGACCATTACCTCCTCTTCCCGCACCACGACCTCTTGGCGGTGTTGGTTATCCCTCCTATTTGGTGCACGATCCCGACCTCTAACCTTAGCCTAGTCGCCTTTTTGAGACAATCCCTGACTCGATGTTCAATAGATTCACATTTGAAGCATCCCCGATTACCACTCCAACACTCCCCCGTGTGAGACTTCCCACACCGAGCACACCGTGGCGGCCATTGAGGATTAGCAGCAGCAGCAGGCCTAGTAGTTTGATTTGACCCACCATACCTCGTCCTCTTCTGCTGATTACGTAAAACTTCAAAGATCCGGAGCTACTCTTATTCCAACTCCTATCCCGATCTCGCTTAACCGATCGTCTTACCCTTCAACAACCTTAGACTTCTCCACTAGGACAAATAATTCCGTTCTGTTGTGGAGCTATCATTATCCTCACTCATCTCTCACCCCATCCTCGAATCGACACGGCGTTCATGCTCGGTACCACAATACCACGAGCATACCCGCCAACCGGAGAAATTCGCCTCATACTCGCCCTTCGTCTTATTACCCTGATCCAGATTCAAGAAAGCCTTCCGCTGCGCATCCACGTAGCTAGTTCCTATGTATTTCTTTTGGTCGGCAGCTTTAAAGAATTCCCATGTGAGGTCCTTCGCTATCGCTCTATCCCTTACGGTGAGCCACCACTGATATGACTCATCCCGAAGCATAGAGATTATACCCTTCAACTTTTCCTCAGCTGTAAAATCCAGGTCATCCATGATCCTCTCAGTTGATTCTAACTAATACTCCGCCGCACTAGGTGCCACTCCAGAAACTCCTCTAAACACTTCTGCTCCGTTAGCCCGGAGTCATTCAACCACAGATTTACGGGCTCCTGCACCCGCGCCTACCTCGGTAACTCATTCCAACACTTGTAGTACAGCTTGGGATACTACATCGTTACCATCGGTTTGATCTTAAAACTCAGTTTTCACCGCCGATGATCAGATCCAGATCACATTTTCAGACCCATGACCAGACCTGCTGGCTCAGACAAGGTCATCCTACCCTACCACGGCCACACTGGCGGACGTCCACGACCTCTTGTACTCATTCTTCTCATCGCTTATCCGATTAAGAATTTTATGCATTATTAATCATTCCTTTGCTTACCCACGAGCAATTTTATGAGAAATAATTTTGATGTGATTCTTTCAAATCGAATCTACCTATAGTTCCATTTGGACTTATCTCCTAATTCTAAGTACATCCAACATTCATGCATCGGGGTATTTTTTGTAATTTTAACCTCTGAGGGTATTTTTGTAAATTTTCAAAAATAGAAGTTCTTGAATGATTTTATCAAAAAGTATTTTGGAACTTTTAAATTCCCGGGGTATTTTGAAAAATTTTGAAATTTGGGGTATTTTGGTGATTTTGAAGCTCAGGGGCATTTTGGTAATAAACCAGGGTATCTTTGTAAAGTTTGATGATTCCGGGGTATTTCCAAACGTTGCAAAACTTTGAGGGTTCTTTTTGAGAGTTTGTTTTCCAAGTTGATAGTGTTGCAAAAATTTTGAAAATCAGGGTCATTTTGGTAATTTTATTGGTTAGGGGTAATTTTGTAATTTTCCAAAATCATGATATTTTCGATATTTTGCAAATTAAGGTTTTTGGGCACTTTATATGTAATGGAAATTTTGATTAAAACTGTGGGTATTTTGGGAATTTCATAAACCAATGGCATTTTTGTAATTTTTATCACTAGGGGTATTTTAGTAATTCTACAAATCGAATTTTTTTTTTCAGAAAAATGTTGTAAAACCATAGTTCTCACACATTAAAAAGAAATTTTTAAGAGTTTTAAACTAGGGTTTTTATGAAAATACGACTAGTTCCCTCTCGGGTTTTAGTTAGGGTTTAGCCCATGAATAAGTCCTCCTGGTTAGGGTGAACCGAAGCTACGCACCAGGTAGGATTTGAGTGGAGAGGAGGTGAGTCACGCGGACTTCTTAAATACCAAGCTCCCACCGAATACCAATCCTAGACATGTGCACCATGGTTACCACACCCTAACTCGGCGATTTAGACATAGGTTTGTTTAATTAAGCAATTAAGCCTTATGTAGTAGTTGGGGTAGACTAGTCCTAGAGTTCAAGTACCTATCATTCTATTCTACGTTCCCAAGTTACCCATTTACCCTTATCAAGTATTCACAGAATAGTCAGAAATACTTACGTGGGCGGATTGGTGCCGGAGACTCGATGCTATGCTGTTCAAACCAAAAACCATTTTCATAATAATTCACAGAGGCCTACGAAGATGTTTTGGGCCCTGGGCCCCCACAGTCGAGTTTTAAACTGGGCTCTGATACCAAAAATGTAACACCCCAAAATTGGCCCATGAGCCCTAACTGGATCTGGTATGTCACGGAGTAAAAACGTTTGAAATATTTTGATTATCCGTGTGAAATCAAGAAAATATTGTTAAGGTTATAAAATAGTGTCTAATAAAACTCGGGAGGATTGATTTTTTTAGAAAAATGGTTGTGTTGAAACCCTTTAAAAAATCATTTGATCATTTGTTTTCTTTTTTTTGGAACCTTCAAGGTTATGGTTGACTCGGTGAATTTTGCTACCCGATGGTAACATCTTTGAAAACTCGTAGAAGTTGCTTAATTTTGAAAATGTTACTTTTAACCGATTCACTTAACATTTTATAGTTTCATTTGTAATATAGTATAAGTAAAGTAAAAACAACTATGTAAACATCCAAAACAATAAACTAGCGGCCTTATTACAACCCAAATCAAAAATTTAGTAAATAAACAAACTTAAAGCGATTAAATAAAATCCCAAATCCAAGGAACAAGCATGCGCCTCGAGTCCTATCCGACTCCATCTCATGATCTACTCATCGCAAAATAATATGGGAAGGGTGAGTCACCAAGACTCATGTATAAATCCCAACCGGAAGTGCAACTCATACACAAATTATTAGTATAACATGCAAACATGCAACCCAAACTAACCATCCAAACTCCTTTAACTACCTCGTGTTGGTGACTGGAGTCACAAATCAAGTGATGGGGCCAACCCATCGTGTGGTCAAAACCACTGATGACCATAGGTCACAATTATCAACATGTGGTCAAAACCATCGGTGGTACCAAACCACCGGGACTTAGTCACAATTTATCATCGGTGTGGTCAAAACCACCGGTGACCAAAGTCACAATTAATCGGATGGGGCCAACCCATCTTGTGGTCAAAACCACCGTGACGATCCATAGAAAATCCTCCTCTCATCAATCGCATTACCAACATGCTCATATCATGCTTAACATATTATCATAAATCATGCATAATTGTCATGGCATATCATATTACCCATCATGTCATCCATAACAGATTTTAAAACACAAGTGACTTACCCGGAATCCATGCTCATGTCCACAAACAAATCACTACCACAATGATTAAATCGTAACATAATAGCAATGCTAACTAATAAAGTGTGTAAGAGATTTACACACCTGTTTAACCGTAGATCTAAGGGGAAATCCCAAATCTATGCAATATCACAAAATCCCGAAAGTAATCCCGTATTGCTCCTACAATCGGCAAACACCCAACCCTTTAGATCTAATAGCCATTCGGCTATACTAATAATCCCGAAGGATATGTCGTACTCGAAATAACACTCACCTTGGTTGCTGATTTGGTCTCCTACCAAATCCCGAAACTGCACTTATTCCTGAAATCGTTGAGATCCTTACATGGCACATATTAGTTCGGCATTAGGCATAAATTCTTAACAAATGGCCCTTGGCGAAACTATCTATTACTTACCAAAAGCATTGAAATCCCGAAGACTCAAGTCAAAGCCCTTAACGTTACCTACACACAAGAGAACACATCACCTTTGTTTTAAGAACACATTCGGCCAACCTTACCAAGGCCTATTCTCAAACTTTTGGCACACTAAAAGGAAGAGAAGAGAAACCGAATGCTAAAGAGAGACACTTACCAACCTTTGAAATCGACAGCACCTTCCTTAGGGGGATTCTACCAAAGTGGATCTAATAGAGAAGGAGATTTAGGCAAAGAATGGAGTAGATTAGAAACACACAAGATGGAAGATGAAATTTTGAGTAGAAAGGGGTGGTAGGTTTGCCAAGTAGAAGCAAAAGAAGAAAGGAATTCTGAAAAATTTTGGGCAATGTGGCTAGAGAGAATTCGGCCAGCAACAAATTGGAGAGGAAAAGAAAAGCAATTTAGATGAATTTTGGCCCCTTCTTAATGTGATAAAACCGGTTGTGGATGGCCCTAAGGAGTCCTACATTCTACCATCTCCCTTTTGTGATAATTCTTTGCCTTTCAATTATCACCCAAAACAAGATTTATCTCCTATCCCCTCCTTTATCACCTCTTCAAATAAAAATAAAATATAAAAAAATAACAACAATACTTACTCTTCCAGCCGAATTTAAGAGCAAAAATTAAGCTTATCCTTATCAAATTAAGAGTCCAACATGCAGGCCATTAGCTCACTCCCTTCATGCCAGCACGCATAAAAAAAACACCTATTGCTGCCCATGCTACTCGAACATGGGACCTCACCGCCATGATTTCATAACGTCCCAAGCTTTGCTACTGATTCATTTCGTGACATAAACCCCCTTACAATCCCTTTTAAGTGCTCCTTCCTTAGCTCCCCCTTACATTAACGCCAAAGGAAAAAAAATATAAAACATCCTTGCGCTTCCATCAGGACTCGAACGTGAGTCCTCCCTCCTGCTTGGGCGGCATTCCCCCAAGGCCCTTAAGTGGCGCCCTTAAGCCACTATGCCAATCCGACATTCGTGTCCAACATCACCCACAAAATCTTTTGAAACCTCCTTAACTTAGCCCTTTCCTTTAACGCTAAAAAGCCCAAAATAAAACACACCCCCTTGTGAATACCAAGATTGAACCTCTTCCTTGAAGCTCCCTTTACGCCACCTTCCAAGCCTTTAAAGTTGCGTCCCTTGCCACTCTTCGCTTGACTTCTTATGTCCAACTTCTCCCACAATTTCTCTTAACCCCTAACTCACCTAGCTCCTTCCTTTTAAGCACTAAAAAGAAATTTTCAGTCCTAAGTCAGACCTAGCCCGGGGTTATGACTAGACCCTAGAATATGTCAAGCAATCAAGCACACATATCTCTTCAAGCACACACATGGGAAAAATAATTAAATTGCAAACAACCCCTAATTCAGGATGTTACAACACTAAAGCCAACTCCTCCCTCTTTAATTATCATCTTTTATCACTTAAATAAAAAGAAATAAAGTTCCTAACTAGTAGCCTAAATGCCATCCACCCCCTTCCCCTTTAAGTGTCGAAACTTTGACCCATCTCCTAAGGCCCAATCGACCACACAAGGCCCAAACTCCTCCCCCCTTATGACGCCACCTTATGCCTACTTAAAGCACTTCAAATCTTTGGGCCACAAGCCCAGCTTGTCACTTAGTTAACTATCTTCTTAAATTATGAGGTAACACCATTTACTAGCCACCTAACCCAAATTTTTAAAGCCCAATATTTCACTTTAAATTTCCCAGAGTACTAACTTAAACCCTAATCCAAATATTTAATCAAAAAGTCAGCCCGATCCTTAAAATCTCAATTTAACATATTAAACTATCATATAAATGCGCAGGCCCACTTTAAGGATGTTACAGAAAGTTCCAAGATAGGGATAAAAGAAGAATAGAATGGCACGATGAATGTTGGACTAATACTGCTAGAAACAAATTGCAGAATTCACCCAAGTGCATAGTAACTAAGCTAACAGATGAGTCTTGCAACAAAATCTGACATTTTTATATAATTTTAACTAGTTGTACAAAATTGTATATTTCGCTAACCAAATAACTAAATTTTGTAGGAAGATTAGAGGTAGCGTTAACAAGCACCTGATGCACCTTGAAGATCAAAAAGTTTTGAAAAATAAATTTGATATCACAATATGGAAACCCTATGTCATAATATCGAGGCTGGCAATAAGAACCGAAGAAAATCATCTCGATGTTGCGACATCGAACCCTAGTGGCACAAAATTGGCAAACTAACAGGGATGTCGCTACACAAAACCTCTTTGTCGGGCATCACTGCAATTTTTCTACAGGTTTAATTATATCTGGGAAAAAGTTTATGTAATATGGCCTTTACGGATTTTGTTTAAAGTTGAGATTTTTATTTTATAACTACTAACAGTAGGATAAAACGCGAGTTTTCAAAATAAACAAATGTTTTATCAAAGTATACATGAATTCGTAAATTATTTTAAAAGCTTCTGCAACGCATAATGTTTTGAAAACGGATAAGGAATGAACAAACGACGCGTTTTGACGGTAACCTAAGATATCAAAAGAAAATGGTTTTGTCGTAATTACGTTTTCTAAAGCACTATCATGTGACATCACCATATTTGGCCATAACGTAGTGGTATTAAAGCAAGGTTGCAAAACTCGGCTGTGGATTTGGGTTTTAAAATTGGTTTTAAATAAACAATTTTTAAGTGATTCAAAATATTTTTGAACTATTTTTAAGTGGTATTAAAGCCGTGTCACTACACGTGCTCGTGTCCCTAACCCCTGTAACTCTCTGACTTATAAAGCATGAATAAATTGAAGTCACACAGCCAAGTCACACGCCTGTGTGCTAGGCAATGTGGTGAATTTTATTTTTGAAATTTAGTCAGATTTTCAGCGGTGTGACACTGCAGTGACACGGTGTGACATGCCCGTGTGACATGCCCATGTAACACACCCATGTTCAAGGCTGTGCCAACCACACGGCTAAGACACATGCTAGTGTCCTTGCCCGTGTCCCCAATTCTGAGTATTTTTTCTCAATTTTAAGATGCAAGGGACACACGGCCAGACCACATGCCCATGGGACAAGCCGTGTGTCATACACGGCCAAGACACACGCCCGTGTGTCTACCTGTGTGAACACAATAAAACCATTTCCTAACCTCATTTGTCACCCAAAACTTACCATTTTCCTGCACCAAAACTCACTAACATATATCCACCAATCCAAACATAATAATCACATACAATTAGCCATCAACCATGTTGAATCATTTCATGTATTCATGGGTATAAACTTACTCTTATCATAAACCTATATACTTAATATAATTCCACCAAACCAATAAACAATAGGCACTTATGTATTTACCAAAACATAACTTTTAAGATAACCAAATTAGATCATCACTAGCCACTCCAATGGCTAGATTACAAAACAACAATTATAACCCATCATTGGCCAAATAAGCTTATACATGCCATTATACCAAAATGAGATTTCTATTTGTATCAAAATGAGATAGTGGATAGTGTGATGATTGCTCCGATCAACTTCCAACCTTTGCGAGCTTTTGAGCACTATAAAATAAGGAAAATTAAAAGGAGTAAGCATTTTATGCTTAGTAAGTTCGTATAATAGAAAATAAACTTACCGGTCATATTTATTAATACAAGCATACATAAATATACATTCTATCGATTTTGGGTAAGCTACCTAAACACATACACTTATTCAAACAAGTTAGTGACATAATCTCATATGAATATCAAGTAAACAAAGAAGAGCCCATCATAATATAAGCTTTCATCTAATTTCACCTTTCCACATTTCAAAAGTCCTTTTCGTTGAACTATTGGAATTTCTATGGACATTCGGTTAGTTTACTCAAGGTATACTTGTCAATTATTTGACAATTCATACCCAAAAGTACCTATTAGGGTAGAAAATAAACGAGTACACTCTCGAGCCACATATTATATTATAGGATTACCAGTCCAGGCTAAATCCTTTTCATATCATATGCTCTAAAGAGCTTAATTTGGATTACCCGTCTGGGCTAAATCCAATCTATAGCATATGCTCAAGTAGCTTACATTAGGATTACCCATCCGGGCTAAATCCTTTATACAACATCTGTAGTATTATTCTCGTCCAAGAATATCACCTTATTCCATCAAATTTCAACGTTCAACCGGAACATGACAATTTGTCCATATTTCACAACTTATAATTATTTCATTATGTATATCATTACATACATATCAACACAATCATACAATTCAATTCAAGCATATTAACATACATATTTAAGTTACACAAACTTACCTTGAAAATGGTTTGTATTTGAATTTCAACTAATCCGAAACCTTTTGCTTTCATCGATCTAGTTCCGTAATTGGTCTTTTGGATCTATATGGATAAATTTAACTATTAATCTATTACATTTCATATACATTTGCATTCTATTACAACCAAGGGAAAATTACCATTTTGCCCCCATCCTTTTCAAAATTTTAATTTCGTCCCTAGGCTCAGAAAATGAAATTCAAGAAATTTAACCCTCATTCCAAGCCTAGCTGAAATTTATATACTACATTTGCAACACATACATTTCACAAATTTCAAAAATTTCCATGGGTTTTACCACTTTTTCATTTTAGTCCCTAAATCAAGTTTTCATCAAAAATTGCTTTGTAAAAGTTGTTTATCTATGAACAACCTTTCATTTTCTACCATAAATTTTTAATTTTCAACATATTCATACATGACCCAAATTTCATACCTTTTTATCTTTTCAACTAAATCCTCTAAATAGATAGATTAGACTATCTCAGTTTCAAAAATATAAAAATCATTAAAAACGGGACTTGATTTCATATTTTTTAAGCTTGAAAAGTTTTTTGCCTCTCTCCTAGGGTTTCCATATAAAAATTTGGGTAGGTGGTATGAAAATAGATGAATATTTCTTTTTAATTAATTATCATCTTTTAATTTCTTTGATTTCCAACTAAGTCCTTATCCTTTTCTAATTTTTCCATGGATGAGTCACTAGAATATCTACTAACTACTCTTCAAGGTCTATTTACCATATAAGGACCTCAAGTTTTGAATTTCATAGCTATTTGATACATATAGCTACTAGAATCCAACCTTTGCATTTTATGCAATTTAGTCCTTTCCTTAATTAAACACAAAATCGGTAAAATTTTCTTATCAAAATTTTCATATGAACATATTGTAAACCATAAAATAATATTAAAATAAATTTTATTTTGACTCAAATTTGTGGTTCTGAAACCACTATTCCGATCTCATCAAAAATGGATTGTTACATTAGGGATTTTACGGATCAAGACACAAGTGAATAAATCGTTTAATTTAGATTCAGAATAATAGGTGAAGTCTGGGTGGATTCTTTCCTAGGTATTGTCTTTCTCTTTGGTTATCTTCGATTATTTTCCCATTTCATTCTCTGTTGCGTTCATAATTAAATTAGATTAGTAATTTTAGATTAATAACAATCACTTCAATTTATCGATTCAATAATAGAAAACACGATAATTACTAGTACTTTTAGTCCTCGTGGATACGATATTCCCTACTCACCATAACTATACTATTGTTTGATAGGTGTTCTTGCCTTATTCGTATTTATAGTTAGTTTAGTGATCATCATGCACATTTTACAATTTAGTCCATAGTAGCTTGCTAGTAGTTTAGTCCTATTGATTTTATGGTTTGTTGTAATATAATCTTCTGTGATTAGTTGGTTAGACTCTTTATTCCGCACGCTCATTATTTAGAAATTGTTCAAACCCCAGACTCTCTCGGTTTCAATCCTTGGAATACTCTAGTGTTCCATTGTAATACTACAAATATTACAACTGACCTGTCACACTTGTAGTAAGCTGCAATATTTGTTTTATTAGGACTGTTGATTTTTCTCTCTTCGTTCGATAGGACGGAGAGAGGTGGTCAAGTGTTCACTTTCTCCAAGAATAGTTTAGGTTCAATTTTTATTCGTACCAAAAGAAAAGGTTGATTGTGTTGACTGTTATATTTTGTTGAGATGGCAAATGATGACACAAGACATTGACACATGGCATGCCATGTGTAGCTATTGTCGATGTGGCATTTTTTACGTTAACTAATATTTTAAAAAATCCTAAAATTTAACTAAAAATTCAGAAAAAAAGGGTGTCCAAGTTCATTTGACTCATGACTGGCATTTTGTAGGTTCATTTTAGAAGTGATTTTTTTAAATAATATTTTATATTTTTCATAATTTTAAAAATAGTAATTTCAAAATAAATGATCAAATTTTAGATTTTATTGAATTATGGATGAATATCTTGTTTTTGAATTTTGATTGTTTTCTATGGAGAAAGTTTTGTGATGATGCAAAATGCAAAGACAATGAGTACTTAAAATGGGTGGATCCATCGTTGAAGTTTGTTATAACCTTCCAAGAAAAAGCAGTTGGAGCTTCAACAACTTTGTTGATGCTTAACAACAACACGAGATTTTCTTCCACAAACAAATTCCATTTGCAATGTTGCACATTCAATTAGAGGCGAGCGTTTTGTCAAATTGAATGAAAAAAATATCGAGTTAATTGAGTTGACGAATCCTATTTTATCATCCTAACTCAATTTGAAATTTTCTCGAATCGAATTGAGTGAGATGGGATTTGAATCGAATCTAATCGAATATATTTGTTCGAGTTAAATTTCAAAAAATAACTTTGGGCCCTTGCAATCACTGTTGCCCACCGTAATCAAACTTATTATTAACTTTCATCACATCATAATTTATTTATTAATCTTTTATATATGGGTTAGCTTTTTTGCTTGCTAGTTACTTCAATTATCTTTTGATTCTTGTCACTATATATTTTGAAATTAAAAAATATTAAATGTAAAATGTGATTTTTAATAAAAGTTAATTTAAAGATAAAATGTGAAATTGATACCAAAGATAAAATTTTAACACGAATATTTTATAGCATTATTAATAATTCAATTTTAATATAAAGATTCAATATGATGAAAATTCAATAATATAAATATTAAAAATGTGAAATTTAATTTAATATTATAAATAGTAGATATAAATAAAATTATTACTATTTAGGTTTAGGGATTTTTTTTGGATGATTTTGATTTTTGATTTGGAGTTAAAGAGTGAGAAGTAAAAGTTTTGGGGGAAAATAAAAAGTTTTAGGGGGTAAAATTTTGGGGGAAATAAAATGAGGGGAGCAAAATTTTGGAGGGAAAATATTAAAAAAAAGGGGGGATAGGTTTGCGGTAGATGGAAGGTGGGATGGGATGGGAGAAAGTTTTAGGGGGAAAGTGGGAGGGAGTAAAAGTTTTAGGGAAAAATTAAAAGTTTTGAGGGTTTTTGGGGAGTAAAATTTTGGAGGAAATTAAATGGAGGGAGTAAAATAGGGGGAAATGGGTTTGGGGTAGATGGGGGTGGGATGGGAGGGGAGCAAAAGTTTTGGGGGACAATAAAAAGTTTTAAAGGTTTTTGGGGGAGTAAAATTTTGGAAGAAAATAAATGGGGGAGTCAAATGGGGGTAAATAGGTTTGGGGTAGATAGGGGTGGGATGGGAGTAAAAGTTTTAGAGGAAAAGTACAAATGTTTGGGGGCTCGGGGTAAAAATGTAAAATACTATAGTCTGATATTTGGTTTATTCTAATTATTCAAGTTATTCGATTTGAAAACTCAACTCGATTTGAAAAAAAAAATTGAGCAGACTTGAATAACTCAATTCATTTAACTTGAAATTTGAATTTTTTTTCTATTTTTTCGAGTCGAATCGAGTTTTGTTCACCCTTACATTCAACTAAGAAAGGCAATAGGAAACATGGTTATATTGGGGAGAAACATATATAAGTATTCTATTTTTTGTTGTTTAACTTTTCAATTATTCATTTTTATTTATTTATTTGAATATTGAATATTCTCTCTCAATATATCATTTGTTAAGTCCGGATTGCTTACTCAGATTCATATTGGATCTTATATGACTATTGTTGATACAAGTGTTCAAAAAAGAGATAAGGAGAAGAAGGTGGTGGTAAATTGAGGGTCGGTTTACCTATGACAGGCGAAGAGCTAAAATAGGAGTAGGAGGTTAAAAGAGAAGAGGAGAAGGGAGAAAAGAGATAGATGGGGGAAATAATTTAATTTTTCTTAGAGAAAAAAGGGGATCATCAATCTCTCATGCTCTGGGTATATATAGGTGGGTGCCCTTGTCTAATAGTGCCATGTAGTCGAAAATACGGAGGGTAGGTATGTCCGTGTGGTTAGCCAGGTGATAGGGCTATTAAAGGTCAATTATCTCTATATGTAGTATTATGTGGTTATACTCTGACATTCTGCTTACCAAGGTTGTAGGAGGTTGTTATGCGCAATGATCCTTTAGTGGTCCTTACAGAGGGTCTATAGTTGATGGTATCTAAGATGGCTCCAAGATGGCTCGAGTGAGATTTGTAGAGGGACATCACAAAGGGTATCTAGTGAAGGGTTGCTCATTAGTTGTATCCAATGAAATGTCATTACTATGCCATCTCATGCTCTACCAAGTGTCATTGTTAGGTTAGGGATTTAAAAATTGCCCCATGATCGCCTTTGGATGTACTAACATCCAGAGTCAGAATGTTGCACAAAAGATATAGAATAAAGCGGTGTCTACAAGTATACAAGTTAGGTTGTAATATAGTTACAACGAACTAGGCAAGTACTCTACGGATCGTACCCAAGGGAGGCGAACACTAAATCAATTCTAACCTAAACACAAATAGATCTAATTAGTATTTTAAATAAACCATAGTACGATAAAACATAAATGAGAGATTTTTGGGTTTTTATAATTTAATAACTAAAATAGAATAAATAAAGAAAATTTGGAAGAATAATTTGTAAATTGTATCGAATGGAGGAGGAATGAACAATCCAGAATGTTTACCCTTCGGTCCTATCGTATAGAATGAAGAAATCAATTATATGGGTAGTAATTCTAGGCCTCAAAATAACCCTTATAGTAATACCTACAATGCAGGTTGGAGGAACCATCCTAATTTCTCTTGGGGTGGTCAAGGAAATCAAAGGCACAACCCCCTCCCAGTTTCCAACAACCACCTTATCAGCAAGAGAAAAATCCAAACCTTGAGGAGATGTTGATGAAGTTTATCTTGGTGTCAAAAAGTCATTTTCAAAACACCGAGGCAGCATTGAAGAATCAACAAGCATCAATTCAAGGGCTCAAAAATCAAATCGGTCAACTTCCTAAGATAATTTCAGAAAGACCACAAGGTAGCCTGCCTAGCAATACCGAAATTAACCCAAGGGAGTAGCTTCATGCAATTACTATTCGAGATGAAGAAGGGTTAGTTGAATTTGAACAAGAACCGAGGCAAGAAATTATGGTGAATAACAATAAGGTTGAGGTAAGCTAGAAAGAGCAAAATCGGTTGCCAAAGAATATAAACCTCAAATGCCATATCCTAACGTGACGAAGAGAGACCACACGAACGAACAATTTGGTAAATTTCTCAATCTCTTAAAAAAAATTACATATCAACTTACCGTTTTTGAAGCTCTTTTACAGATGCCCAATTATGTCAAATTTTTAAAGGAGCTATTGGCAAACAAATGAAAGTTAGATGATTCATCAACTATGGAGCTTAGTATAGTTTGCTCGGCCATCTTTCAAAATAAACTACCCAACAAATTGAAAGATCCAGGGAGTTTTACTATTCTTTGTATAATTGGTAGGTTAAATATTGATATTACCTTGGCTAATTTAGGGGCTAGTATTAATGTCATGCCTTATAACATGTTTAAACAACTAGGTCTTGGGCAACCCAAACAAACTAGGATGAGTATTCAATTAGCGGATAGAACCATCATATATCCTAGGGGTGTTATTGAGGATGTGCTTGTAAAAATCAATAAATTTATATTCCCATTGACTTTTTTATGTTAGACATGGATAAGGGTAGTGAGGTACCTTTAATTTTAGGACGACCCTTTTTAGCAACTGCTAGGACTATAATATATGTTGGTAGGGTGAACTTGTACTTCGTGTAGGTGACAAAATGATTACTCTCCAAGCTCGTGATTCTGTGAGAACATCTAGTGATAGAGATGATTTTAAATATTCTATTAATGTTAGTGACCATATGGCTCAACTTTCTTTATAGGAAACCCTCAAAAAAAATGTAATGGAGCCACGTTCCAGTCAATGCGACAGAAATAGAACGACTTATAAAGAACGAATACTAGACCTCGATGAACTAGATGAATGGCGAACACATATCTAGGAAAAACTGAAAAAGCAAGATGAAGAGCCAAAGCAATGCCATGATGAGGATATGAATGGAACGAACCGATTTAAGGTTAGGGACAAAGTACTGTTAGACAAAATGGATTCACAAATCTCCCTTTTGGAGCTCGAGTCAAACGGATCAAACCCATTTATGATATTTAATGTTTTCCCCTACGGTACAGTCGAGGTAACTCATTCTGAATTTGGCACATTTAATGTAAACAATACTCGACTTAAACTTATCTTGGTAGAATAATTGATAGCGAGAAAGAAGAGCCTCAGCTCTGCGAACCAATCGTAACTATGTGCATACGAGGTAAGTCGAGCTTAGACTCAAAATAAGCGTCTCTTGGGAGACAATCTGAGTGTCTAACATTCTACTTATTCTTTTAACTTTATTTCATGTTATTCTCATATTAATTAAATTAATTTTTAATTTTAAAAAATAAAAATTTTAACCTACATAGCCTGGACACACGGGCATGTCCCGGGCTATGTGTACAATGGGCAATTCTACAGTGAGTTACACGGCCTGGCAACATGGCCATGTGACCCACACGGCCTGGACACACGAGCATGTACTTGGCCACGTGGATACTGGGACTTATTTTTTTCAAAAATTCGAAGGTTACATGACCTAAAATAGACCACATGGTCGTGTCTGGAGCTATTTTTTCAAATTTGTTTCAAGTTAGAGAGTTACACGGACAAGAGACACAGCTGTGTGCAAGACACAGCTGGGCCACACGGGTGTGAGGGTAGCTGTGTGACCCACATGGCCTTTCACATGGGTGTGGGAGAAGCGAAGGAAATCGCACACAGCCTAGAAACACGGGCATGTCTAAGGTCGTGTGATGATTGGGCTTGAGTTTCAAATCACACACGGGCTGAGAACACCTTACACGGGCCTAAACACGACCGTGTCTTCTTTAAAATCCTAATTCCCCCTTTCTTTTCTTTTGTTTTGTCTTCTTCCCCAACTATCCCCGTGCTCCGACCACCATCCATATAGCCTTCCCATCTCACTGCACCACCACTCACGCCCCATACCCTAGCCCTTTCTCCTCGCCTAATCACACAAATCTAACACCCTCACCCTACACCCTCGCACCGACCATCGCACCCCTAGCTTTTTTTCCCCACGCATTGCTCTCCTCTTTCTCACCACAATCGCACCCCCACACCCTTCCCCTTCTCCATTTTTTTCTCCACGACTAGCCCCCCACCGTATCCTCATTGAAACCCGTACCTTCCACGCATGAATCTCCAATCACCCACGTGACCCCACTGTCAGTCAACCACCATTTGCCCCTTCTTTTTCATTATTTTATTTTATTTTATTTATTATTCTTATTTCTATTGGTTTTATTACATTTATTTTTCTTTGTTTTCTTATGATGCTTTTCATTTGTTTATTATTATTCTATTCATGACCTTTATTTTTATTATTTGCTATGTTATTTTACCTCTATTTTGGTGACTTGAAATAATCTTCTATTTTTGTTTTTGTTGATTTATTATATTTCTTTATTTTTATCATTCCTTAGTTTTATTTCATTATCATTCTAGTATTTCGACCTTATGATTTTGGATTTTAGTTGGATTCACTTTTGATTTGTGCTTATTTGACCTAATCCATTATGTCGACTTGTACTTCTACATTGAACACTAAAATTTTTATTTGATTATCTCTTTTTGCAGATTCATCATGACGAACACAAATAGCAAATCCAAGGTAGTTGTTCCCTTTTTGAAAAAATAGAAGACACCGGGCTCGACATCCATTTTTACGATTTTCCCAGGGTCCCAAGGAGGACTTATATTAGCTTCTTCAACTGAGGTGACTCGGCTTTTGTCACTACATTGATTGAGCCATTTTGGAGTAAGTCCAGTTAACTGATAATGTTGGCACCATCATTGTCACAGCTCCATGGGATAGGTTCTTTTCCATCATCAAGCCGACATACATGGACCTAACTTTGGAGTTATGTTTGACATTTCTTCTACAGTAGATGATGATGACCCATGACAAGCCAAACACCATAACTTTCATACTCGATGGTATGGCACAACATATAAGTGTCCTAGAGTTCGGAGCTGAGTTGGGACTATACGCTATTGAGTTCATGAGTGCCGGGGGTTCCTTCGATTAAATCGGCACATCCACTACTTGCCATCTCTTTGCTGGGTAGACCTCATGGCGAGTACGACACTTTATGACCTGATTCGGTCAAAGGCGAATTCTCTTCCTCTAACTTTAAGATATATTCATACCATCTTGGCCAACACATTGACCGGTAGGAGAGAGAGCACCGGAGTTGTCGGTACCACCGATGCTTACTTTTTATGGAGAATGGCCATGGGGCCTATTTTTGATTTTGTCTACTTCATCGCTCTCGCCTTTCGCCATCAGACAGAGTGCAGTAGGAAGGGTCCTATCTGTTTAGGCCCTTATGTGACTCGACTCACACGTCACCTCAGTCTTCTTGACATAACGGAGTAGTCCTCCTCATTACACTAGTAGGCCAGATGTCCCCACAAGGATTATCGAGCATGAGCCATATGAGGATGATTAAGTGACTTCATGGAGTGGATCCTCCTCAGTATTGATTATTTCATTTTAACCCTCAAGATGACCCCGAGGGCTTCATTGATGATGTCCCTTTCCATCATGAGGATCTACCTCATCATCCACATTCAAGTCACCGTTCTGCTTCTTCTGTTGCTACCTTAGAGATCCTCTCCGAGCGGTTCACTCGCTTTGAGCAACACTACTTTTAAAGGTTCGACAGTATTGATGCGACTTTGCACCATATTTGTCAGCACCTCTATATATCCCCTTCAGCACCGGTGGCTTACGATACCGATGCTTCTAACGATGAGGCTCATTGATTTTATTTATTTTCTTTTTCTTTTATGTTTATGTTTATTTTTTACTTTTTAGTTGTTTTATTGTTTTTTTCTTAGACTTATTTTGTTTTTTTTTTATTTTTGAACTATGTTTTTATTTTTATGGTTGTTTCTAATTGAGTTGTAACATTTTAATCTTCTTCACATTTTGTGTTTATTTTTTATTAGTTTGCTTGGAATCATGCACTACTGTAACACCCCAAAACCGGTCAACACACCACGATCGAATCTGGCATGTCACAGAGGAAAATGTTTTGAAGAAAATCAAGTTATCGATTAAATTTTGTGGAAAACTCTTCGTTGCTCTATGTTTGTAGAAATCAGGTGCATGACTAGTTGAAAACTGATGGTTTACTTTGAAATCCCGGAAATAAATCTTTAAAACTTAGTTGCCGATTCATAGATTAGAAAACCTTTTTGTAAATTTTTAAAGGAAACCCAAATGATTAATTTGGACACCTTTTGAGTTGTCGAAAACAATTAAGTTGTCATTTGTTATCAAGTGATTTGTATTACCCGATGGTAAGGTTTTGAAAACCATTGCTTTTGTAGTTTAGAAAACCTTGCGCTCACATAATTAAATTAATCAAATAGCTCACTTAACCATGTTCGAAATCAAATCCAAAACATATAAATAATTCAAAACATAATTTAAAAGGCCTTATTACAATACCCAAATAATAAATAAAATGAAATATGAAATAATTACCCAATTCAAAATCCAAGTAAAACCAAATGTTTTAATGCATGGGCCACCTCGAGTCCATCTGACTCCTCATCCGCAATTTACGAGTCACCTGAAAAGATAAGGGAGAAAGTGAGTTACCAAGACTCAGTGCATAAATCCTCCTCCCGGATAATGCAACATACTTACACAAGTCATAACCAAGCAATACATATAATGCACCCAAACTTATCCATCCATACTCTGTTTCTACCCCGCGTGGTACCAAACCACTGGTGGTGTCAAACCACCGGTGACCCAAAGTCACGAAATATCAATAATCCAAGTGTGGGGCCAACCCCATGTGATACCAAATCATCTGGCGACAATCTCGATAAATCAACTGGGGCCAACCTAATCGTGGTGCTAAGCCACCGACGAGTCGCTATGAGGTGCCAAACCTCCGTGACCCAAAGTCACAAAATAACTGTGGTACCAAACCACCGGAGGTGCCAAACCTCCGATGACCCAAAGTCACGGATATCATCTTCCCTCCTATCATATCACCCATCACAATGCAAAATTTATGCAAATCATGCCATCATGCTTTATTATGGATCATATAGCAAATACATCATGAGATCATGGTATTAAGCATCATATAGCAAATCATATCGAAACGGACTTACCGAATCCTTACTCATACCCTTACCAGATCATCTCAAGATCTACACAATTTTCGGCTTTTAACATATTCAGGTTATTAATATATTTATTTAGTTATAAAGTTCGTAAGTTACACACCGTCACCAACGCAAGCACTAAATCTCAAGACCGATCTATCAGACTAGATCTCCTTGCCCTACATTCGGCCAAACCACCAAACCATTAACAAGGCCATTCGACCATCCCAATAAATCTCGAAACACGAGATAACACACAACTAACACAATCCTCATTACCCTTTTGCCTTACGAATGCTAATCCCAACACAAGGTACGCGAGACTAATCTTCCCCCTACAATCGACTACCAATACAACTTAGCCTCAAAAGCCTTCGGCCTTTCCAAATAACTTAAAGAATGATTAAACTATTATAGATCCTTACAACAGCCTTAATGCATCGCTTGACAGAGAAAGAATGGCTCAGATCCACTGCTTCCAAAGTCCCGAAGAACCTAGGAGAAATCGGTTCCTATAGATGGTTAGCAAAACACCCACAAATGCCGAAGTTCGGCTTTTGTCTACACATGTCGACAGAGAAAAAGAGAAAGTAAGAATGATGTTTCGGTCAAGAACCCTTACCCCTTTTCAAAACCGATTGGAGAAAAACCAAAAGAGATCTACCCTTGTTTAAGATTCGCCAAAATAACACTAGGAGAAACCAAGGAGATTTCGCACAGTATGGTGGATGGAAGAGAAAAGCAATCAATATTCACTAGAGTGGAGAAAGAGAAAGGAAAATAAAAGTGAAAATAGGAGGGAGGATTCGCAATGGAGAGAAAAAAAGAAGAAAATAGAATGGGAGATGGATGCTTTGGCTTCTAAGGAAAATAAAAGATGAGACGGAGTTCAAGTGGAGATTCTACGAGTGCCTAAGGAAGAAATAGACAACCACTTATGGTCATTTTGACTTTTGGTTCACTATGGTGCACTAAAGAGAAATTCCATTGCTAAAAGGGTTTTCGCTTTTGATACACCAAACAAAGGCTAGCCAAAATGCATAACTAGGTGCCTAAGGAAATTCGCACCCCTTTACTCACTTCCCAACCGCTCACTCCTCTTCCATCAAGAGTTCGATTTCGCCAAAATTCTCGAATCACTCTCGCCAATCATTCAAATGAGTTTGAACTAATCAATGCTTATCCGATGAGTTTGTGCCGAGCATAACTCTTCCCCTTGGCATCAAAATGGTAAGCAAAAATGGAATTTCTCTTGCTCAAACTCGAAGTTCTCCTTCCCTACATGTGGCGCCAATCACAGGCCCTAAGTGGTGCCTCCTTGCCACTTTTCTAAGCCCAATCTTGTGCTTAAATCCCCCACGAATTATACTTAACCCCTAGCTCCTTCAGCTCCCTTTAACTAACACTTAAAAACAAAACTTTTCCCACAGCTCGGGCCTACCTTTGGCTTATAACTAGCCTCTAGAACACCTCAAACAACAACACAACAACCACACTCTGGCAAAATAATTCAATCACAAATAACCCCTATTTTAGGATATTATAGTTCTACCCCCTTAAAAATAATTTCAACCTCGAAATTACCTGGTCAAAAGAGTTGGGGGTATTACTGTCTCATCACATCCTCTGGTTCCCACGTAGCCTCTTCCACGCCATGATTCCGCTATAGCACCTTCACTAATGGGACTGACTTCTTGCACAAAACCTTCACATCTCGATCTAGAATCCGCACTGGTTCCTCCTCTATGGTCAAATCAGGACTTACCTCAATTTCCTCTACTGCTACAACATGCGATGGATCTGAATGATAACGCCTGAGCATGGAGACATGGAACACATCATGTATCTGACTCAGCTCTGCTGGCAACTCAAGCTGATAGGCTACTGGTCCCACTCGTCTCAACACCTTATATGGGCCAATAAACCTTTGACTTAACTTGCCTTTCCTTCCAAACCTCAGCACTTTCTTCCATGGTGAGACCTTCAAAAAGACCCTGTCACCCACGACAAACTCTATATCTCTCTGCTTAAGATCAGCATATGACTTTTACCTGTCTGAAGCTTCCTTCAGACGAGCTTGAATCATCTTAACCTTATCCTTGGTCTCTGCAACCAACTCTGGTCCCAACATTTGATGCTCACCCAATTTTGTCCAGCAAGTAGGTGTGCGACACTTCCTACCATATAACGCCTAATATGGTGCCATCTTAATGCTTGCCTGATAGCTATTGTTGTATGCGAACTTAGCTAATGGTAGAAATTCTTCCCAGCTGCCTCTGAAGTCTAAAACACAACCCCTTAGCATATCCTCTAGGATTTGTATGACCCTTTCCGATCGCCCGTCGATCACGGGTGAAAAGTCATCTTGAAATCCAACCTTGTTCCCAAAGCCTGATGCAAAGCTCTCCAGAACCTCGACGTGAACCTTGGATCCCTATCCGAGATAATTGATACTAGCACACCATGCAACCTTACTATCTAGGCCACATACAACTTAGCTAACTTCTGAAGTGAATAATCAACCCTTACCGGTATGAAATGAGCTGATTTGGTCAAACGATCCACAATCACCCAAACTGAGTCTTTCTTACTAGGCGTGAGGGGTAGCCCACTGACAAAGTCCATGGTAATCCTTTCCCACTTCCATTGAGGAATCTTTACCGGTGAAGTAAACTCGACGGAATGATGCTTGACTTCACGACACGCCGACATTTACCCACAAACTCGGCCACTTCCGCTTGATCACCGCCACGTAACTATTTCCACAAATCCTGGTACATCTTGCTACCTCCAGGATGCATAGCGTATGGGCCGCTATGTGCGTCCTGAAGAATCCTCTGCCTTAACTCAACATCCTTTGGCATACAAGCTCTTCCTTGGAAACACAATACTCCATCACTGGACACACTATAACCCTCTACACCACCATTTTGAACTTGCAACCTCCGAGCATTCAAGCCCTCATCCACTAACTGTTTCTCCTTGATCTTCTTAACCCAAGTCGGCTTAACCTGTAATTCCGCCAAAAGACTCACATCATCATACAAGCTAAGACGAGCAAACATCGATCTTAAGTCTGCTACTACCTTACGGGTCAACGCGTCTGCCACCACGTTAGCCTTGCCCGGATGATACTCAATCGAGCAATTGTAGTCCTTCAATAGCTCAATCCATCCGCTACCGCCTCAAGTTCAATCCTTCCGAGTCAAGATACTTTGACTCTTGTGATCCGTGTAGACTATCAACTTTTCCCCGCATAAATAGTGTCTCCATATTTTCGAGTGAAAACCATTGCAACTAACTCCAAGTCATGTGTCGATAGTTAACCTCATGCGGTCTTCATTGCCGAGACGCATATGCCACTACTTTCCTTCCTATATCAAGACACATCCCAAGCCAAGATGTGATGCATCACAATAGACCGTGAATACCTTTCCGCCTCAGTCGTACTGTAATCGGAGCTTAGTCAAAATCTTCCTCAACTTGTAAAGCTTTCTTCTTTGTTTCTCCGACCACACAAATGGAACTCCTTCTCAATAGCTTGGTCAACGGTACCGTAATCAGAGAAAATCCTTCCACAAATCTCTAGTAATACCCCGCCGACATAGAAAACTCTAGATTTTCGCAACCGACCTAGGCGGTTTCCAATCCAACACTGCCTCAATCTTGTGAGGGTCCACTTTAATCCCTTCAGTGGATACTATTTGACCTAAGAAAGTCACTTCCCTAAGCGAAAACTCGCACTTATTGAACTTGGCAAATAACTGCTTTTCCCTCAGTATCTGCAACACTACTCGCAAATGTGCGCATTATGATCCTCCACCGTCATTGAGTACACCAATATGTCGTCTATAAATACTACGACAAATTGGTCCAAGTACTGCTGAAACACCCGATTCATCAAATCCATAAATGCTGCCGATGCATTAGTTAACCTGAACGGCATAACCAGAAACTCGTAATGCCCATACCGAGTACAAAACACCGTCTTGTGGATATCAGCCTCTTTCACCTTTAGCTGATGATACCCAGACCTTAAATCAATCTTTGAGAAAATTGATGCCCCCTTAAGTTGATCGAACAAGTCGTCAATCCTGGGCAACGGATACTTGTTTTTGATCGTCAGCTTGTTCAACTGGCGGTAGTCTATACACATCCGCATTGTAAATTTTTCTTTTTGGCAAAGAGTGCCGGTGCTCCCCAAGGTGAAACACTTGGCTGGATAAAACATCGGTCCAACAACTCCTGAATCTGAGCCTTCAGCTCTACCAATTCCTTCGGCGCCATTCTATACGAGGTAATAGATACTGGCGTAGTTCTGGGTAACAGATCTATACCAAATTCAACTTTCCAATCCGGAGGCAGACCAGGAAGTTTCTCTGGAAATGCATCAGTAAATTTCTTTACTGTTCAGACATCCTCTATACCAGACTCCTTAACCTCTAAAGCATACACACGCACCAAAATCGCCTCAAAACCCTTCCCGACCATCTTCTCAGCCTTCAACGCCGATACCACGTTGGATAGATAATCTCTTCTATTACCTATCATCACCACTTCTTCACCCTCCGCTGTTCTCAAAACCATGCGCTTAACCGCGCAATCCAAACTAGCCTAGTACTTCACCAGCCAATCAATCCTAAGAATTAGATCGAACTCCCCAAACGGTAGTTCCATCGATCGCCTACAAATACTACCCTTGGAGTTCTAGGGTACATCCCTATACAACTTATTTACTTTTACAGAGTGACCTAGAGGGCTAATTCATCGTCATCTCCTAGAAGTAGTTTCAAAGTCTAGGTTCATGGACTCTACTATGCTACTAGCAACATACGAATGCGCCAAACCCACATCAATCAAATCAATATACGTAATTCAAAGATTAGAAACGTCATCGATTATGACGTCCGAAGCGTCGCCTCCTCTCGACGTCTCATCACGATATACCAACACAGTCGTCTTACTTGATGTTGCCTCCCTCTGGCATCCCACGGCCTCTACCCGAGCCATTACCTCCTCTAGCAAGACCACGGCCCCTCCGGAGGTGGTCCTCATTTCTAAACCGAGCACAACCTCGACCTCGATCAATCTCGCTAACTTACGTGGATAGTCCTCACACGATGATCCAAAGGAACCACACTCAAAACATCCCTTTCCACTGCACCAACATCCTCCCTAATGAGATTTCCACATCGATTACATCACTATTGGTCCCCAATTAGTAGCAGAGGCCTTCCAGATTGATTCGCCCACTGTCTAGCCCTTTTCTATAGATTACCGGTCGACCCCGATGATTCAAAACCTCTCTGTGTCTATTCCTATCCAGATTCTATCATACAGACTCCTTTACCCCTTCAGCTACCTTGGCCTTTCCACCAGCATAGCAAACTCTCGCTCTTGCTGTGGAGCTATCAGCAATCTCAGCCCATCTCTCAATCCATCCTCAAACCTGACAGATCGTTCATGTTCTATAGCCACGATGCCCCTAGCATATCGGCTCAACCTTAAAAATTTTGCCTACTCGAGATAGACTTACTCCCTCGAACCAAATTTTCGAACGCCTTCCACACGCATCAATATAGTTGGTCCCGACATACTTCTTCTGATAAGCTACCTTAAAATGGTCCCAAGTGAGATCATTCGCTGCAGCACTATCCCGAACCGTGAGCCACCACCGATATGACTCATCCTGGAGAAGCGACATTATCCATTTTAGTTTTTCCTCAGCGGTCATATCGAAGTCATCCATGATTCGCTCCGTCGCCTCTAACCAATACTCAGCCGTATTGGGCGCCACACTATATACTCCACAAAAGAACTCAGCTCCATTAGCTCGGAGTCACTCAGGTACCGACTTTCGAGCTCCCATGCCTCCACCTACTCTAGCCACCCTTTCCAAAACCCAGAGCATCGCTTATGATATTTGATCATCCCCGCTTGATCCTCGATATTCCACATCAAGAATGGTGGTGGTGGCATTTCATTTTCAAACCCTTGACCTGACCTAACGGCTCCGACATAGTCATTCGGCCTCTACTACCACCACGCACATTACGACCACGCCCCCAGAATTCATGTCTATAGTTGCGATTTATCCTGCTTAAGAGATTTTATGAATTAGCTTCGCTTCACCGATTACCCATGAATAATTTTTATGTAAAGAAATTTAGTAGTGGTTCTTTCGATCATCACAGTTTTCAGTTCAATTCCCTACCCTCATTCCACTTGTAGGGGTATTCTCGTCATTTCACTACCTAGGGGTATTTTTGTAATTTTAACCTATCGAGATATTTTGGTAATTAAAATAGGGTTAATTCAAAAACTTTTACAAATCATAGATATTTTCAAAAATTTCCCAAAATCGGAGGGTGTTTTGGTAATTTTACAAGTCAGGGGTAATTTGGTCATTTTTCAAATCAAGGGTATTTTGGTCTTTTTCCAAATCAGGGGTACTGTGGTAATTTCAAAACTAAGGTTTAAAGTGTTTCAACACAAAATAGCTGGTCCCTTTAAGGTTTTAGTTATTAAATTTAGCCTGTGAATAAGTCGTCTCAGCTAGGATGAACCGCCACTACGCACCCGGTAGGATTCGAGTGAAGAGGAGGTGAGTCACTAGGACTGCTTAAATACCAAGCTCCCCCCTGAATCCACTCCTAAACATGCGCACAACGTTTGCCACACCGTTAGCTCAGTGACGTACTCACAAGTTTGTTTAGTGGATTATTACGTCTTATGCAGTTTGTGTTGGAGTAAGCTATTCCTAGGGTTCAATAATTCCTATTCTACTAGTCTATGATCCCGGGATTCCTATTTCCCCACATATATTCACACAACAGTCAAAAGTACTTACCTGGGTGGATTGGTGCCGGAGAGTCGGTGCCATGCTTCTCAAACCATATATTTCTAACCCGAAACATTTTAAAACCACACCTTAAAATATTTTGGGCCTCGGGCCCATAACCGAGCCTTTGAACTTGGCTCTGATACCAAAAATGTAACACCTCAAACCCGGTCAACACACCACGATCGAATCGGGCATGTCATAGAGGAAAACGTTTTGAAGAAAATCGAGTTATCAATTAAATTTTGTGGAAAACTCTTTGTTGCTTTATGTTTGTAGAAATCAGGTGCATGACTAGTTGAAAACTGATGGTTTACTTTGAAATCCCGAAAATAAATCTTTAAAACTTAGTTACCCATTCATAGATTAGAAAACCTTTTTGTAAATTTTTAATGGAAACCCAAATGATTAATTTGGAAACCGTTTGAGTTGTCGAAAACAATTAAGTTGTCATTTGTTATCAAGTGATTTGTATTACCCGATGGTAAGGTTTTGAAAACCATTGCGTTTTGTAGTTTAGAAAACCTTGCACTCACATTATTAAATTAATCAAACAGCTCACTTAACTATGTTCGAAATCAAATCCAAAACATATAAATAATTTAAAACATAATTTAAAAGGCCTTATTACAATACCCAAATAATAAATAAAACGAAATATGAAATAATTACCCAATTCAAAATCCAAGTAAAACCAAATGTTTTAATGCATGGGGCACCTCGAGTCCATCCGCTCTTCATCCATAATTTATGAGTCATCTGAAAAGATAAGGGAGAAAGTGAGTCACCAAGACTAAGTGCATAAATCCTCCTCCCGAATAATGCAACATACTTACACAAGTCATAACCAATCAATACATATAATGCACCCAAACCTAGCCATCCATACTCCGTTTCTACCCCGTGTGGTACCAAACCACTGGTGGTGCCAAACCACTAGTGACCCAAAGTCACGATATCTAATAAAAATGTGGTGCCAAACCACTGGTGACCCAAAGTCACGAAATATCAATAATCCAAGTGTAGGGCTAACCCATGTGATACCAAATCATCGCGATAATCTCGATAAATCAACTGGGGCCAACCCATTGTGGTGCTAAGCCACCGGGACGAGTCGCTATGAGGTGCCAAACCAGGTGACCCAAAGTCACAAAATAACTGTGGTACCAAACCCACCGGAGGTGCTAAACCTCCGTGACCCAAAGTCACGGATATCATCTTCCCTCCTATCATATCACCCATCACAATGCAAAATTTATGCAAATCATGCCATCATGCTTTATTATGGATCATATAGCAAATACATCACGATCATGGTATTAAGCATCATATAGCAAATCATATCGAAACGGACTTACCCGAATCCTTGCTCATACCCTTAGGGTATCATATCAAGATCTACACAATTTTCGCTTTTAACATATTCAAAGTTATTAATATATTTACTTAGTTATAAAGTGTAAGTTACACACCATCACCAACACAAGCACTAAATCTCAATACCCGATCTACCGCACTAGATCTCCTTACCCTACATTTGGCCAAACCACCAAACCATTAACAAGGCCATTCGGCCATCCCAATAAATCTCAAACACGAGATAACACATAACTAACACAATCCTTCTTACCCTTTTGCCTTATTTAATGCTAATCCCAACACAAGGTACGCGAGACCGATCTTCCCTACAATCGGCTACCAATACATCTTAGCCTCAAAAGCCTTTGGCTTTTCCAAATAACTTAAAGAATGATTAAACTATTATAGATCCTTACCACAAATCTTTAATGAATCGCTGACGGAGAAAGAATGGCTCGATCCACCGCTTCCAAAGTCCCAAGAACCTAGGAGAAATCGGTTCCTATAGATGGTTAGCAAAACACCCATAAATGCCGAAGTTTGGCTTTTGTCTACACATGTCGACAGAAAAAAGAGAAAGTGAGAATGATGTTTGGTCAAGAACCCTTACCCTTTTCAAAATCAATTGGAGAAAACTAAAATAGATCCACCCTTGTTTGAGATTCGCCAAAATAACACTAGGAGAAACCAAGGAGATTTCGGCATAGAGTTTGGTGGATGGAAGAGAAAAGCAATCAATATTCGACTAGAGTGGAGAAAGAGAAAGGAAAAGAAAAGTGAAAATAGGAGAGGGAGGATTCAGCAATGGAGAGAAAAAAAAAGAAGACAATAGAATGGGAGAGGGATGCTTTCGGCTTCTAAGAAAAATAAAAGATGAGACGGAGTTCAAGTGGAGATTCGGCCAAGTGCCTAAGGAAGAAATCGACAACCACCTATGGTCTTTCCCGCTTTTGGTTCACTATGGTGCACTAAAGAGAAATCGACACTGCTAAAAAGGGTTTTCGGCTTTTGATACACCAAACAAAGGCTAGCCGAAAATGCACAACTAGGTACCTAAGAAAATTCGGCACCCCCTTACTCAACTTCCCAACCATTCACTACTCTTCCATCAAGAGTTCAGATTTCATCAAAATTCCCTGAATCACTCCTGGCCAATCATTCAAATGAATTGAACTAAATGCTTATCTCGACAGAGTTTGTGCTAAGCACAACTCTTCCCTTGGTGTCAAAATGGTAAGTAGAAAATGGAATTCTCACGTCAACTCGAAGTTCTCCTTCCCTACATGTGGCGTTAATCACAGGCCCTAAGTGGCGCCTCCTTGCCACTTTTCCAAGCCCAATCTTGTGCTTAAATCCCCATGAATTATACTTAACCCTAGCTCCTTCAAACTCCCATTAACTAACACTTAAAATAAAATTTTTCCCACAACTGGGCCTACCTTTGGCTTATAACTAGCCTCTAGAACACCTCAAACAACAACACAACAACCACACTCAGGTAAAACAATTCAATCACAAATAACCCCTATTTTAGGATATTATAACTACATTTAGATTTTCCTGTAATTTCTCTTTTCACTATTTTGGCGATTTCATCTAATGTTCAGGGCAATTTTAGTTTTCTGCCTCTCTTATGATATTCTGCTTATACATGTGATTATACCTGTTTGTACATTGAAGATAATGTACATATTAAACGTAGGGATGTTATTCATATAATTATTATAAAATCCCTTAATTATGTCTTGTATTTAAGTAATCTTCTCAAACTTCCATTAGAGTGAATTAATTTTGAGTTGGAATTTTTATTAATGTGCTTTGGATTAATTTGTAGATATTTGTGTAATTGGTTGATTTAAACTTTAAGACATGAGAGAATCAAGCATGATAAGTTATTTCTTCAATTGTTTCTCTAAACTGAAGTTTTATCTTGAAGTTTGAGATTTGCAAGTTTGACATCAAAACCATAATTTTTTGTGAGATTTTGAGCCTTTAGAGCATACATTTTTTTAATGCTCATTTTATTATAGGTTATGAATGTGTCAACCTGAATTATTATTCTAGAACTTGCTTCGATTATGCATGTCAAGACCACACCTTTGATTTGATATACTGATTTGACAAAGGCACTTAGGTTTTAACCCACTTATCCCATAAAAAGCCTACCTTTTTAATTAACCCTTAGTGAACCCTGTTGAGCCTAATACACTATTTTTTTATTAACCCATTAATGTTAATCCATAACTCATTTTTTTCGTTGAGACTTCTTCTAACATCCTAAAATTTGAGTTTTTATATGTTGCATTATTTTGGTGCTCATCTATTAAATTATCCAATGTGTGTGTTTAAATAGTCTTGAGAAGGCTCGAGATTTATTTGGAATTAGTAGAATTATTTTGGCAATTAGTAATTTAAGGAAATGGAATAAGTGACCTTAAAGCTTAAGGTAATTAAGTGGTAAAAAGTAAGCATAAATGAGCAATTAGTAAAGGGGATATGGAGCTATGTGTGTTACCTTGAGGGAAGGAGTTTGAATCCCTTTGTGTGCATGTGAGAATTTTATTTTTGCTTTCCTTCCTCAAATTTTTGGTCAAGCATTGAACTTATGGTAAGTTGGACTTTTATTTTTATGGCAAGATGGCTAAGAGAAAAGGCAAGATTGAACTTAGGGAAAGGAATCAAATGGAAAAGGCATGTAGGGGGAACATAAGGCTTATAACAAGGGAGATGTTTTGGAAAGTTTGAGTGGCTAAACTTTAACCATTTGGCCATGCACTTGGACGGTTTTGGGGGCTAGGGGGGAATGGCCAAATTTTTGGGTAGCATTTGGTAAGGTAGGTGATAGTTTTGGTAATTTTTTTTTCATTTTGTCATTTTGGTGCATCAATAGTTTTCCTCTCCAAAATTTTTTTCTCTCCAAATTCTTCTCCCTAGCCGAATATGTCATGAGCAATAGGTAAAACTTTTGTTTTCTTTTGGCCATTTCATTTTTAACCATTTCGGTATTATCCTTCTTTCTCCCCAAAGTCTTTTCCTCTTTGTGCCGAAACCATATATCTTGAAAGGCATTTTTGTTTTGTTTTCTTTTCTTGTTGCAAAAACTCTCAAACATCACTCCCTCTCAAATATTTTCACTATAGTCGAATCTTCCTTCCTTCCATTGAACTTTCTTTTTCATTCGAGTGGTTATCTTTGAACAATCGGTAAGAACACCCTTTTTAATTCTTTTATTGTCCCTCTATTGTTGAAATTCATATGTTGGCTTGGGAGGGTCTTTTTGATCGAAATCATCATCTTTTCTCTTTTAAACAAAACCCTTTCTTCTTGTAGTGGTATAGTGGAGTGCCGATTATTTCTACATCGTTTAATTGACCCTAGCCATAGGAAGATGGTGTGAAAAAGGATTTCATCGTTCAAGGTAAGGAATTTTTTTGAAAGGTTCTATATTGCTTTTTTATTTGTTAAAGATAGTGTTGATTAACCGATTTTATCATAGGGACTCTATCACTCGATTTTCATCTTGTGAACGTAAGGATTTTGTGGTAAGCCAACTTCACTCATAAGGTCAATTGGTTATAATAACGAAATATTAGTTTGGACTAATATTTATTTGACAATGGAGGCAAACAAGATCGAATCAAAAGGAGTAGTGATTGGTGATCGAAAAAGGAGCAGTTCAAGCAACTGCTTCGACGATCTGGGATTTTCCATCGAGTTGTGGACCCTCATCCGGTGAAATTCAACTATTCGAGGATGTTCGCAATCGTGAGGCATAAAAGTTTTGGGATTTTCCACCGGGTTGTGAATCATCAACCGAGGAGAACTGGCAAATTGTTGTTATTCGTGATCCTGAGGGTAAAAACCTAGACCATTTATTTTAGAGTAGATTTACTATAAGTGTTAATGATCTAATCGAGCGTTAAAATATTTTTAGGTGTTAACGATCAGGAAAGTGTAATGCTTATCGTAATCAGGTGTGTAATCTCACACTGTATCTCATGGGTTAAATAACTATATCGTATTAATCGCTTGATTAAATCATAAGATAGTGAAATTGGGTAAACTGGCATATTTATCACTTTATTGGTAAGGACTATGAAATCGGTATTAAGACTGTGAATATTATGAAATTACCCTCAATGGGCCAAATCGATAAAAGTGACTATATGAGCCAAATGTAATATTTGATACATGGGCCAAATGTGATATTTGATATATTGGCCAAATGTGATATTTGATATATGGGCCAAATGTGACATTTGATTTATGGGCCAAGTGTGATATGAGTTATAAGGGCCAAAATGTGATATGGGCCAGATTGTGAAAATTTTTATAATGGGCCGCATGTTTGTAATAATTATATAAATGTAATTGAATATGCATACTATATACATGATTTGCATGGGTTGGGATATTTGATGAAGAGAAGTTCTGGTAGCTTTGCTACAAAATTCTGGTGGCTCTTCCATAAATCTGAAAAATGGCTATGCCATGTAATCTCTATAAATCTGGTGCCTTGTTCACAAATTGATATACGGCTAAATGCCAATTTTGGTGTGCTGGCGAGGTGGGTGACTAAAGCTCCCCACAGGTGTGCTGGTTGGTATGGGTGGTGTGTAGCGGATGGAAATTAGGTTTGGCTTGGGAATTGCATATCACATGCATACTATATATGATATTATGTTATAATTGTAAATGGGCTTTGGCCCAATAAATGCTTAATTGGATTTTTGGCCCAGTGACAACGGTAAGTGGGTTACACACTGGGTTCTAAGTAACTCACCCCATTTTCCTTACCCTTCTCAGGGAATGATCAGTGACGGAGGCTTGGGCCGTGGATGACTCAGTGGAGGCCATACTACGAACAATTGGTTATTTAAATTCCGAATTTCTTTTAAGTACTTTTTATCATTTTGTTATTTAAGTTTAAGTTGTAATAAGGCCTCTGGATAAATTTTTAATCATGTTTTACTTTTGGATGGATTTATAAATTGCTTGAATACTTTAAGTGGGATTTATCTCAAAATTGAAATAAATGTTTTTCTCAAAAAGAAAGGGGTTACATTCTTAAATATTTAAATTACACGCTTCATCACACGATATGGCCCGATGAACCTAGGGCTCAACTTACCTTCTTTACGAATCTAAAATTTTCTTCCAAGGTGAGACCTTCGTAAAGACCCATCTCCCACAACAAACTCGATATCCTTACGCTTGAGTCCGTGATACGACTTCATCTATCTGAGGCTTCCTTCAACTGTGCTCAAATAACTTTTACCTTTTCCTCTGTTTCAGATATCATCTCAAGACCCAACATCTATCGTTCGCCCAATTTAGTCCAACAGGTAGGAGTACGGCACCTACGACCATACAATGCCTCATAGGGTGCCATCTGAATGCTAGACTGATAGCTATTGTTATCTGCGAATTTCGCAAATGGTAGAAAATCCTTCCAACTACCCCTGAAGTCGATTACACATCCCCTTAACATGTCTTCCAATATTTGAATTACTCTTTCCGACTGTCCATCAGACTGAGGATGAAAAGCCGTACTAAAATTCAACTTTGTCTCCAAGGCTTCATGCAGAGCTTTCCAAAACCGTGATGTAAACCTAGGATCCCTATCTGATATAATGGATACGGGTACCCCATGCAACCTTACAATTTCAGATACATATAGCTTAGCCAATTTCTGCAACGAATAATCCGTACGAACTAGAAGAAAATGAGCAGTCTTCGTCAAACGATCGACTATTACCCATACTGAAATTTTTCTTAGTAGGCATTAAAGGTAACCCACTAACAAAATCCATAGTTATCTCTGCTCCCATTTCCAAAGAGGAATCTTTACCGGTTGTAATAATCCCGACGTAATTGATGCTCCGCTTCACTTGCGACAAGTCAAACATTTTCCTACAAACTCGTAAATCTCCCGCTTCAACCACGCCACCTATCACTTACGGAGATCCCGATACATCTTATTTCCTCCGGGTGTATAGCATAAGGGCTACTATGTGCCTCCCGTAGAATCATTTGTCTCAGATCTGAATCCTTAGGCATACAAATTCTTCCACGAAAGCACAACACGCCTTCCGTGTTTATTCCAAAATCCCCTATTTCACCATTTTCGACTTGCTGAAGTAAGGGCCCCAACTTTTCGTTTAGTATTTGCTTTTCCTTGATTTGTTCTAACCACAGAGGTTTCACCTGAAGTTCTGCTAACAAGCTACCATCCTTATACAAACTTAGATGAGCAAACAATGCTTTCAAATCAGATATTGTCTTACGACTTAACGCGTCAGCAACCACATTAGCCTTTCCAGGATGATATTCGATTGAGAAATCATAATCCTTTAATAATTCTATCCATCTTCTTTATCTCAAATTCAACTCCTTTTGGGTAAGGAGGTATTTAAGACTCTTGTGATCCGTGTAGATGATAGATTTCTCACCGTAGAGATAGTGCCTCTAAATCTTTAAAGCAAAGACCACCGCAACTAACTCCAAATCATGAGTAGGGTAGTTTACTTCGTGTGGTCTCAATTGAGAAGCATAGGCCACCACCTTTCCATTTTGCATCAAGACACAACCCGGACTGCTGTGAGACGATCACAATAAACAAGTGAATTTTTTCCGACCTCCGGTCAATTAAACCTGGAGCTTCATCGGGATCTTCTTCAATTTATTGAAACTCTCTTGTTGTTTTTCAGTCCAATTATACGGAACTCCCTTCTCGCAAGCAGCTTTAGTTAGAGGTGCAAAGAATCGGTAAAAACCCTCTACAAAACGCCTATAGTAACCACCAAACCCAAGAAACTCAATTTCACTCACCGACGTTGGTGGTTTCCAATCCGAATGGCCTTAATCTTCGATGATCTACCCTTATTCCTTGGTGATACCACATGACCCAAGAAAGTCACTTCATTTAGCCAAAATTCGCATTTACTGAATTTGGCATAAAGTTGCTTATCACGAAGTAGTTGCAATACTATACGCGAAATGCGTGTCATGCTCCTCATCATTTCTTGAATAGACCAAAATGTCATCTATGAACACTACCACAAACCGTCTAAATATGGTTGAAAGACTCGGTTCATCATGTCCATAAATGCACCTGGTGCATTGGTTAATCCGAACAGCATCACTACAAACTCATAATGTCCGTAACGAGTTCGAAATGCCGCCTTATAAATATTTGCTTCTTTCACCTTAAGTCGATGATAACCCGATCTCAAATCAATTTTGGAGAAATCAAGCTCCCTTCAATTGATCAAACAGTCATCAATTCTCGAAAGGATACCTATTCTTGATCGTTAATTTATTCAATTGTGCGTAATCAATGCACATACGCATTGATCCATCCTTCTTCTTGACGAACAAAACTAGTGCTCCCATGAAGACACACTCGGTCGAATAAATCCACGATCCAAAGAATTCTTGAATTTGAGCTTTAAGCTCGCCAACTCCTTGGTGCCATTCTATAAGGAGCAATGGACCTTTGGGTATTCGCAAAAGCTCAATGCCAAATTCTACTTCCGATCCGAGGTATACCGGAAGTTCTTCGAAAACATCCGGAAATTCCTTCACCATTCTCACATCATCCACAGATATCTCTTTGGCATCCAAAGCACAAATAAAGGCTAGAATGCTCCATATCCTTTTCGCACCAACTTTTACGCCTTCAACGCCGATACCACGCTCGCCAAGTAGTTCCTTCGCTCACCAATCATTATGACTTCCTTATAAATCGAGGTTCTTATTGACATTCGCTTCTTAGCACAATCCAAATGTGCCCGATGTTTAACCAACCAATCCATGCCCAGAATGAGGTCAAACTCGCTGAAAGGCAATTCCATCAAATTCGCCAAGAATACCTCCTCTTAAATTTTTAAGGGTACGTCTCTAAACAATTTATTTACATTCATCGAACGCCCTAAAGGACTAATTATCGCATCTCACTATCGGTAATTTTAGATTTTAGATTTAGGTTTCGAGATATGGCGCTAGCAACATACGAGTGGGTAGAACCAATATCTATTAAAGCGATGAATAGTACATCGAATATGAAGAACGTGCAGTCATTACATCAGTGCATTCGCGATCCTCAAGGCGCCTAACCTGCATAGACCACCCAGTCATCTTGTATCCGTGTTACCTCTAGGACCATTGCTTCAATTCGGTGCACCTCGACCACGCCCATTTCATTACCACCACGACTGGTCCACGACCTCGGTGGGCTCTTTGAGTACCTCCGCCTACTGTGCATCATTATTACAAACTTCATGAGTCGATCCATACGCCAAGGACAATTTCTATATTGGTGATCCATTGAACCGCATTTGTAACAAGCACCTGCTTTCCTCCAAAGATTCACCAAAATGCCTTTTTCCACATTCAAAGACAATCCCAAACTTGATTATTAGTTCTGTGTGCTCTACCTTGAGTCGGTTCATCATTCCAGGCCTCTTCCAAATCTCTTTGAAGAACTCGATCGCTGTGTCTCTCTCTTATTTCTAAATCTTTCTCGATTCGACGCTCGAGTTCTTAGCCTCTTCACTATCTTGGCCTTCTCCACAAGTGGCAAAAGTTATAACTTGTTGTGGGGCAATCGTAACCTCAACTCATCATTTAGCCCATCCTTGAAACGTATACAACATTCGTGATCTGTTGCCACTATTGTCCGAGCATAGCGACTCAAACGTAAAAACTCGACCTCATACTGCGCCACCGCCTTACTCCCTTGGACAAGATTCGAAATTCCTTCCTTCAGCGCCTACATAACTCGTTCCAACATATTTCCTTGGAAGGTAGCTTTAAAGAATTCCCAAGTAATTAGTGCGACTTGGTGCCTTCTCGAACAAGAAGCCACCACCGACGCCTCGTCTCTTAACAAGGACACAGCTCCTTTCAGTTTCTGCTCAACAGTGCATTCCATATCATCCATAATCCGCTCTGTAGCTTCGAGCCAATATTCAGCCACATTCGGGGCTACACCGGAAACTCCTCTAAAAACTTCTGCATTATTTGACTTGAGTCGTTCCGAAATTGACCCACGAGTTGTTGGCCCAATTTTAGTTCCAATGACCCTTTCAGGACTTGCGGCATCGCTTGTGTCAAGGCATTATCTTCTTCCATGTGATCGCGTGATCCGTCTCACTCTCAAATGATGCGGTGCATCCATTTCGCATATGATTTGGTGCTTGATTGCACCTCTAACACCTCGCCCTCTTCCACGGCCACGTCTACGCGTCCACGCACCACGCCCTCGGTGCTCATGGTGCCTAATTTGATTTAATCGATTACAAGTTTTATGAATCGGAAAATTGTTTGATGTTTATTAACGATGTTTTATGAGATTTGAGAGATAAAGTTGTTTTTCGCAACACATCCTATAGTCTTAATCTCTCACTTAATTTTAACATCTAAAACTAGAAGTTCTAGAGTGTTCCTATGGTCATATCATCATCATAATAATAATCATTTATCAATGAATACTTACTTGACTTGTTGTCGGATGCTTGTGGTGCCATTCTTTAAACATAATCAAATATTTTTCCTATGAAAATTATCTGTTGAACCCAACCACAATCGAGTTTTGAAAGCGGCTCGATACCATTAAATGTAACACCCCAAACCGATTACATGCGTTAAGACTAGATCCGTTTGTTACAAAAATCAAACTATCTTAATAATTACGAAGAATAGGAATTTAAAATAGAAATCATTTATAATTACAAGGTTTAATAAAACCAAAAGAGTATTTTAAATTTGATGTATATGAGAAAACATTTATTGAAAATATCATTAATATTGTATTGATAAAATCCTTATAGTAAATTTTATAAGAGTTCAAAATATTTAAGAAAATGATAAAGGAATTTCATATATTTGAAAACCCAAATTATTTTAAGAAAACAAAATAATTATAAGCCCATATTAATAGTCCAAAACATAATTTAAACCCATCCACACATAAAATCCATAAAACATATATAGAGGCCTTATTACATCAAACCCATAATAATAAATTATAGAAAGTCTTTAATAAAAGTTCAAAGTTTAATTAACCCTCATTCGAAGTATGGCCTCCACGAAGTCATCCTCGGCCCAAGTCCACGTCAATTTCCATTACCTGAGATGAAAAATTTGAGGAAGTGAGTTACTTAGAACTCAGTGTATAACTCACTTACTTATTCATTGGGCCAAATCATCAAATCATAGTTTTGGGCTTGAGCCCATTAGCAAGATTAACAATATAAATAATAATATGTATGCAAAATGAATTTTCCCACCCAACTTAATTTCCATCCGCTACACACCCCGCACCAACCATCACACCTGGGGATCAAGTCAACCCACCCCGCCATCACACCAATCATAGGCATTAAGCCATCTTATATTTGTGGCGAGCCATCAACTAGATTGTGACAAAGTCACCGAACTAGAGGCATTGAGCCATTAATATTTGTGGCAGAGCCACCGAACTAGAGGCAATTAGCCATTTAATTATTTTGTGGCAGAGCCACCGAACTAGATTTTGGCAACAGGCCTTTCTTCTCTTCATTATTAATCCCAACCCATGCAACATGTATGCAAAAATTTGTCTAAGTTTATATGATGATTTTATCAAAAGATTTGAATAACATAAGAGTCAATATTTCTAGTTTTTTTTAAGGCCCAAAATTTGAAATAGCATTTAGCCCATTTAGTAATCTAGCATCTTAAACCCAATTTACGATCTAGCTAAGAGTTTGGCCCATTTAACAATTTATCGCTTTTCGCCCACTTAACAATTTATCGTGCTTTTCACCCATTAAATAATTTTATCGAACTTTTCGCCCATTTATTGATCTAGCGTAGATTTCGCCCATTTATCGATCTAGCGAGATTTGCCCATTTATCGATCTAAGTAGATTTCGCCCATTTATCGTTCTAATAGATTTCGCCCATTTTACTAACTAGCATATTTTTCGCCCATTTTACGAGACATAAAATTTACATATTAACAACTAACTTCACGAGGGTGTTTTCAAAATTTTCACAATTTTAATCATTTTCATGTATTTTCACCGAGATACCAATTAATATGTATTATACCGATTTAGTCGTTTTACGATTTTACTCAATACCACGAATGACATCCAACCCGAGAAAAGTGTGAAGTTACACACCTTGATATCGTGAGTACTAATCCTCTCGCTCTTCAACACCTAAACATAATACGATCTATTAGAACACTATCATTTATCAAAAATATTCTATTGGAATTTGATCCAAATCCTTACCCTTTGATTTTGAATCACTTATTTTCAGTTTATCCTCGTTTATCGATTCGTTTGCTTTGAAAATCCACTAACGCATACAAAGGCTCTGGAGTACGAACTACTTCAAATAATTGACTTCCCTCGGTTGATGGTTCCCAACCTAGTGGAAAATCTCGGATTCCCGAAATAGCCCTTCTTTTATATTTAGGGGGAATAGCGGATCCACCCCTCTTACGAAGACTATGGACCGCCTTTTTTCCCTATTTTGAATGTCTTCAATGACAAAAGATCATTAATCCAACTTAAGAATATATCAAAATATAACTAAAGGTTTTAAGAGTAAGATTTCCTTACCACAAATATCCTTGTTCATCAATAAGAGAATCGACCAAAACGCTCCTTAACACCTTAAATCGATTCCAACGTTCTATGATACTCACGAACACTCGAGTTTCGATCTTTCGCTATCGCACTAAAGTATAATAAAGAAAAACGTTAATAAAATGAATGATTATTTCGATCCAAGAAATCCTTCTTACCACCATCAATATTCAGCCAAAACCACTATTAACTAACATGAACTAAAAAGAACTCTTACCTATTCTCCACGGTTGAAAAGAAAT
Organism: Gossypium rotundifolium; assembly: GCA_025506655.1. Lineage (NCBI taxonomy): Eukaryota > Viridiplantae > Streptophyta > Magnoliopsida > Malvales > Malvaceae > Gossypium > Gossypium rotundifolium. The sequence continues at coordinate 24,563,452 of CP106724.1, forward strand.
GATTGAGAATGATGTTTAGGAAAAGAAAGAGATTCGGTTATGAGAGAAAATAATGGAGAAGGTATGATTGAAAAGAAAATAAAAGATAAGAGAAAAAGATGATGATGATAGTGATTCGATTTTCAAAGAGAAGAAAAGAGAAAGTAAGAGATGTGTTTAGGGGCAAAGTACATTCGGCAATGGAGAAAGGAAGAAAAAGAATGATCTTTGGTGTTGGTAATTTGGCACTAAGAAAAGGCACACAAAAGAATACTAAAGTGATAAGAAAAATGACCAAATGGTCAAAAGAATTAAGGCTTACCAAAAGCTCAAATTCGCCAAAGGAGAAAGGTTGAGAGAAAATGCAAAACTTGCACAAGATGATAGGAATGACCAAAACTAACTCCTAATCCTAGCCAAACTACTAACATATTCACCACCTCCCTTTAGCCACAATGTCAGCCCAAATTCATGGTCAAATGGCCATGAATTTGTTTCAAACCTTTTCTTTGATATTTTCCTTATGTCCCCATATCTTTCCAAACTTTCTTGATTCCTACCATAAGTTAACAATTACCTTTTTCCTTTAGTCTACTTACCAAAATAAAATAATACAACTCATCCATCCTTATCCCTTGCTTGAGCACATGCATAGGTTAAAGCAAAAAATAAAATTTCCTTGTTGCTTGCCGGTGTTTGAACTCCTTCCCTCTAGGAACACTTATGGCGCCATCTCCTCTTTACTACTAATTCATCTTATGCCAACTTTTAGCACTTAATTAATTTAAGTCTTAAGGTCATTTAATTTCTTTACTCAAATGTACACTTAAATAATAATATTTATTTTATCTCCAAGTAACCCGAACCAACATTAAGCAACATAATGATACCCAATTATTTAGGATGCTACACTTTAAAAGACTAGATGTATGTTCATTTCGTGTGACATGTCAAATTTGGTCTTAACGCATGACCGGGTTTGGGGTGTTACATTTTATGGTATCAGAGCCAGGTTCAAAACTCGGCTGTGGTTTGGGTTCTAAAACATTTTTTTCAAAACTATTTTGGATTATAGAACGTATGTTTCAAAGGTAGTATGGCACCACGAGTATCTAGCACCAAGTCAAGTAAGTGTATTGAAATTGAATGATTATTATTATGGTGATATGACTATAGGAACACTCTAGAACTTTTAGTTTTAGATGTTGAAACTATAGAGATTGAGACTATAGGATGCGTTTACGAAAACAACTGTACCTCTTATATATCATAAAATATCGTTAATAAACACTGAAATAGAATACTAATTCATAAAACTTGTAATCAGATTGAAACAAAATAGTCAATATGAGCACTAGAGGACGTGGACGTGGTAGACGTGGCCGTAGTAGAGGTCGAGGTGCTAGAGTTGTGTCTGAGGCATCGGGACATATGCTAGAAATAGATGCACCCGGCATCACATGTGTCAGAAAATAGATCACATGACCGTATGAGAGAAGACATTACTCTGTCTCAAGCAATGTTACGAGTTTTAGAAAGGGTTGCTGGGGTTAGATCAAGGCCAGTAGCTCGTGGATCAATATCAGAGCGACTCAGATCAAATAGTGCTGAGGCTTTTAAGGGTATTTCAAGAGTAGCCCCAAACATCGCGGAATATTGGCTAGAGGCTGTGGAGCGGATCATGGATTACCTGGAATGTACTGTCGAGCAGAAACTAAGAGGAGCTATGTCCTTGTTGAGGGATGAGGTGTATCAATGGTGGCTCACTATTCGGGAAGGCACTCAGGCCGAATGTGTTACTTGGGATTTCTTCAAAAATGCATTCCAAGGAAAGTATGTTAGGGCAAGCTATGTGGATGCCCGAAGGAAGGAATTCTCAAATCTAGTTTAAGGAAATAAGGCGGTGGCAGCTTATGAAGCAGAATTTCTATGTTTGAGTCATTGTGCCTGGACTATAGTGCCTACTGACCATGAACGCTGTGTGCATTTTGAGGATGGATTGAATGATGAGTTGTAGGTACTGATAGCCCCACAAAAAGAAAGGACTTTTGCCACGCTTGTGGAGAAAGCTAAAATAGCTGAAGAGGCTAAGAACTCGGAGAGGAAAAAATGAGAAAGAGATAGAGGCAGGAACAAGAGGGACTTTAGGTACTCGAGTCCTGCTAAAAGGTTTCAAAAGAGGCCCAAAAATGATGAGCCAGCTTAAGCTAGAGCACCTGCTGCTTCCAATCAAATTCAATCCTATGCTGACTGTGGAAGACGACACCCTGGTGAATGCTGAAAGAGAATCGGTGGTTGTTTCAAATATGGTTCTAAGGACCATCAGCTTAAGAATTGTCCTCGATGAATTGCTCTGACTCAAGAAGCTCATAACCATGATGCACAGCCAACTAGAGGTGCTCAGCAGCCACTGAGGGGCCATGGACCAAGTCGAGGTGGTAATGGCGCAGGTTGAGGTCAAGGTGCACCGGGAAGAGGTAATGGCTTCAGGGATAATGTGGAGGCAAGGCAGCTAGGGTTAGTTTATGCGGTCAGACGCCGAGAGGATGTTGATGCACCTGATGTAATAGCTGGTACGTTCTTCATCTCTGATGTACTTGTTTCTACTTTGATTGATATCAAATCTACCCATTCGTATGTTGCTAGTGCTATATCTGGAAATCTAAACATTAGATCTGAGGTTTCTGATAAAGAGATAACGGTAATTAGTCCTGTAGGAAAATCTGTGCTAGTGAATAAATTGTTTAGAGAGGTGCCCTTAGAAATTCAAAGAGAAATATTTTTGGCGGATCTAATGGAACTACCTTTCGACGAGTTTAACCTTATTTTTGGCATGGATTGGTTGGTAAAACACGGGCGCACTTGGATTGTGCTGCAAAGCGGATGTCGATAAGGACTTTGGAAGATAAGGAAGTGGTGATGATAGGCGAGCGGAGAAACTATTTAGCATATGTGGTATCTATTTTAAAGGCAGAAAAGTTGGTGCGAAAAGGGTGTAGAGCATTCTTAGCCTTCATTAGTGCTTTGGACGCCAAGGAATTATCGGTGGAAAGTGTTATAACGGTGAAAGAATATTCAGATGTCTTTCTCGAGGAACTTTTGGGTTTACCTCCAGACCGGAAAGTAGAGTTTGGCATTGAGCTTTTGCCTAGAACGGCTCCGGTATCCATTGCTCCTTATAGGATGGCGCCAAAGGAGTTAGCGGAGCTTAAGGCTCAAATTTAGGAGTTGTTGGATCGGGATTCATTCGACCGAGTGTGTCACCATGGGAAGCACCGGTCTTGTTCGTCAAGAAGAAGGATGGGTCGATGCGTATGTGCATCGATTATAGGCAGTTGAATAAGTTGACGATCAGGAATAGGTATTCGCTAGAGAATTGATGACCTATTTGACCAACTGTGATGAGCTTTGATTTTCTCGAAAATAGATTTGAGATCGGGTTATACCAGCTTAAGGTTAAGGAGGCGGATATTCATAAGATAGCATTTCAAACTCGTTATGGACACTACGAGTTCTTGGTGATGCCGTTTGGGTTGACCAATGCACCAGCTGCATTTATGGACATGATGAACTGGGTCTTCCAACCATATTTAGACTGATTTGTGGTGGTGTTCATAGATGACATTTTGGTTTACTCTAAGAATGAAGAAGAGCATGATTCACATCTGCGGATAGTATTGCAAATATTGTGGGAAAAGTAACTTTATGCCAAATTCAGTAAGTGTGAATTTTGGCCGAAGGAAGTGACTTTTTTGGGACATGTTGTGTCAGCCGAAGGAATCAGAGTTGATCCTCAGAAGGTAGAGGCTGTGTTGGATTGAAAACCATCGAAGTCAGTGGCCGAAATCTGGAGTTTCCTAGGATTGGGTGGTTATTATAGACATTTTGTTGAGGGGTTTTCGTTGATTGCTGCATCCCTAACTAAACTATTGCAAAAGGGAGTATCATTTGTGTGGGCAGAACAACAGCAAGAAAGTTTTGAGAAACTAAAGAAGATTTTGACGAAAGTGCCAGTACTGATTCAACCTGGGGCTAGAAAAGAGTTTATCGTTTACTGCGATGCATCACACATGGGTTTAGGATGTGTGTTAATGCAAGGTGGAAAAGTAGTAGCTTATGCATCTCGTCAGTTAAGGCTGCACGAGGTAATTATCCCACTTATGATTTGGAGTTGGCTGCAGTGGTGTTTGCTTTGAAGATTTGGAGGCACTATCTCTACGGTGAGAAGTCGATCATTTATACCTCCTTACCCAAAAGGAGTTGAACTTAAGACAACGGAGGTGGATAGAGTTGTTGAAGGATTACGACTTCTCAATCGAGTATCATCCTGGAAAGGCTAATGTGGTGGCAGATGCGTTGAGTCGTAAGGTGATATCGGAGTTAAGAGCGATGTTTGCTCATCTCAGTTTGTATGAAAATGGTAGTCTGCTAGCTGAACTTCATGTGAAGCCTATGTGGTTAGGTCAGATCAAGGAAAAGTAGTTATCAGATGAAAAGTTGGGTCCCTTACTTTAGCAAGTGGAAAGTGGTGTAATAGGGGATTTTAGATTTGATAAAGATGGAGTATTTTGTTTTCGTGGTAGAATTTGTATGCCCAAGGATTCGGATTTGTGACAAATGATTCTGTGAGAGGCATAGTAGCCCTTATGCTATACACCTAGGAGAAATAAAATGTATCGAGACCTCCGTGAGTAGTATTGGTGGCCAGGGTTGAAATGGAAGTTACTGAATATGTGAGTAAGTGCTTGACTTGTCAACAAGTGAAGGTGGAACACCAATTACCATCAGGATTGTTGTAACCGGTAAAGATTCCATTATGGAAATGGGAACGGATAATGATGGATTTTGTTAGTGGGTTACCCTTATCACCTACCAAGAAAGATTCTATCTGGGTAATAGTGGATCGATTGATGAAGACTGCCTATTTTCTACCTATTCGTACGGATTTCTCACTACAGAACTTGGATAAGTTGTATATAGCGGAGATCGTGAGGTTACATGGGGTACCAGTGTCTGTTATATCAGACAGGGATCCTAGGTTTAGATCATGATTTTGAAAGGCTTGACATGAAGCTTTGGGAACCAAGTTGAATTTCAGTACGGCATTTCATCCTCAGACGGATGGTCAGTCGGAGAGAGTAATCCAGATCCTGGAAGACATGTTAAGGGGTTGTGTGATTGACTTCAGGGGTAGTTGGGAGGATTTCCTACCGTTGGTAGAGTTTGCGTATAACAATAGTTATCAATCCAGTATCCAAATGGCACCCTATGAAGCATTGTATGGTTGTAGGTATCGTACTCCTACTTGTTGGACTGAATTGGGGGAGCGACAGTTATTGGGTCCTAAGCTAATATCGGAGACGGAGGAAAAAGTAAAGGTAATTCGGGCACGGTTAAAGGAAGCTTCAGATAGACAAAAATCGTATGCGGATTTGAAGCGTAAGAACATTGAGTTTGCGGTGGGAGATCAGGTCTTTCTAAAGGTCTCACCTTGGAAGAATATATTCAGATTTGGAAAGAAGGGCAAGTTGAGCCCTCGGTTCATCGGGCCGTACCGTGTGTTGAAGCGTGTAGGACCAGTGGCTTATCAGCTTGAATTACCTCTGGAGTTCAGTCAGATTCAAAATGTTTTTCATGTCTCAATGTTGAGGTGTTATCGATCAGATCCGTCTCATATAGTACCAGTAGAGGAAGTTGAGTTAAGGCCTAACTTGTCATTCGAGGAAGAGCCAGTGAAAATTTTAGATCGAGATGTAAAGGTGCTGAGAAGGAAGACTGTGCCGTTAGTCAAGGTTCTATGGCATAATCACGGAGTTGAGGAAGCTACATGGGAGCCTGAGGAGATGATTCGGTAACAATAGCCCCATCTCTTTTAATCAGGTAAATTTCGAGGACGGAATTTTTTTTAAGGGAGGCAGAATGTAACATCCTAAAATTTGAGTTTTTATATGTTGCATTATTTTGGTGCTCAGCTAGTTAAATTATCCAATGTGTGTGTTTAAATAGTCCTGAGAAGGCTCAGGATTTATTTGGAATTAGTAGAATTATTTTGGCAATTAGTACTTTAAGGAAATGGAATAAGTGACCTTAAAGCTTAAGGTAATTAAGTGGTAAAAAGGCAAGCATAAATGAGCAATTAGTAAAGGGGATATGGCGCCATGTGTGTTGCTTTGAGGGAAGGAGTTCGAATCCCTTTGTGTGCATGTGAGAATTTTATTTTTGCTTTCCTCCCTCATATTACAGGTCAAGCATTGAACTTATGGTAAATTGGACTTTTATTTTTTTGGCAAGATGGCTAAGAGAAAAGGCAAGATTGAACTTAGGGAAAGGAATCAAATGGAAAAGGCATGTAGGGGGAACATAAGGCTTATAACAAGGGAGATGTTTTGGAAAGTTTGGGTGGCTAAACTTTGACCATTTGGCCATGCACTTGGACGGTTTTGGGGGCTAGGGGGAATGGCTGAATTTTTGGGTAGCATTTGGTAAGGTAGGTGCTAGTTTTGGTTTTTTTTTTTTTCATTTTGGCATTTTGGTGTATCAATAGTTTTCCTCTCCAAAATTTTTTCTCTCCAAATTCTTCTCCCTAGCCGAATATGTCATGAGGAATAGGTAAAACTTTTGTTTTCTTTTGGCCATTTCATTTTTGACGATTTCGATATTATCCTTCTTTCTCCCCAAAGTCTTTTCCTCTTTGTGTCGAAACCATATATCTTGAAAGGCATTTTTCTTTTCTTTCCTTTTCTTCTTGCAAAAACTCTCAAACATCACTCCCTTTCCAATATTTTCACTATAGCCGAATCTTCCTTCCTTCAATTGAACTTTCTTTTTCATTCGAGTGGTCATCTTTGAACAATCGGTAAGAACACCCATTTCAATTCTTTTATTTTTCCTCTATTGTTGAAATTCATATGTTGGCTTGGGAGGGTCTTTTTGACCGAAATCATCATCTTTTGTCTTTTAAATAAAACCCTTTCTTCTTGTAGTGGTTGGAGTGCCGATTATTTCTACATCATTTAATCGACCCTAGCCATAGGAAGATCGTGTGAAAAAGGATTTCATCGTTCAAGGTAAGGAAATTTTTTTCGAAGGGTTCTGTATTACTTTTTTATTTGTTAAAGATAGTGTTGATTAACCGATTTTATCATAGGGACTCTATCACTTGATTTTCATCTTGTGAACATAAGGATCTTGTGGTAAGCCGACTTCACTCATAAGGTCAATTGGTTATAATAACGAAATATTAGTTTGGACTAATATTTATTTGACAATGGAGGCAAACAAGATCGAATCAAAAGGAGTAGTGATTGGTGATCGAAAAAGGAGCAGAATTACGATCCCTTCTAGATTCAAGCGAAGGGCTGTTTTGGTGATCCGGGATTTTCCACCGGGTTGTGGACCCTCATCCGGTGAAAATCAACTATTCGAGGTTGTTCGCAATATTGAGGCATCAACGATTCTGGATTTTCAACTGGGTTGTGAACCGTCAACCGGGGAGAACTGGCAAATAATTGTTATTCGCAATTCCAAGGGTAAAAACCTAGACCGTTTATTTTAGAGTAGATTTACTATAAGTGTTAATGATCTAATCTAGCGTTAAAATATTTTTAGGTGTTGATGATCATGAAAATGTAGTGCTTACCGTAATCAGGTGTGTAATCTCACATTGTATCTCACACTATAATTCATGAAATCGGGTAAACTGGCATATTTATCAATTTATTGGTAGGGACTATGAAATCGGTATTAAGATTGTGAATATTACAAAATTGCCCTCAATGGGCCAAATCGATAAAAGTGACTATATGGGCCAAATATAATATTTGATATAT